>OY726521.1:102552153-103074653 GCA_963383655.1 Bathymodiolus septemdierum
GTATGTACCAAGTTTGGTCAAAATCCATTGAAGGATGTTGGTTCTAGAGTGTTCACAAGGATGTTATGCGGTAAACATTTGACCTGGTGACATTGACCTTTGACCTATGACCTTGAAAATCAATAGTTCCAGATTCTCCTAAGGACTAAGTATGTACCAAGTTTGGTCAAAATCCATTGAAGGATGTTGATTCTAGAGTGTTCACAAGGATGTTACACGGTAAACAATTTACCCAGTGACCTTGACCTTTGACCTTGAAAATCAATAGGGTTCCAGACTTTCCTAAGGACTAAGTATGTACCAAGTTTAGTCAAAATCCATTGAAGGATGTTGATTCTAGAGTGTTCACAAGGATGTTATGCGGTAAAAAATTGACCCTGTGACCTTGACCTTGAAAATCAATAGGGTTCCAGATTCTCTTAAGGACTAAATATGTACCAAGTTTGGTCAAAATCCATTGAAGGATGTTGATCCTAGAGTGTTCACAAGGATTGTGACGGACAGACGGAAGGACGGTAACGTTACTATATCCCCTCGCAACTTTGTTGGCGAGGGGATAAAAAATCACAAAATGATATATAGTTGAAATAAGTCATTTTTAAGTTAGTACATCTAAAGTGTCTTACACACACAGACTTTATACATTCTCTAACAAAAGAGGCACACCAGTTTTAAGTTGGGCCTTTAAAAAGTTTTATTTGATGTTTCATAATATGATAATTTACAAATTGCATGTTTAATGTGATATAAATATGATAAACTATAAAACCATGCAGAAGTCTAACAAGTAACATAATGCCAACTTTAAAGCATTAACATTACAAAGCTGGTTTTTGTACGAATACCTGCCAGTCACTTATGGGGAAAAAGACTTTTGATTTCCCTTTTTTATAAGGACCCCCCTCCCCCCCCCCCCCCCCCCCCCCCTTTTATAGGATAGTTGGACAACAAAAGATACAAGATTTAGATTAATTTTCTTCAAGTTAATCGATAAGTACCCGCTAGGATGATATATTTTATTTATTCTTGCAGGTCTAGGATGCTTTGTAAACAGTACTATTTGTGAGGTTGTGTCACAATATCCTTGGAAGTTGGAACTACTACATGTATTCTACTACAGCTGAATATTCACACGATCTCTCATTATTTTCAAGATCTACGGGATACATGTAGTCATAAATTATTTTCCTAACCAACAAATTCACGAAAACTTCCTTACTGTCAGTGTGACGATATGTGCATAACTGCCACGATGAATAAACTGCGTCACCGTGTTTACAAATGCAATGACGTCTTGTTTACGTTTTTTTTAACTCTGATTGATCTTTGAACCATAATGGCGGCGGTAACGTGAAATTGGTAACTGATAATTATCGAATCCTACACGGAAAGTAACGAGTCGCTAAAAATAACACGATTGCACAACCCGATCGTCTGCTCTGGATTATTCCTAGAGCAAACTCAAGCTTATATTTATATTCGCTTAATTGCATCAGGTATTGATAAAATACACAATTGCCCAAAATGTCTCAAAGAAAACACTTTCAAAACCTTATGCATATGTCAGAAACCCAGTATAGATAGAAACTGCTGTTTGATTGCTTTTTTTTTGTATATATAGGATATGTCATACAGTGATACATAGAAAGTTGCAAAATGTTGTGTACATGAAAAAAAATTAATGTTAAAAAAAAAGGAGGGATGGGAAATCAGAGGCACCATAGGGTCCTGTCCACAAGTACCTGTGATCTTGAAGAGTGTCTCACTGTCAGACCCTATGCTATGTGCAACATTTACATACTCTATTAATTATTATGTCTACTGGTGGTCACTAGTAAACCAAATTTCTATTTTCAGGCAAAGTTGGTAAATAATTATATGTACTACATAAGCATAAAGTTTTGCTCATCCAAGACCAAGGATATCTAATTAGTGATTAGCTTCGCGAGCTTTCCAGGCAGTGCCTGTTTCATATTAAATAAACAAACACAGTCCCGACTTTGGAAAATTTTCCGTTTTGCCCAGCCGATGCAGCGATTGTTGCCAATATCCCTCTTGCTGATATCGGCATGATCTACTGACTGAGTCCATACCTGTTACTAGTTCATAATAATAGATTTTTCATATTAAACGAAGTCACGCTTAGCGCAGGGGAGATCATAGAGAGGGGAGTTTAACGTGTAGTAGAGAGATGGTGATAACATGGCGTCTTTCTTTTCGGAATGTTTCTATACTTGTCCGTTGTCACAAAGATCATACCTAAGAGACTTTCCGTACTTCTTGTATATTGCGATTGGTCGTTATTAAAATATTGATCATGTGATTAACATGTTTAACAAATATTTAGTATGCATGTTAACCTGATTTGTGACCCGTCAGAGGTCAATACTTTTGTTAGTCAAAAATAAAATATATAATGCACGGGTATGTGGTAGTTTTGCTACGTGACAAAGGTGAATAAAAGTTGAAACGTGGAGAGAACTGTGTTAGTTCGTCGTACTCGTAGCGGTTGCTAATAAAAGTTGTAGCCATGCAGGGCCCGGGACCGGGCCAAAAACACTGGGTCCAAAATCAATAATTCGTGATTAAATAGTTATTTATGAAGCTTTTTTCCTGAAACTTGGATATATTTTGTAGAAATATATAACATTGTAAAATAGAATTTTCTTTGTAGAAAAAATTGTTTTTAATGACGTTTTTGGCACTTTTCATGATGAAAACTAATAAAAGTTGTAACCCAGGCCCTGGTACAAAAATCAATAAATCCTTATTTAATAATATCCTAGGAATATTTGTTGGTAAAAAAAAATATATTTTATTAAAATATAAAATATAAAAAGATATACGATATTAATAAAAACAAATTATGATCCCCCTTTTTTTAACAGATCAAATGAAAGTTGTAACGGAAATTAAGTACATCACATTTTTGTTATTAGCTGTTTAAATTAAGGATATATCGGCATAAATTAATAATACATCAATAAAGATATGAAGCTATAAATTATGAGTGTTTGCATTAAAAATAACAATTAATCTTTGATGTACAATACTTTAAACATGTCTTAATTGAATTATTATTTTCTTTATAATTGATTCAAAGAAATATTCGTATGTCATGATGTAGTACAAAATACTACACAACACAAGCAAGCATTTCAATGACATCAAATGTGTTTTGTGTATCAGATTTCACACATTATTTTAAACAACAAGCTGCACAAAATAAGTTATATCATCTTTCAAAGAATAAAAGAAATCATAATTTAGTTGATATCATCAGTTTCTAACAAATTTTTGTTGGATATAGCTATGTATTTGTACCAAATTTTCATTTGCAATATAAGCATAAACAACAATCACTCACCATAAAATCTAACTAATAAATTTATTGTTCAACTACAAATTACAGACAAATGCACTTTTTTTTAAACTGTTTACCTTGAAATTGAGGGTCTGTGGTATTATCATATTTACTGTAAATGGTGGATTAAGTCTTTCTATTTAAGTAATAGCAAACTTATTGATCGTCTCAAGGGTGGATGAAGTTTTTCTACTTAAGAAATAGCTAACTTATTTAATGTCTCGAGGGTGGGTTAAGTCTCTCTACTTCAGTAATATCTAAAAAAAAATATTTGCTATTCAATATATCCTGACAAGACGACCATCTTTACACCTTTCTCTTTTACTTGGTTATACATGCAGTGTTTGTGTTCAAGCAAGTTTTAAGTTTTTTAGAATAAGCTTTACATTCATATTCCTAGTATAGTTAGGCAATATCATGTGGAGTAAGCCAACTTGTATTTCAGATCAACACTATTTAGATTGAATCTTTCGAGTATATGAAAATAATAATTTATTTAATATTCCAATATGGTTCTATGTTAAAGTTATGTCCTGTGGTCCATCTTGGATTTCTGATTGACACAAAAACACACACATTTTGTAAAGGACCATTAGGGGAACATTCCAGTTATGATTTCTGTCAAATGTTTAAAAAGAAAAGAAAAAAAAGAAGTTTGCCCTGTGGTGATTGCCTTCTAGGATTTTTTTTTTTAATTGAAACTCCATAGAAAACCCATTTAAAAATTAATATCCATTGAAAAACCTTTTGTCTTTAATTTAAATTCCATATGTAAAACCATTGTATCTCAATTTAAAAACCATTGGCTTTTACTTGAAACTCCATTGAATTTCCATTTATTTGGCAAAATATGCTAATGGGCATGACCATTTTAATGATGTCATAAATTAATGGTTTATAAACAGTCCTCCAAATGGTGCCATTTAAATGATGTCACAACTAAATGGTTCAGAAATGGTTCTTGTTTACATAAATAATTTATACAGCATTATGTGATAAAGTTTGTCAGTGAATTCCGACAGGTTGTTTTCTCCGGATTCCTCCACCAATAAAACACTCCCTCGATATTACTGAACTATTGTTGAAAGTGGTGTTAAACACCATAAAACTAACCCTAATTATTGATATTACAACACGCCGGGTATTCGGACACTTGGAACCGAGCCGAACACTAAGAACCGGGTCAGACAAGTGACAACAACGTTTTCGGGTGAGTATGCTATTTTTATCCTCAGCGACCGTCAGTGATATTAACAACAGAAATAAATTGACACATCGTCTCTGCTATTAATGTACTAGGCTTATACCAAGTTTTGAGTATTATAAGTGGATAATAAATCGACAAGAACGTTTTAATATCGGAAGTTTCAGAAAAAATATGTGAATCTTTAACTTTAAGTCACTTATATCTACTCACGGAGAGAGAGTTCCATGATTGTTTTGGTCGATATACCTCCCATAATCTATACTAGACTATTCATTAAAAAATAGGCTTTTGACTGGCGGTTTCTAGCGCAACATATATCTTTTTATAACAACGGGTGCATGAAATCGGACACAAAGGAAAGCGGGATCTTGTGTGTCCGTGGATACTAAGAACGCCGATTACATTCACTAATTACAACATTGAAATTGTAGTTTTGTTTCAAAAAAGCAATGTAGCAGGTTGAATAGACTAACAACGTAATAAATCTTACAGAAAATAAACTCTATATATATATAAAAATGACACAACTCATAAAACAAAGTTGGACTAGCTATCCAAATATATTTTTTTACAAGCTGAAGTACGAAGAAAACATGTACAAGTGTTATTATTGTGGAATAAAAGAAAGTCCCTTGCAGAGTATTATTGAACATTGTAAACTGTCACACGGAGAAGAAACATTAAAATATCGGCAACTGGTATTAGACGAAAACACAGGAATACAAAAATATCAAACAAAAATACATGAAGGAGTAGTACCATCTAATTTAACCAAATATGGCAAATGCATTACCGTTAATGATGGCTTAACTTACATACTTGATAAGGAATCCAACAAAAAGAAGCTGAATACTCCAGTAAAGGAGAACTTCTGTAAGAATCTTTTTCAAACTCCGAAAAGTAACCAAAATGAAGGAAATGACTTTGAGAACGATGAAATTGAAGTATGTTGTCCATCAGGGAAAGAAATACTCCAATGCAATTAAGAATCTATTGAGATCAATGACATGATTGATTTGTTGCCTAAGGTACTGAAATCTCTTGAAGATGTTGGACAAAAAGACTATTAGCATCCGGAACATTTCCGTTACATAGCATATGCTACCTTCTCTTCTTATATATTGTTGAATGGTTTTCGTGCGATTCAACCACACATATGAGATATGGACACGAGACCGTTAAGTTTTGGCAAATTGGATATCGGTTATTTCATGGAAAATTCCTCTGCTTTATGTCCGGGATCCACAACTTTGAAATCTAAGGTGAACTGTGTCGTACCAAATGGGCTTTACGTCTGAAAACCTTATTACAAACACCGCAGCAGTAGTTCTCTTGTGAATTTGAGTTAACCTCTTCTACAAGAGATACGTCCAAAAAGGACCCGTCAACTGGCTCCGCCTCCCCCAGTTCAATATCATCGATGGGTTCCTCTGACATTTCTGTTTGAAAAAGGGAAAAGATAGGTTATAATATTGCACTATTACAAGCGGAGATGTGGAGTAAATAGTGTACAACCAAATTTACTTTGATTTTTTTAATGATAGTACTGCTTTGTTATTTTTTTAAGTCTTACATTTGTAGGTTTTGGGCATAAACGAATATACAATAACAACCTGTTTTGAGTGTAGAGTAATTCCCTAGGAACGAGCGTATTGTACAGAAGTTGGGGGATTAAACCCCATATGTTTAACAGCTAATTATTCATGATTCTCATGTCCCCATGACTTTTGTTTCATATATCATACATGTATAACCCATTCTAATACGACGTTTTAAAGGCTTTGAGAGAACATCAATTTTACCACGGTTAGTCACTTTACGCCTTTATTTTAAAATATTTGAAATAAGGCAACTGACCCGTGGTAAAACGGCGATAAATTCAAGCCATCTCAAATAAATTAGGACATTTTCCCATATCCAAACATCCTTAAAACAGGCATCTTATTAAATAAATTTGATAAAGGAACGACTTAAATTTACCAGTCTCGCTTGACAACCGCCGGATTATAATCCTATGTTGGCCATCCACGGCTTAAATCCCCGACATGCTGATTGTGTGATTAGGCTATTTATAGCTTTCGACGAGTGATTGAAGTTGAATTTTAACGTTTTGTCAGGAAATTTCATTAGTCTGTTATCAGTCGATATTGAATGACACGGAAGAAACGAAAGTTGCTGGCCCAAGTGGCCCGAGAATATCAACTGGCCCAGCGGGTCGATCTTTGCTCAGTTTGACTGGCCCAACGGTAAATATACTGGCCACGGGCCAGCGGTTACGTCGACCCCTGCCTATGGATTGTGCTAATTTTTCACTGAAATACAAATTGAATTTTTGTTTGTCTTACCCTTGATGAAGCATGTAAACAACTGGAATAAGGATCAGGGCTCCTACTACTTTGAAATCAGAGGGAGAAGTGACTTCTCTTTCAGGTGCTGACAAAAGAGAAGTGAGAGACAACAGGGAGAAGTGGCGAGAGTATAGGGAGAAGTCAAAATATTTCTATAATTAATTGTACCACTTTTCACATTCACGGGCCATTATCGTGGCATTCGTATGTTATAATGTACTTGCTATGCATTAAGGTATATTCAGAGGGCACACCACTATATAGTCCACCATTGACTTACATTGTAAATAAAAAAATCATTAAAAATCCAAATGAATTTTCTGGATAACAAGACAACTATTTCCTATTATTTTCGTCCAAGGTCCACATTCTGATCCACTTTGAAACAAACATTGTATGTCAAATAAGAAAATAATCAGCTATTTTCAATATCCGGTCAAAACAACAGTATTTACAGTATCCAGGAAATCCTTCCACACAGGGTGTAGTAATTTGACATCAATGTTTTTATACATGGTTATATTTCAACAAATGACGTGTTTTTTTGCAGTTAAAACCTAACCAAATATGATAGGATTAACTGTAAAAAATATCATAATCAAGAAACAACTGAAATTTTTAAACAACTGAAATTTTTTTTCAGAGTTCCTGGTGTTCTATTTTGTACTATTTTCGAGGACTGTCTCAATGCGGATTGGCTGGTTTACTGATGTGCCCCCTTAAGTGAACCACAAATATTGTCTACTGCTAAAACATGACTTTTTTCTGATACCTTGTTGTCTTACAAATAAAACATGACCATCACACAAAAAAAAATTGGGGAGATAATTTGAAAATACAAAAAGTGTCGAACAGTGAGAAAATTCAAAAGGTTGATTTGAATGTAGAAAAAGACTGCAAACAAAAAATGTCTTGTCTTTGAAAAAAAGAAATGAAATGAAACATTAACAGGTTAAACAACTAATCAAGAGCTTTTTGGTCGTAAAATAATGTCAATATGATATATTTTTCAGATTCAGTTGCTCAGTGCATTATATGAAGACGAAAAAAAAAAAAATTCAACTTTTATTAGCAACAAAGTGTTAAAATGATAACAAATACAGACTTATTTCCTCAGAGGTATCATTTTCTTTTGGGTATGGTAAAAGACCTAAATGTATTTTCATTTGATAATGATATGAAAAAGGCACATTTTGGTACCAAACTTTGTATATACCATGAGAAAACTGTTTCAGTATATCAAAGAAACACTATTTTTACTGTATATTTTAAAAAATCTGGTAATTAAAGATTTCATACAAGCATAAAAAATATGATCTAATGTGGCTTAATAGTTGTAAATCAATTATTTATGTATGCCTAATAAATATAACAAAAGTTAAGTTAAGTTGCTCATTGGTGGTATAAACTAGAGGTAACCAAATGAAAATACTGTCCATTTTTTTATGTTTTGTCACACTCCTGACACATTTTTTCTAAAAGATAAATACACCAAATATCAAGCTAAATGCAATCATTGTTGGTCACAATAACTTTTTTAAGTAGTAGTACATAATCTATTTTGACTGAAAAAAGGTTTCCCTTGAATATATTTCATTTTTGCATTGTTATTATGTTATTTCAATCATATTTTATCATATTCTAAGTAATACTATCATAATTATAAAAAATGACACTCAATTTTCAACCATTTATACATCTTTTCAAGAGTATAGTGCTTATTGAGAATTAAATAATTCCCTGAGACAATTACAAGCAGTTTTATGGAGGCTATATGCTTACAAAATAATCTATTTCTTAAATAAAATTGTCACACTCCTGACTCCCTCTCTAAAATAAACCTGTCGAGCTGAAAATAATATAACCAACTTATTCTTTCCAAACTAAAAGTTATATTTCTTCAAAAACTTATATTTCTTACAGTTAACAGTAAATATTAAAAGAAGATTCAAAATTTGTTCTAATGATTATTGTACTAATTATTTGCCCTTTAGGAATTTATCACATCAAAAATGGTTAAAATGGATTTGAAATTTATTAAAACTAGCAATAGATCATCTTTTCTTAGTATAAAATTACTTTTTAGTGGTTTTCAAATTAGTTTCCCCATGTTTCTCAATAATTTACTCTGCAAAAAAACTTCCTACTGCAATTGCAATCGACATTTAATGTTTTTATGTTAGCAGTGTGACATATTACTGTTGAATGAAAAATCATCGATAAATTTTCAAAAATGCCATATCAAAAGAATGAAAATGTTTTATGAAAGGCAAGATATATTAAAGTAAGTATTCTGTTCAGAGGCGTAGCTAGCCTTTTTTGCAGTGCAAGCAACCAAACCTGGAAGGTGGGGGGGTTTGCCTCCCCAGAATTTTTTTTTGTTGACTTGATGCAAGATGGTGCGTTCTGAGGTGTTTTCATGGGTAAATTGAATACATAAGCAACACATTGATTTCATGATTTTGTTAGACAGAATTTACTTAATAGAATTTCCCAAAATCTGTTCTTCGTGTCTTAGCAGACACGAACTTCTCCATAACTTTGTCTAAATCCACACTGAAATCGCGATGGATATGCATTAATGCTAGCGATGACAACCTATCGTTATTCATTGTTGATCGTACATATGTCTTCAACTGACGTAGTACACTGAACGATCGCTCTGCGGTAGCACTTGTTACTGGCATTGTCAACATGATACACAAGATGGTATCTATAGAAGGACATAGCACCGGGTTTACTGCATCAAGTGTCTCACAAAGTGAAGTTGACATATGATCGCGAGGTGTTATACTCCAGCGTGTTCACCATCGAGCGACCTCCCTCTTGAATTCGTCTAAATTGCATGTCAGGTCAGTCTGGTATGTCTCATACAATGTCGCGATTTGTTCGTTCGTAATATTTCCTATAACACGAGGAAGCAGATACTGTGCATAAAAGCAATTTTCTGATTTTATCAGACGCGACTCCAATTCCATTATCATGTGGTCTATAAACGCATAGTACAAAAACTTTCCAATACTGTTTTGGCGTGTCTCCAGGGTGATTGGCTCTGGTAGTCTGTCTTCCATATTTTTTTTGCTCTTTATTTTTTTTTCAACACGCCGATGTGCATGCAACTGCGTGTTGGCGTATAGGGAGCTACGCGCCTGCTGTTTATCTAAAGCAACATACATCAATTTTTCATTTAGGAAAAATCCATATTTTGACATGTTTTAAGAAAATATAACCCTTTATCATCACTTATTATGAGAAAGGTGTCGTGCAATATACAAACATACTACAATTATTACTTATTGTTTATATGTGATTAAATTGAAAACATTGTGGAAGTTTGTTTATTTATTTTTTTATTTAAAAGATATGCTCATTAAAAGTGTCACACTCCTGACATTAGTTATTTTGATTTCCTAGATATGATATGTTATATATCAGAGCTATTTCCAACTTTTTTCTTTGATTGGGTCTGGAGCTTTTGGAAAATAAAGAAAATTGTGAACTATTAAAGCATACAACATAGTACTATACAACTAAGATCAAATGTCACACTCCTGACATTTTTTGTGTCTCTCCTTATGCAAGCCCAATTTTACAACTATCATCCAGTTTAATACTACTAAATTATTATAACTAATGTTTTTTTACAACATATTTTGACTTTTCTGAACTAATTAGTCTCAACAATGAAAAACTATTAAGGTTTAATTTGACATTTGTACAATTTTCCAAGTTAAATTTATTCACTACACTAATTTAAAAAATAGAACAATTTTTTGTCGCATAATCATAGGGTCACAAAACATCTAGATATTTCAAGTAAAATGGTACGAAATTATAGAATACCATCTTTCTTTAATATATTCTTTATTTTATTCTTTTTATCATCAAGGTAAGCTAAGGCAATTTAAAGTTTGTCACGCTAAAATGTCACACTCCTAACAAATTTGACCAGTTTTTAGAGGATAACTTTTTAACCGGAAAAGCAATCTCCATGACACTTTGCATGAAGATAACTGTTACCATTGTGCTTGTTTTAAGATATTTACATTTCTTTCATATCATTTAATATTCAAATTATTCTCTGAAAATGAAGTCTTCATTTTTTTGAAAATCACCCAGATAAGAAATGGCCTGGGTTGGAAATATGGAATTTTGTAAAAAAAAATTACTGAAGATGTAAAAAAAAAAACTAGTATTACTGTGAGCACAGCTCACTAAGATATACCTCCTGCTCCCCACATCTGTCCAACCTATTTCCATAACCATAACATTACTGATTGTTCCGACCAAAAATGAAAGGGACCCTCCTCTCTTCACTGGTAAACTGCTGATAAAATTTCAAAACATTCTGTGAAACACTACTCAAGTTATCATACGACATAGGGTAAAAATCCTATTTTCCGTCATATCAAGTCCAATAACTCTGGAACGGCAAAAGTGAAAATCGTCAAAAATGAAAGGGATCCTCCTCTCTTGACCGGTAAGCTGCTGATAAAATTTCAAAACATTCTGAGAAACACTACTCAAGTTATCATACGACATCTGGTAAAAATCCTATTTTCCGTCATATCAAGTCCAATAACTCTGGAACGGCAAAAGTGAAAATCGTCAATAAAGAAAGGGATCCTCCTCTCTTCACCAGTAAACAGCTGATAAAATTTTAAAAGATTCTAAGAAACACAACTCAAGTTATTGTACGACATAGGATTTGTCTACAGACGGACGGACAGACATGGTGAATCCAGTATACCCCCTACAACTTCGTTGCGGGGGGTATAATCATATTTTTCCACAATTTTTTGGTTATATCACTATTTATTTGGTTCCAGTTGGAGGTCAATTATGTGTATTAGGAGAGTACATTTTATTGGTCTTGTGATGACATAAAACTTTCAAGTAATTAGTTTGTCAGGTGCTTGGATGAGAAGGATATTAAAATGATGGTCAGATCTAAGATAAATATAAGAATGTTTATTACTTTTCTAATTCCTTTGAAATTAAAAGCCAATAACACAATAAAATCATTGCAAAGTGAGTATCAATACAAGGGAATACACAAGTCAAAGTTTGAAAAATGTCGAAACGAGGTAGACTCACTAAAAGGAGAAGATTCTTTCAAATGGTACATCCAAGGTTCAGAAAAAGGTCAACTTCAGAGTGCCTGGAGTCAACAATATCATCAAAAAGGTTACCTGTATCTACATTCAAAGATGCTGTTCACCTGTCTCCTAATGATGACTACTACCTGGTTACAGATTCTGAGGGTAATATTGGCAATATGCGTTTCTTTCGTCCGATACCAGAGCCACAGGTGACTGAACCGGAGCTCCTGCAAGAAAATAAGAATGACATTGTAGGGAACAAAATCTTACATTGTGGAAAATTAATGGACATGTTCAACAAATTTTACAAGGAACATGGTCAAAATGAACCCCGATGTGAACTTTTCATGCAACTGGAATACAAACAATTGTCAAAAGTAGGGATTGTCATGGCGTCTCGGATTAAAATGTGATAACTTTTGTGGTGAGAAAACTAAAGTGTACATTGAATCCGACACGGACACTAAAAAGGGACAAAAATACTCAACCGTAAATTTAGGAATTCATGTTGGACTCCAAAGCTCCCCACACTAGGAAATAGAAAATGCAAATATCCCCGGTAAAATGCAAATATGCCCGGTAAAATGCAATTAATTAAAGATTACTAGTTATATTAGCGTTAACCAGTTAAATTAGCAAATTGTCTTGTTATATTTGCGTTTTACCTTTTAAATTTGCATTGTCGTGGCATTTTAGCATTTTTCCTTTTAAATTTGCATTGTCGTGGGATTTTAGCGTTTTTCCTTTTAAATTTGCATTGTCGTGGGATTATAGCGTTTTTCCTTTTAAATTTGCATTGTCGTGGCATTTTAGCGTTTTTCCTTTTAAATTTGCATTGTCGTGGCATTTTAGCGTTTTTCCTTTTAAATTTGCATTGTCGTGGGATTTTAGCGTTTTTCCTTTTATATTTGCGTTTTTCCTTTTAAATTTGCATTGTCGTGGGATTTTAGCGTTTTTCCTTTTATATTTGCGTTTTTCCTTTTAAATTTGCATTGTCGTGGGATTTTAGCGTTTTTCCTTTTATATTTGCGTTTTTCCTTTTAAATTTGCAGTGTCGTGGGATTTTAGCGTTTTTCCTTTTATATTTGCGTATTTCCTTTTAAATTTGCATTGTCGTGGGATTTTAGCGTTTTTCCTTTTATATTTGCGTTTTTCCTTTTAAATTTGCATTGTCGTGGGATTTTAGCGTTTTTCCTTTTAAATTTGCATTTTACCAGTTAAATCGCACGGTCATCTAAATCACCCGCTGAGTAGAGAGATTACGTAATACTGTAGTCGTCACTAGCTCATTGAATATGACAATCTATAGTATTATATTATCGTGTATCTATACGTATTTATTTATTATTATTATTTATGTCATACTAGTCTGGCCCTTAATAAATTTAGTGTATTCAATACACAATAATCCATCAATTGTTGCATATTTGATTTTCATGTCGTATTTTAACTTAATGCGATGTTTATTAAGAAATGTGACTTTAAATGTATTAAAATATTAGCAAAGTGCACTCATATTTATTTCAATTTGATGTTGATTTAAATTGTTGTCCCTACAAGATATTTAGACAGTGACATGCCCAAAGGTCTTGTTCTCAGGTGTACCACCTGTTGTGTTTACTGCCCAAGTGTATATTGTATTGGAGTAATAAAATTTTATGATTTCCTGTCAAAACCATAAACTTCCTGTTGAGTGTGGCCAATGGCAAAACATAGAAAGAAACAGAAGAGTATGTGTATTATGTCAAAAATAGGAAATTGGTGATGAATATCACTATAGTATGGAATGCCATTTTTTAAATATAAAAATAACACTATTAATAAAACAGAGGTGTATACAGAACCCGAATATAATAAAGTTAAAAAAATTAATAACTTCCAAAAATAGCTTACAAATCTGTAAAGAGATAAATAGAGGTGGGTGTGATGCAGGCTAGAATTGTTTCCTCTCGATATATTGCTATAAAAAGATATATGATATTCAATGTGCAACCGTTACACGGCAGAAATAATTTCAGAAACAAAAATTTTTTAATTTTAAAAGTACCTCGGTTGTCAATTATATATTCATGTATATTTTTGTAAAAATTCTTTTGTATATCTTTATTTCTCAAACTGACAGAGAAGTTACAAAGAAATGAACTGATTAAACTATCAGTTTCAATATTTGTTATGCCTGTTAGAAATAGTGAATGGTCTTTGTTTTCCTATGAACAGGTTGTAATGATTGAATTGATGCACCGGGACAATATTTCTAGCCATATATACTGATTAAAATTATATAATTTAAAAAGTAACAAGAGAATAGATTAAATAAATTTATTTCAATTACATAAACAATACATCTCATGTCTTTTTTAATTTGATGTTATTTATCAAAATTAGATTAAGTTGATTATTTTGTATAATTAATCAAATTAATGTTCTTTGATCTTCATATAAATATGAATAACGTGCTCATGTTTTGTTATGCACTAACCTTGCTAATAATTTCAAATTAACTAATTAGTTGATTGTTAGGGAAGCAATTAGAATTTGAATGTTGTTTTTCATTCCCATATTAAAGAATTGTCTCATTATTTGATAATGAAAATAGTTACTGTTATATAAGGACCGACAGAAGAAAATATCAAGTTGATATAAGGCGCCACTAATATATTACGCTCTCGCTGGTCGCTACATTAACGCCTGGATGCATTCATTGAAAAAATCCGTCAAACCGGAAATAGTAAATCGCTATGACTTATGGGACATAAAATAGGAGGAGCTAAAGTGTTTGTCAATAATGTCCAATGGAGCGATCAAATGATGTAATGTTGTATGCAATACACATATCCGGATAAATACAACCAAACATGAAATAAAATTTAAATGAATAATTACTAAACTAAAACAGTGATTTTTATTTCAAAGTTGGAAAGTAAAATAAAAGCTTGAATTGAATTCACTCTTATAATGATTTTTTAATTTCATTTAAAATAAAGATTTAAAAAAAATGTATTTTATGATACTGATGGCTGATTAAAATTGTTTGTCATGCATTAGCTGTCAGTTGTAATATACAGGATGTAACCATTATACAGGAAGAGCTCTTACTGTGAAGCCATCTATTTTGAGATGCCATTCAATGAAAATAACAACCTGACCATATTGTTACATAATAAGATTAAGAATTAGATAAGAAATTGAAATTGATAGAAGGCAAGGATTTATATAATTAACACATTAAGTCACATTTCATTTATTTAGGCTACCTTGGGTCAGTTATCAATTAAAGACAAAAATCAGTCTAATAAGTATTTACCAAAATAACGATATTGTGATGGGTATCATTTTAATTTATGAAATAATCAACTTTCTGTTTACATATTTATTTTCAATAAAATTTCTTTATTATTTCATCCCATTTTCCTTAATTTAACTTGTGCATATCCATATTTATACAATCTTATGTTAACGGCAAGTTACGTGTGTCGACCCTATTTAATTCAGCCAGCAGCCTGACGGATTTTTATCACTAAGAGCGTTCAAGCCCTCATCCAGCGAAAGTGCCGATAGAGGGCGCAGTATTATTCAACTTAGTTATAATCGAATATTCTTCTACATATTTTTGGACAGGAAGTGCAGCTTTGGAAGAGCTCAGATCACATATATTCTCCATTCATTATTGTATTTTTATTCAATAAAATATTTTTAAAAGTTGTTCTTCAATTTTCTATTTCATTAGTTAACGATTTTTTTTTTTATAGCGTCACGTATTTTGTTGGTTATGCATGTTTGTTGACATCCTAGTTTTAGTAATATTTTGATCTCGGGGTGAAATTTCATTGTATAACAAGCTTGCTTGCTGTATTTATCCTTTCTTATGAAAAGAATGTCATTATTCCTACAATGTAGGCACAATTTATGTGTTTTCATCCGTATTTTTAATATCGCACGCTTTGTTTACATCCGATATTTTTTTTTATTGACATGTACAAGGTTACATAATATAGTCTCTGATCCATTCATACACTTTGCTAATAAGTAATATTTTCTTTACAATAGTTTATTTTTGTTAATAAAATAGACGAATTATTGAATAAAGATTTATATAAATGAAACGATTAAAATTGATTGCTAAAAAAAAGTGTTATTATTAAATACCCGGATATGTTTGGATAAGAGAATAGCATTCGGGTCATATAGGGGTCATGTAGTTTCGTGTTATAATTAATATTTTCTTTTGAAAAGTTTATTTTTGTCAATGAAATGTTGAATTACAAGGATAAAACGAGTATATTATGGGTTGTGGATTATTTTTTTTTAAAGTTTGAACATGTGGTATATATATATATATTTGCATCATCAAGTAGTTCAATAAAAATATTGATTCAAATCTAATGAAAATGAAGTAAATTTATATTGATTTAAGAAGAAAAATTGAAATAAAGAAAAGTTACAAAACTAATGAGAAATGAAATAATATATTTTATGTAAGAGTAAAGTTGGTCATTTTTTTTTGGTTAAAAAAATCCAATAGGAAAATAAACCATTAATTAAAATTTTAACAGAAATAATACACCTTAAAACAGTAAAATATGTATACATTAAGGAAAGAAAATAGATCATATATATATATTCTTACAATGGAAATGAAGTTCTATTTTTAAAAGTTAATTTTTATTAGAAAATTATTTCTTTCATAACTTGACTTTTTTTAATTATAAAAAATAGTGAAAAATCAAGTTTGGAGAGCATATTTCAGGTTTGCTTATATAGTAATAGTATTAATGTTTAATATAAATATTAATTATTATGTTTTCTTATTTGATGTGTGTTTATATTGGTTTAAAATTAATAATAAATATTCAGTATTATATTTTCATATTTCATGTGTAATTTTATAGTTTTAGAGTTTAATAATACATATTCATTAATTTGTTTTCGTATTTTATGTAATTCCATTTATGTAGAAAAAGCAAAAAAGAGAATCAAATTTACCTTTATTTACATGTGATTACCCTGATAATTCACCCTTAATGGGACCCCTTAATTCCTCTTAATTAGGAAGGACAGCATTCTTTGATATTATAAAATGTTGGCCTTGAGGGATACACGAAATCATAAAATTTTATTACTTTGGTAATTCATTACTTACAGCTCACTCCAATACAATATACACTTTAGCAGTAAACACAACAAGTGGTACACCTGAGGAAAGGGCCTCTAGACATGTAACTCTTGTGGGGACAACAAATGTGTTCTCTCTGAATTATAGAAAATTCAATTGTTTTACACTATTTCAACACATATTTTAATACAAGGCCTATAAAACAGATGTTTACAGAAGTGAATTTCATTTTTGTAAACGTATATTCATATGAATAATTTCTTAGCTCCGAGCGATTATTTTAAAAAAATATCCATATACATATTTTTTTTTATCGAAAACAAGCCCCTAATAAATTACAGAGTTATCGAAGCAAATCATGATTAAGTTGGATATAATGTCCCACAATAGGCTACCCGATTTGTAAGGCTTGAAGTAATTTACCATTTTACAATATGTTCGTAATGATGAACGGTAAGGCCACTAAAATGCATGAATCGCCTGTAAAATAAATAAACATAAATTATAATGTTGAATCTCCGTGAAAATATTAAACGTTTACATTTAAATCAACATCAAATTGAGAAATAAATATGAGTGCATAGTTCTAGATCCTGAAAAACAAAATCAAGAAATCAAATATACATAACTACTGTAAAATACACAACGATTGATGGATTATTGTGTATTGAATAGCTAAAGTTATTATCATCCAGAATGGTACAAATAAATAAACAATAATATAATACTATTATAGATTGTTCTTATATTTATCAGGGAATTATATAAACATTTGAAGAAAAAAAAAATCCTGTATTTATTGATCAATCTAATTGACTGACAAAATAGTGTTTACATGTAAATTGCATATTTCTGTTGGATCGGACAAGGGCGCGCACGTTACGTATACATAGGGTTATGATTATTTGTTTTATATCATCAACAAAAATATTTATTGTTCATTAAGGTGCCTCATTACAATAATCAGAACTTTTAAAACACAATAACTTTGACGCTGTACATACACAATCCTGTGCTATAAAACAAGACATAAATAGCTTAATAGAGACCGATAGTTTAATATATACTTAATTCATTTTTTAGTAAATAGTCTCAGCATAGGTATTACAAGGTTAATGTATTTCTCGCATGATAAACAAGTAATAGTGAAGTGACAACAGTATACGTATTCTGTACGTGTATCACACTTTGCTGATATTTTAATACATTTAAAGTCACATTTCTTAATAAACATCGCATTAAGTTAAAATACGACATGAAAATCAAATACGCAACAATTGATGGATTATTGTGTATGGAATACACTAAATTTATTAAGGGCCAGACTAGTATGACATAAATAATAATAATAAATAAATACGTATAGATACACGATAATATAATACTATAGATCGTCATTTTCAATGAGCTAGTGACGACTACAGTATTACGTAATCTCTCTACTCAGCGGGCGATTTAGATGACTGTGCGATTTAACTGGTAAAATGCAAATTTAAAAGGAAAAACGCTAAAATCCCACGACAATGCAAATTTAAAAGGAAAAACGCAAATATAAAAGGAAAAACGCTAAAATCCCACGACAATGCAAATTTAAAAGGAAAAACGCAAATATAAAAGGAAAAACGCTAAAATCCCACGACAATGCAAATTTAAAAGGAAAAACGCAAATATAAAAGGAAAAACGCTAAAATGCCACGACAATGCAAATTTAAAAGGAAAAACGCTAAAATGCCACGACAATGCAAATTTAAAAGGAAAAACGCAAATATAAAAGGAAAAACGCTAAAATGCCACGACAATGCAAATTTAAAAGGTAAAACGCAAATATAACAAGACAATTCGCTAATTTAACTGGTAAACGCTAATATAACTGGTAATCTTTAATTATTTGCATTTTACCGGGGATATTTGCATTTTCTATTTCCTAGTGCCACTTGGAGTCGAAGGTCTACGTGCATTATTCTTGTCAGCAGACATACCCGTGCCTTCGTGCAGTGCCGTGCAAAATGCTGGAATATATGTTAGCAAGACTACCGTGCAAGTAAATGAAACGGACATGCAAGAACGAAGGCAAAAGTTACTCAACCTAAACAAAATACGTGGCTTTAATGAATCCCACCCTATTTCTGTGTCGGGAGATGCCAGATATAACAACCGTTTGGAAAGTGGTGTGGGAAAAACTCCTTTCCAACCAGCTACTCAAAGTGCGTATTGCATTTCTGAGAATGAAATGCCTAACAAGGACATAATATGCGTTAACATTGACAATATGCTTTGTGACACTGCTCAGTTAATGCGAGCTAAGGGAAGAAATGTGAAATGTCCAAATCATCGAGGAATTGGTACTGCAAACTTAGACCGTACAGATGTAATTGGAAATGAGTCGTTCAGCTGAAAGATGTGCACGTAAAATTATGTTTGGGTCCCAAGGCACTGATGAAGACATGCTTGAACACAAACACACAGAAAAATGAAAGTGTGAATCGAACACTAACTAAGACAAACCCAAAGTTTGGAACTTGGCAGAGAACACTTCCAGGCCGGATTCACGGTGGTGTACACATGCGAAACTGTGGTGTTTCATCCTCAATACAATCCAGATGTAAAGCCGTTGGTGCTGAAATTCACAGCAGTCTTGTGAAGCGACAACTGAAAAATATACAGGACAGAAATGATTATCATATGACAAGAAAAAATTTGATCAAATACAAGGAAAGACAAGCAATTCTGTGATGTGCATGATTCAGCGATCAAGAAATTATCATGGAAAAGGATAAAACATATGTAAAAAACATTCTGGATCCTGAATTTTCTGAGGATGATCACTCCAGGTTTTATTCGAAAAAGCCAAAATCCTTCCGAATGACAATGAGAAAAACATAATTTAAATAATACAATTCGGGAAAGGCATATGATTTTTCAAACATCTTTGCTGAGACAAACAATTTTGCCTGGAATTATTTACATGTGGCAGTTCTAAACTTAGATGTGAAATATTAACACAAATTTTTGTGTGACATAAATGAGAGACATGATAATTTTTGGGATTCAGTTGAATACAATGTGTGTGAATCATGTATCTTAGTCTATGTACATTCATTGGTACAAACCGTGAGTGTCCAGGCAATCGAACATCAATAACAGTGTAACCAGATGTTGTTTTTCTTCCTGCATATAAAATACATGTACATGTATTATTTAAACTTTTTTCTGTTTTCTTAATGATTCTGTCTAAATAATCTTTAGCAAAAGCATCAGGCATACTGAAATCAGCTGCCTCAGCCATATTTAAGCTATTTTCATGACAAATTTTCAAATATTTTGGAAAAATTTCCCTAAATGTGATCATCAATATTCTAAAACAATGATAAAATCCACATCGGATGCAGTAACCATAGATACAAACCCGGGAAATTTGTTTGCACACCCCCCCTTAAGAGGGCACACCACTATATATTCCACCATTGACTTACATTGTAAATAAAAAAAATCATTAAAAATCCAAATGAATTTTCTGGATAACAAGACAACTATTTCCTATTATTTTGGTCCAAGGTCCACATTCTGATCCACTTTGAAACAAACATTGCATGTCAAATAAGAAAATAATCAGCTGTTTTCAATATCCGGTCAAAACAACAGTATTTACAGTATCCAGGAAATCCTTCCACACATGGTGTAGTAATTTAACATCTATGTTTTTATATGTGGTTATATTTCAACAAATGACGAGTTTTTTTGCAGTTAAACCCTAACCAAATATGATAGGATTAACTGTAAAAAATATCATAATCAAGAAACAGCTGAAATTTTTTTTCAAAGTTCCTGGTGTTCTATTTTCTGTGTTAGCGGTAGACGATCGCCACGTCGCATTTTGCGAATATAACCGTAGTGTGGCGAGGATAATTTGTGTAGCAGTAGCCACACTGACGAACGAAAAACTTTTAGAGCGTGCATCTGACAACGATCTTTTATTATGTAGAAAGTCAACTTCGAATAAAACGAGTTATAGACAATGATTTGATCGATGTACAATATCCAAAATGATTTTAAAAAGCGGGTCAAATTGATTATTTCCGGTAATTTTTTCAGTTGAAATAACATTATCCGGGTCCCATTCCGGAAATAGTTTCGAATTTAGTCACCGACTGACTGGTTTCCTAGATTACGCTTTATTCTGTCTGTCCTTCTGTCTACGCTTGAATCTAAAACCAGTAAATTATTTCACAATGAGAAGGTCAAGCATGGCAAAGCGCGAATCCGGGTCCGTTTGCCCTAATATTTATAATTATGTAAGGTATTAAAAATAATAGAAAAATAAGTGATATTTGATTGCTTAAAGATATTAAATTGAGAAATTTAAAATATGAGGCATGCTAAAAAGTAGTCAATGAACATAGGTATTCGTCACTCGAATTTACGCTATATATTTCATATAACCACATTGTTCAAAATTTTTATTTTGAAGTCATTTCTAAATGGGTTTTGATAATTTTTGCACCAGAACAAAGATTTTTGTTTATTTTATCATGATTTTCCATTAGATTTCCTTTATTTTCTTATGATTTAAAGACAATTTTTGCTATATACTGTATTTTAACGAAAGTGACAAATACTTATACATGTATATGTTCACGGACTGTATGTTTCGATAATGGGCAAAGTTAAACATTTCAGTCCTTGGAATAAATGAATCAGGTAACGATTAGTGAATCCACAGAGTCTAGAAAATGTAGGATATTAAAAATAATTGGTATGCTAAAGTGTATGTTTCTATAATGAACAAAGTTAAACGTTTTAGTCCTTGGAATGAATGAAGCAGGTAAAGATGAGTGAATCCAGAGTCTGTAGAAAATATATGTGTCCTTGGAATTAGTAAATCAGGTAAAGATGAGTGAATCAAGAGTCTGTAGTCCATTATACTTTATTAAAGTATTAAAAAAGTAATAAATATAACAAAGATAGTTTAAACAAACTACAATGTATTTAACATAATGTTCAAGTTACAAAACAAAGTTGCATAGTATAGAAGCTGTAATGTTTTAATTCTGTTGTGCAACATGGTCCAATGGGTTGTTTGTTGGCTTATAAAGACCCGATATCATTTTTAATAATCAGGGCGAACTGACCCAAATATAGGGCAAACGGACCCGATACCGCCAAGCGCCAAGGATCTATTTTATCCTTTTTGGCAACGCCTACGGCCCCACACAGCAAAAAACAACAAAATCATACGAATATTGAATGTTCTGTTTACACATGTATCTAATGTTCAAAGTTTGTTGTTTATCATGATAATATATGAATTATTATTGTTAGTTAATTAAATAATAAAGTTTTGAACTTTCAACTGTTTTATGCTCTTTGTTTACATTTAGTGTGGCTAACTGAAATTGAGTGTGGCTAAAAGAAATTAGTACCCATTAGCCACAGTGGCTAATAAAAAAAAATGTCTACCGCTAACACAGATTTTGTACTATTTTCGAGGACTGTCTCAATGCAGATTGGCTGGTTTACTGATGTGCCCCCTTCAGTAGTTGTTTAATTCCTTGTTTTTCTTAGCATATCATCTCTCTGATTTACATATGTCCTTGTATTTGTTTTTTGTTTGTTTGTATTAAGTAAACCCTTTTCAGATTCTTTGTTTTGTCTTGCACAGATGATAAAGGCACATATATGATAGTCCAATAAATAATAAATAAATAAAATTGAATAATAAAATTTATTTTGACATCAGCATTGTTTCAAACAAGTCACACATAGATAAAATGACAAAACATTAGATAAGATATATATGCCAAAAAAAAACCACAAGCTGTGAAATTGCTAATTATATAATCAAATTTTAATGAATGTATATTATTTACATTGCTTCTCTTTAATCACTGATTGATATTAATTAAGAAACTAATCATATCCACAAAGTTAACAATCCCTTTGGATAGCCACCATCAAACCCCAAATAAATGAAATGAAACAATACCAACGTTATTTTCCCCCGAGTTCGGATCCGTAGTACAGTTTTTATATTCGTAACTGTTTCGATTACGTCCCTTTACAATGGCGGTTTGAAAAACGAAAATTTTGTAGTAAAATATACCGATGTTTTTTAACAGTTAAAATTAGCAAAGCGACTTGGTAAAATCACAGGGCGACTTCCACTTCTCTTTTGGCACTAGTACAAAGCGAAGTGAGCAGCCACAAGGCGACTTCTTCGCCCTCCAACGTGAGCCCTGAGGATGTTACTAAGTCTAAATATTGCAGGGGCCGTCGTGGCCGTGATCGTATGATAGTTGGATTTACAACTACCTATGCAATCAGTACCCTATCACCACTGATGTTGTGAGTTCGAATCTCGATCAGGGCGAGGTGTACAACATTATGTGATAAAGTTTGTCAGTGATTTGCGACAGATCAGTGTTTTTTTTTGAGTCCTCTGGTTTCCTCCTCCAATAAAACTGACCGCCACATTATAATTGAAAGTGGTGCTAAACATCATCAAACAAACAAACTAACTAAATACTGCCTTCACAAATGTGTCGTCACATTATTTTACCCTACCTAGATCACAGGGGCTTGTTACGATTTCACCCCCCTCCCCCTAAGTACTCTAAAAACCACATGGGAGGAATCTAAAATGTCAAATTTTCATACAACACTTTTTCAAAATAGTTTTGTATTGGTGTCTTGACCTCATTCGTCATAATATTGGTACTAAATTGAAGCTTAATCAATATATTTTTGATATTTCGATTCCTTTTTGTCATCATCTTTACCTATCTGCAACTTTAAAGCAATGCTTCACAGAATTTGCAATAACCTAATCCATTCTCAATCATGTTTACATGTCAATACGGGCTGAATTCATACGTGCGATTTCATTGGTCGGTTAATTTTGCTTTCTTGTGCTTCTATTTGTTTGGCAACACTATCAATATAATTTTCCCTTTCCTGTAACTTTGTTGTTAACTCTTCATTTTGTTTGACCAGAATTCTCAATTCAGTTTGTAAATTTTCGACTTGGGTGTCAAAATCCGTTTTCATTTTCTTGATTTCCATTATCTTAGTTACATCAGCTTGTTTGAGAATCACATTTTCTGTCTTAAATTTCTCCAACATTTTCTTTAAAAATTCCTCCCCTTCTTCCTCACGTATTTCAAATGTAATTCTTCCCGATAATACCAAGGGATCCCAAATGTGAGCTGAGATACCTGGGATTTGTTTAAATTTTTCGAGCGTAAGCGGAAATTGGTTTTGTCTTTCATTTATTATTGCAGTTGCTCTTGTTGCCCCGATATCTCGGATTGTCATTAACTGTTCTTTTGTAGCTTTATTGATATTAATGGTTGCCATGTCGTGTTCAGAATTATAACTCAATCTATTTCAAAATTGAGTTCTTTTTTTTTAATTTCTTTAATTTAAATTTAGTTTCTTAGTTTTTTATTCTTATTTTTCAAAATTTAACTTTAATGTCTTAGTTAGGCAGGGGACACCTGCACAATGACTAGAACAAGTAATTATTATTTAATATTTACTTAATTGTTCAAATTTAATGTTTCAGTTAGGCAAGGTACACCTGCACAGTGACTAAAACAAGTGATTACTATTCAATTATTAAGCAAACATTATTTAATTTAATATGTTAGATCTTAACTCGTTATCTCTCTCAGTAACGACTATTCTTTAATACTCATTACTGTAATCGATTACGAGAACGGTCGTGTTTACTTTTCTTACTTTTTTTTATTTTTATATATATTCTACTTATTTTGTTTTAAATAAACATCGCAGACTACACAATAGTATTATTTCATTGTAATATAATTTGTATCAGCTTGTCAGCATAGTTGGTTGTATTAGACCTAAATTTACACAAGACTAAGTGTGATTCCAATGTTGTGTACCTCATACCTGTTAACCTCTGGGAACTGCTAGGAGGGAGATCTCCCCCTGCCAACTCTTCCAAGGGGGAGATTTTGAGCGTGGCCTTTAAACGCACAAAATTGTACCTTGTAGTTGCATACATGTGATAGAGTTGCTATGCTACAACTGGAGATTTGGTCTCATAACTGGAGATTTTTTATCGACGTATTTGATGCATGTTTTTATTGTTTATTGATGTTTTCCTTTTGTTTGTTTCAGTATTGAACCAACTGCATCCCATTTCAATATATATATTGTTTACATTTCTGTCTTATTAGTAGTGTTTCATATGATGAATGAAGGATAAAAACTGTATTTATAATTTATTCATAATCATAAGGTTATAGCAAAGCAATAACAATGAAGACAGAATGTTCTGAACAATAAAGTCATAGAGCACTAACATTAAAAAGTCACTTTGCTGCTGGTGCGTTGGGTGATAGCATACGTTTCGACATTTTTGTGGTTTATCAATTCCATCCTGGAACTTAGTCCTTAAATAATACTTTGATCGCCTTTGCTCCCAAACGAGCCATAACAACTCAATCCGAGATGAATTCATTCCACGTTTGATCGAAATAAGAAGTTTTCCTCGGCATCAAAGGTTGTCCGACTCCTGTTTTCACAACGGTTTATAACTATTTTTAATTGGCGCTATCACACTTCTAATCATCTAAGCGTGTGCCACAAACCCACTTCCTTATACCCAATTAACTGTCAATCAGTGGATAATTGTTGTATAATTATCAACACCTTAATTAATCACCATGACCCAATTTACCTGTAAAGGTGTCAAACAGATCAATAACCGGATATCATTTAAATATGACATTCACCTTTACCATTCGTATCTCTCGGCGTTTTTCGTCAGCGCGGGAGTTCCAAATGGAGAATTTCCAGAAATATTCATCGCAAAATGTAGGTCAAGATTTTATTGTACTTGATTTTTTTCATGGGTGGAAGATTTTGAAAGTTAACGGAAGGGACCCTCAAAATCGGGAGAAAATTTTGTTGTTGGGGGGAGATCGTGCGGGAGGAAAAGGTGTGTGCAGGAGATTAATGTCTCCCGCGCAGGAGACCCAGTCCATGCGGGAGATAAGGCTCTTATGCGGTAGAGTCCCGTGTAAAGGGGGAGGGTTAACAGGTATGGTACCCCGAGTGGTTTTTGTTGGGTTTTTTTTTTTATTTTTATAACAGTTCTAGCAAGGGTCACCTGCAATTAAACCATTACATGTGCCTATTTAGACTAACACCTACTACCTATCACTAATAATACAATTTTAGTGTAAATTTGGCATTCTGATAATACTCAGAATAACTATCTAAAAATAAATGTAGACTACTGTATGATAGTCCTTCACCCAAGTTTATAAATGTGTAAATGTTATCTACACAAAAGGAAAATTGGTTTGGGCAGTTTTCTTCTGTACGGAAATTGTGTAGTCACATTCTGCGATATAAACAATAACACAAATTACTGTCTAACTAAAATACTGTATTTATTGATAATATTCCGGCCTTATATCAAATGGATGTTCCGGCCGTGAGATATATTTAGTATATGCTATTATAAACAAATACGCTAATATATTTTTGTGACTGAGTTTAGGGAAAAGAATAATTAAAAAATAAAAGCTATATTTAAATTTAAAATATTATTTAAATATTCATGGATATGATGAATAAAATAATGTATTCAGATTATTAGCATAAATATTCATGACATATTGGAACTTGTAGTGTTTTCACAAGATTTACTCGTACCTGAATATGAAAAGCCATAATAAATCGTTATTATTTTAATAATTTTTTAATTAGTAATTTTTGGTAATGACGGAAATCATTTCCATTGAAGTTGATGATTAGAAAAACAATTCAGGTTGAGATACCAATGCAAGCTGTCAACAAGCGAAATTCCTTAGATGTTCTCTTGCAATTAATTATCATTTGTTTAATAGTCGTATAATTGCACTGGCAGTATGATAAGGGTTACCAAAAAGTAAAAGGAAGCCATACTATAAATTACTCAAAAAGTACTCCAATTCTTTTGATGAAACCGCACTAATATATAAGCAAGCACATTTTGGTGATTGATAAGAATATTATGACACTACGTCAGATATTGCTACCATTAAATGCAAGTCAAAAGACGCCAAAGATGTTCATTATTTTCCTATTTTTCTATAATCTAGAAACATGTTGATGTTCCGATTAAAACTTTTCAAGTACTGTTTATTGGTATATTGCTAAAAGCCGATGGAATAAATATCATGAATAATAACTGAGGCCGCATTAGCCAAGGCCGTATCAACTAAGGCCGCATTTGTTTAAGTTTAAGGCCGGATCATCTCGAAAGCATGTCACTGAGAATATTTTTGTCAACAAAAACTTTATGAAAATATATGACTTGTCAATAATTTAACACAACAAACTCAATATTTCACGTCATCAAAAAAAATATAATTTTGATGAAATGAAGTTCGATTGGAGTTGCCAAACCACTTTAGAACACAAACATCTTTTAATCAATTCAAAAATTTAATAAACTCATGGAATGGCAACTCGTGCCGCTGCAATGCTTGCTGCTAGTATAAATTTTTCTAGAATAGACATTGCATGAAATTTGCCTTACTGCTGCCTTCTTGCTTTTGTATGCTTTTCAGTTTAACTTTAATTTATTTTAGTTTTTTATTTTAGTGCTTGGCTATTCTGCATGAATATTTTTAAAATATTTTTAAAGTATTCTTGAAATATTTTTGGAATATTTTTAAGATATGTTTTAGAGTGTTTTAAGAAGTATATACATATTTTACTTTGTATGCTTTTCAATTAACTTGTGCTTTATTTATTATAGTGCTTTGCTATTTATGCATGAAAATTTTTAAAATGTTTTTAGAATATTTTTGGAATATGTTTTAAAAGTACATGAATATTTTATATGTGTTTTGAGTTAATTTGTTTATTTGCTTGATCATAGACTGCTTAAAATTTGCATGAATGTACTTGTATGTGTAATGGGTGCTATAAATGTCGGCATCTATTTTGTGTTTTGACTTCTGGTCCTATGACAATAAGTACACAGAGAGGCACTGGTTGTGGAGGTCCAGAGGTCAAGACACAGAAATGTATGCATAAATATTTTCCGGATATGTATTTAATTTTGTATTGCATGACATGTTTTATTGTGCTGTATTTAATTTATGTAATTTATTATGCATGTCGTTTTGAAAAGCTCTTAAAACTTTTTGATTTTTGATTTGATTTGATCAATTCTGACTGTCTCCGATTTGCACGGACTAGTTTTTCCCGCGAAAATCTCAGACAACAAACAGAAAAATTCATCAATTAGTGTCTAAATCCTTTTACATCTGACACCATTGTCGGAGACTTGGCCGTTACAGGGCGTTAGACTTTACCTGTAATTACAACTCACCTATAATATGGTGTATAACCACAGTTGAGTCTGCTAAGTCTGGATCAACTGTAATACTAGTAATATAAAATTATAACAAGTGACACGAACGTGGTAGATAAATCCCGAGGAGTTCCGATTTAGGCTTCCGGTGTCGATCTGCCACAGCAGTATTATGATAGTTAACTAGTTTTCATGATTTTATTTAGTTTTTCCAGTATCTGTGACTATAACTATACATAGGTGCACCAATCTAATGGTGGATAATACAAACAAAAGAAAGATAGCTGATATTACAATCATATATCATCTTTTATTTCAATAATAGAAATAGAAATAGAAATAAGTTTATTAACCAAATCAGGGCCCCAGGAGGGCATTTACAAATAACAATTATGATTGATACACAACAACAATATATCAACTTAAATATTCGCGGTGAAATATCAATAATTGTGGTGCAGGCACACTCGGGCAGGAAAAGAGATATATGTACATAAACGTACATACACTTACTTACATATATATATATGAGGGGGGGGGGGACGAGAGAGAACATATACATATATATCAGGTGATTCATCACCAATCTGCAAGAGACACCTTGAGTCGATGCTAAAAGGAATAAAGTCCTACTTGTGTCTAGTGCAGACCGGCCATGGTAATGTGGAAGGAATATTGTTTGGAACATGGAGAGGGATCAGAGCTTTTGGATAACCAGCAGTGAGCATCAAGGGACGATGCCAAAAAGAATATTTTCTTTCTCATGCTCAATGCAGGTCATCCAGCTTGCAGATCTCCAATTCCATTTAATCAAATAGTTGTTGATAAAAGATATTGACAAAGATATCTGAGTATAGTTGGGTCTTCATTATTCAAGATCCATATGAGTTTACATTTGTCATCTAAATTTTGAAAATTTTGACACTCAGATGTCAAATATGTAGTAAAAATTTCCCTATGGTTTGCATGGCAAGTACAATGAAGTAAATAATGGATCTCATCTTCTACCTGACCCGAAGTGCACCTGCAACAGATGCGGTTTTCCCGGAGAGTACCCTGGTATCTTCCTATTTCTATTTGTAATTTGTGAGCTGATATTCTTAATTTGGACAACCTTCTTCTCTGCTCAAAATTTTTAATGATTGACAAATAATTCTCATTTCCAAAATTGGTTTTTATTTTTAAATAAGTTCTTAATTTTTCCTCTTTAAGTGAATGGGCTTGTTTTGTCCACAATTCTAAATAGTGTTGTTTTACAATTTTATTGCATTTATATTTAAAGGTTGATGTTTTGTCTGTCAAGAAATTAGTTAAGCTTAGCATATTTTGCAAAATATGTTTTACAGAGCCATACCATGATGGTTGCTTGCCTTCATATAAATGTTTAGTACATTTATATGCAGCTTTAAGAAGTGGGAAAGATGAATCCAGATTTTCAAGTCTATGCCAAAATCTTAAAATTTGCTTTAATATATCGAAATGAAGAGGGAACCGGCCTAGTTCTGACTGTACCTCAAGATTGGTACTTTTTTTATGCACTCCCAAAAGAAATTTACAGAACTTCAAGTGTAACTTTTCACAATGTAGTTTAGAAAAAATTTGGTCTATTGGAATATTTCCATTTCTAAACCGTGAGGTAAACGGGTTAAAATAACCCCACATTTCACAGCCATATAATAGAATCGGCTTAATAGTGTGATCAAAAATGTGAATTGAGGTTTTAACTTCAGGGTTGCGGACTAGAAAATCACTCTTCAATTTAAAAAGGGCCTTTAAGGCTCTCTGATAAAGTTCATTTTGAGCAAAGTTGAAGGAGCCAGAGTTGTTAAACCATATTCCTAAATATTTAATAAGATGTCCACTAAATTGCTATTTGTAAAGTAGGTTAAGCACAACTGAAAGTAGAAATAAACATATAAAAATAAATATCAGCATAATTAAGCTAACATAATTAAACAAAATATATTTTACAATCTGACCTGTGTTTGCTCTCTCGACATCCATTGTGTAGAGAAGAAAAGTATGACTATACCAAGACGTGCGTTGATATTCAGGGGCGGATCCAGGATTTGTGGTTGGGGAGGGGGGGGGCGTGAGTAGGCGAGGGGGTCTGAGGACCGCTTAAGATCCCCAGCGGGTCCAAGGCAGAGCCCTGGTAGAGGGCCCAGGGGGGGGCTAAGCCCCCGGAAGCTCTGGGGGTTTGAGGAATTACAGACATTTATTTGAACGACAATTTTGAACCAACCACACCATTTTTATCAGACCAAAAAAACTTGACTTTGAGTCTTAATTTTGTCGGATAATTGTTCACAGTATGTTTTTGTCAGATTATAAGAACCTAACGTAAAACTTTTCTTTAACAACCGTGCTGCAAATTGTTCAACGATATTTTAACCCTTCAAAGAACTATTGGTTTAGTTTTAACGCATTCCTCATTTCATTAATTGGTCTGTACTTTCGGTGCTTGTCCTTTCGGGTGGTTCTAGTTAATACTGCCCGTCCGGATGGAGCTTTTCTTTTCGTCGTTTGATTCATTCATTGAAAACGTATGATTCTACCGTTCTTGTTTATAGAAAACAAAAGCGGAAATTGTCAATATATGAACTTGTTATTGATTTCTGATAAGCTAACGTCACTAAATTAGATGATCAGAATCGTTTCATGCAGCATTAATGTTAACATATTCGCCTTTGTTTGTCTATAAACAAGAACAAATCATACGTTTTGAATGAATGAACCAACGGCGAAACGAAAAGCTTCATCCGGACGGACAGTATACTGATTTTTATCAATGGGTAGAACTTTTTAGAATGATATCCCAAATTTACTCCTAATATCATTACTATTCATTTTGATTTACATGTCACGAGTTAACCATTCATGAAAAAGTTGTTTGTTGAACTGTATTGGAAATGATAACGTTCTAATGAGCGAAATAGAGAAACATACTAGGAATTTTCTGTTCCAACTTCATGTAACCAGACTAAACGTTATAAGGGATCAATCACAAGATTGATATATGGACAAAATCAACAGGGAAGGGTAAGCGCTATATCGAATTTACAGAATGGCGTATGAATGTATATAGTTGAACAAATGAATTAATGAAAACCCCGTTCACGAGCTCTTGATACAATAAAATATGAAATTATCTATTTTTCTCTCTAAAAGTTAAGAACATTAATTTTACATTTTATCATTATAAGGATACAATTGAGACTATCCTTTAGATTTTAATAAAATATTTTAATATTTCTTATTTCGCATTTTGTTATGATACAAACGAAAATGAATGCTACCTTTTCTCTCATTATAGATTTTAACCATATATTTTTATAAACATTATTTCTGAAGTATGACTTCTAAATGATAAAACACCTATCTATTAAGAAACACGCCTGCAAAAGTTATACCCATGCATATGGCTCCCTTCTTATGAAAGAAATCTTTTTATGTTTTAATATTGAAGTAGTTTTTTTTTGTGATTAAGTAAATGAAGCTCTCCGTCTTACACCTACTTTGTATATAGATATGTAAATAATTATTTTTAATATTTTTTAATATTTTAAAGTATTTTAAGTTTTAACATCAAAATAGTTAATTATAATATAAGTAGGGATTTACTCCACTGCTGGAGGTGCTCCTATTCAAAGGAGGATAATACACAGAAGAAGAAGTTAGTCAGTGACTACTGAAGGGTAAACACTAACCCGAATAATCCAGTCGTTATATTACTCTCCCGCTAGTCGCTGCATTAACGCCTGGATGCATTTAACCCGAATAATCCAGTCGTTATATTACGCTTTGCTATATTAACGCCTGAACGACTTTCTCGATAAAACGCGTCAATCGGAAGCTTCAAATTAGCAATGCATTCTGGGTAGAAACTGCGCGTGGTGACTTTTGGCACTAAAAGAAGGAGGAGCTTAAGAAATGTTTGTAAACATAGGTCAATGGAGCGTGCAGGTGTCAAATGTTTTCATTGTACCCACGTGTTTGACCTTACTAATCTAAACGGTGAAAAGAGAAGAAATGTAGGAAAACTAAATACTGAATTAAACATCGTTAATCAACTTGTCGATCTCCATTTCTTGTTATTTGTAGACATTACCGGAAATTGAAAGAACCGCCTTGCGCATACTCGGCAAATAATCATCGCTGATTGGCTCTCTCTTTCAGAGAGCAGCTGACGCGTTTTTTATCACAAGGAGAGTTCAAGCCCTCATCCAGCGATAGTGCCGATAGAGGGCGCAGTATTATTCGAGTTAGGATGCATTCATTGAAAAAATCCGTCAAACCGGAAATAGTAAATCGCTATGACTTATGGGTATTACGACATAAAATAGGAGGAGCTAAAGTATTTGTAAATAATGTCCAATGGAGCGATCAGATGATGTAATGTTGTATGCAATCTTCTTCTTCCGTTGAGCGGCCTCCGTCATCTGATTGACTGTTCTGCCACTTTGGGTGTGCGCATGTAAAAACTACAAAATTTTGTGTGCGGAATATTTACAGTGAGGTTAAAAACGGCACTGGCAGCTTACTGACGAGGCAAGTCTTGAATGCTTCAAGACTCGGTGCCCACAACACTGGCATCCTTTAGGGCATTCCAATCCTTGGTGGTTCTTGGATAGAATGATTCCTTCCGTATGGATGTTCTGCATGATGGAATGCTGAATGCCAGGGTGTTACAATTTCTTGATGGTCTTTGGAGTGGTATAAGTTTGTCACTAGTGTCAATATTTGCTAGATTTTTCGTCATTTTATACATCATGGTAAGCCGGGAGTTTGTTCTTCGGCTTTCTAGAGATGGCCATTTAAGCTGATCGAGCATATCACTAACAGATGAGGTGTTGTGGTATCTGTTAGTGACGTATCTTGCAGCTCTTCTTTGTATCCTTTCTAGGCGTTGTTTATCCTGTTGTTGATGTGGATCCCATACTGCACTAGAGTATTCTAAGGATGGTCTCACTAGTGACTGATAAGCTCTTTCGTTGACTGATTTGTTGGCAATATTCAGATTTCTCTTGAGGAAGCCGATGGTCGAGTTTGCTTTGTTGCAGATGTTGTTGATGTGCGGTCCCCATTTTAGATCAGATGTTATTGTACAGTCGAGATAAATACACATATCCGGATAAATACAACCAAACATGAAATAAAACATAAATGAATAATTACTATTTTTTAAATATTAAAACATAATGATTTTTATTTCAAAGTTGGAAAGTAAATAAAAGCTTGAATTGAATTGATTAAAATTGTTTGTCATGCATTAGCTGTCAGTTGTAATATACAGGATGTAACCAATATACAGGAAGAACTCCTACTGTGAAGCCATCTATTTTGAGATGCCATTCAATGAAAATAACAACCTGACCATATTGTTACATAATAAGAATAAGAATTAGATAAGAAATTAAAATTGAAAGAAGGCAAGGATTTATATAATTAACACATTAAGTCACATTTCATTAATTTAAGCTAACTTGGGTCAGTTATCAATTAAAGACAAAAATGGGTTAAAAAAAATCAGTCTAAATAACGATACTGTGATGGGTATTTCTTTATAAATTGTATTAAAAATCATTTTAATTTATGAAATAATCAACTTTCTGTTTACATATTTATTTTCAATAAAAATTTCTTGATTATTTCATCCCATTTTCCTTAATTTAACTCGTGCATATCCATATTTATACAGTCTTATGTTAACGGCAAGTTACGTGTATCGACCCTATTATCCACAATAAATTCACTTTTATTGTCCCACATACTTTACAAAAATACATGTTAGATGTGTATTGCAACATTTTAGCAAATTTAGATTAAAACATAAAAACTTCAAAAAATGATTACACAGTGTTTTATTTTTTTAAATCTTTAAAGATTTGTGAATCTATGGCAATTTAAATCATAATTATGAGAATAAAGGTGTATTTGTTTTCTAAATATGCAAAGGCACGTGCACAATCATTCTCCGTGTTTGTTTTGTCAATATTTACAAACGGAAGTAAAGGGATTCACTAATGCGCATACGCGCTAATATCTGATATTTGATTGGTCGGCTGTACCAGCCAGCAGCCAATCGTAACTACTCGGCCATTCTCGGTACCCTTCAAATAATTGCAGGGTACCGAGAATGGCCGAGTAGTTACGATTGAGCCAGCAGCCTGACGGATTTTTACCACTAAGAGCGTTCAAGCCCTCATCCAGCGAAAGTGCCGATAGAGGGCGCAGTATTATGCAAGTTAGGTAAACACTATTAGAAAACAAAGCACATGTTATATTTTTGCTCAAACTGTGGAACAGAAGTAAACACGGGATCCATGCACACTAATTAAACTGTCTAAATGTTAAAATAATCATCGATGTATTGTCAGTTACACTTGAAAATGGAGAATGGACATATGTCTCTGTATTATTAGTTATACTATGTTTTTAATAAAAGTGATGACAAACTAAACAAATATTTCTATTGCCGGCAATAATGAAATCGATACTACCGTCATTCCTACACTGCTATGCCTATCAGAATAGTGTCCAATTTGATATGACATAAAATTGTGTTGTTAGAGAATATAATGCCTGTGTTAATCGTTAGAGCTAAATTTACCCTCCATCATACACGCCCTCGTATTTCTAAGATACCGGTACATACTAGAACCAAGCCTAGGACATTCAATATAACAAAACGTAATAATTGAATACCAGAGTTTGTCTTTCGTACAGTGATTCGTGAAACCCCTCCCGCGCTTAATGCATATACTCTCATTAGTCAGCCCCCTTTAAACTATATTAATATGTCTAGTGTTTTTACTATTGGCCCATGACAACCCGTGGTCGTGTTTTGTCTTTATTTGTAACTTCGCAGTGTTATGTCGTACACAATGATAGCGGTATTTGTAAGATTATTTCACCCTTATTTTGTTTTCTTGTTAACTCACATCTGGGAATTAAAGTTCAATACACCAAAGGCACGAGACATTTTAATTCTCTAGAGGATTACAGATTTGTCCACCACTGGTTCAGCGGGGTTAACACGCCGTAATAATGGAAAAAAGTTCAATACACCATATATTATCAAAGAGATAAAGATGCCCAGATGTAACGTTTATAGTCAAAAGTACAGATCAATTGTAGTCAATGAGTTGTTTCACACTCATTTTAGGGTATGGGCTATTATACTTATTGTTGAAGACCATTTATTTGTTATTTACATCTATATCATTTTATATTAAATTATACTATCTAAAAAAGTTACATACATTAAGAGAAATTATATAATAAAAGTTTGAATATACCAAAGGGGAAATAAGATGGGTCACATTTAAATTAGTTGACAATGACTATGAGCGTATCTGATGACATGATGCAGTTTATTACAGAAACACGACGTGCGCACTAAATTAGATATCTACGTTTATTATTATTATCGTCAGGTTTTAATAACCTTAACTGAGATTAACTTTAAAACATAGAGATCTAATCTTGTGCGGAGTACACGTGTCTGGAATAACTTTCTTCAGGCACATTGAAACTCAAAAAATTGCAAAGCAAGATAATTAAACAGTTTTTGCTTTGGAACAAGAAAATCAACAGTGCCTAAACAGGATATATATTCAAAAATTGTCTTTGCTCACCTATGCTAGAGGGATAATATTGTTTACACAGTATCCTCTTCTTGTCATACACAAGGAGATGTGTTTGGTTCTGGGTCGGCGAAACATCTGCATAGCCAGGAAGCAAATGATACAACCATTTTTTTTAAAAAAACCAAATGGGTAACAACTTAGATGCTTATAGAGCGACTATCGGACTGTTTCATGTCTGTAAAATGAGTCTTAATATCGGCTATGATTCTCGCTCTGACACCTTTCATGATATCTTAATTACTAACTTACGATGTTCCTTCCTATTTGCTTCACTTTTGTTCCTTCAAAGTCTAAATCCAAAAGTTAATGTTGCCTTCATCCTTTTTGTTTTACATTTTATATTACTGGTTGGCAATATTGTATCCAATCCTGGACCTGGGTCTGCTTGCATATCGAGTACACCGTTGAGTGCGGTAGATATTTTGTCTGATAAATCCATATCCATATGCAATATCAATATTCGAAGTATAAGAAATAAAATAAATTTTCTCCAAAATTGTGTTGATGAATTCGATATTATTGTTTTAACTGAAACACATCTTGACAACAACATTGAAAACAGAGATATCGAACTCGATTCATTTGATAAAAATCCGCAACGAAAATATCGTACTAATTCTGATGGCGGGTTACTTATTTACTCAAAGGAAGACATCGGCATTTGCAGGAAACACGAACTTGAAAATGATATAGATGAAACGATTTGGGTTGAAGTTCCTGACAAAGGTCACTCTTTTCTTTAGTGTAATATATATCGACCGGAATGGACCGACTCTGAATATTGGGCACGCTTAAATCATGCTATAGGTTTAGCATATCAAGTCAACAAAAATATTGTGATCTCCGGAGATCTGAACTCTGACCTTATGTCTTTAAACAATAACAAATTGATTGATATGGTGAGGCTTTTTAAATTAAAAAATGTAATAGAGAAACCAACAAGGGTAACAAATCATAGTAGAACATTATCACTGTCGTGTATCCGATAAGGAATGGTCATTTCAAGATGGCGGATTGTACATCATCAAAAAGGTAAGTGTGAAGATTTTGACTATTATCGTTCTTTATAGGTTATCTTAGTGTCTATGAGTTACACATTTAGATAGGGCAGTCTGTTTTCTACTTCACCATTAAGTCAGTAAAGCTTGATCCCTTTGTTTTTATCGTAAACTGCCTTCGGTAGTTGATCAATGCAGCGACAAAGATATCGAGGCGTAGAATCCAATTTATTTCACCAATTCCTACCGCCTAGTGACTTTTTATATTAATATGTTGATGCCAAAATTATTCAAACATGTGAATTGTCCAACAAATGTCATTTCAGCCTTTGACAAGCCTTGTATCCCTCTTAAAACGTCTATGAAAATTTTTTTTATGTCACGGAACGGTCACGACAAAAACATGACAAAAATGTATGGGAATGGTCTCATGTTTTGGATGAAGGAATGGACTTTCAAGCCAAGGAATGGTCTTTTTTGTTTAGGAATGGTCTCCATCATATAAAATATGCTTATTAATAATATTATTGAAGTTCATTTCCGTTTGTGGTCTTTAATGTAAATCTTCTTATTTCATATGATCAATCTTGCCTTAAAATACCCGAAATGCCTTATTAAATTGTTATAATCTTTTCCATTTCATTATGCAATGTTTCTTTTATCTATAGGTACAAGTGTTACTACTGCCAATTTGATACTTTCAATCACCAAGCTATAGTGGACCACTGCTGCCAGAATTATCGGGATGAAAATTAAAATTTAGATATTTTGAATTTAACACTACTGTGGGTAAATTTGGTTAAGAACTCTCAGCAATTGTACACATATTGTAATGGTTTATACTTTGTGATATTGACAGGGAGTCATTTTTTACATAAAAATATTTTTGTTAAAAGAAATATTCATTGTTATTTAAATCAATTTTATGAAATCAACTCTTTATATCTTTATTATCAATTTGCAAACAATTACAATTATAGTCATTTGATCCAGAGAAAAATGTGAGTAGTCCTGAAGATATAATCCTCTCCGAACACGTGGGCTCTGTGATATTCCCTGACAGTTTGTGGTTACAGTAATTATATGTGATACGTTGTTGTTCACCGTGGCTGGTCTGATGAGCCAATAGCTCACCCTTTTCACACAATGCTGCTGTGCAAGAATCAGTGGTACATTTAAATTTTATCTCTTGTTTTAAATATTTTCTCAGGCGATGTCGTCCGAGACCACTTCTACTTTTCAGACATTTTCCACAGTCCTCGCATATAAAATCATTCTCTGAGGCGTGGAAAGATGTATCCATCACAGTAAACCTGTAAAAATGAGAAATACACGATATATCTATTGAAGATTTAAGCAACCTCGTATATGTTTGTTTTCATGAAGTAAATACATGTACTGATTTTAAACACAGGAAAATTAAAATAATATTTGTGAACTGAAGCACCTATGTACGAAAAAACTAATGCATAAACCTAACAGTGGTCTAGACTTAGTGGTAAGAAAACCGAAGATCCAAAAAATAAAAGAAAAGAAGAAAAAAATAATAATAAAAGTTGAGAACATCAGTCCAAATAAAATCGTGGTGTGTACTGAAATGGTGATGTATTATACATAACTGCCGAGGTACGGGTGGCTCAATGAGTTAGGTCGTTGGATATAACAACTCATACAAGCCTATCACCAATACGCGCCCGGCTTTGTAAATTACAAAAAAGGTGCACTCGACTCGCAGCTGCAAGTGATAAAAGTTTACTAGTTGCTTGCCCATGGTCGATGGTTCTCTCCGAGTACTCCGACTTCCTCCACCACTAAACTGGTCACCATGATATAGCTGAAATATTGTTGAAAGTGGCGTTAAGCACCCAAAATTTTAAAAAATCAATACATAACTGCCTGTAGTTGAAAAGTTTCGCTAGATTACCATACGAAGAAAATATCACTTGAGACGCACTATGGTAGGAATTCCATGACAGAAATACACTAGTGTATTTCTTCCTTACGGAATAAACACACTAGTGCATACTGCAAGGTAGAAATACACTAGGGTATTTACATTCCCGGACATTCTACACTTAGGTGACAAAAGTATTTCACGTTTCGTGTACACAACGTCACGCCACCAGAAAAGAATGTACTTCGGTTGCCTATAACTTTATTGATATTTATCATTATGTTACTAAATTAAGACATCATAATTTCCAAAATATGACGTGTTAGTGACGTAATTACCACGTGCGTACATAAAACGTAAACGCTACAAAAAGGGAGTTCCCAACATGTCTAGAAAAACAAAGGTGATGAGCCATGACAAAAAACGGCAGGTATATCGCCTACATCAGGATGGATTAAGAAAAACAGAAATCGGAAAGATCATTGGATTTAGTCGATCTGCAGTGTCTAAATTTTTTAAAAGATTTGATCCATGGGAAAATATAGAAAACAAGCCGTGAAAAGGTCGACCCAGATCTACGAGCAAGCAAGGTAAGTGTACATTGATAAGGCTTGTAAAACAGGATCGTAAAAGAAGCTTACACCGATTTGATGGATGAATTGAGTCAGTCTGTTCCAGTTCCGATTTGTAAAAGGTCAATTCAAAGACGATTGAGTAATTTATGCCTTTCACTAGAGAATTGTTGCGAAAAAAATGACGATTTCGTTGAAAATAGAAAAAATCGTGTGCGATGGTGTCGAAATAGACTACACTGGACATTACAAGAACAATGGAATAAAATAATATTTCAAATGAAATGTTGTGTTAACTAGGAAAGAACTCACGTGTGTATGTGTGATGAAAATGAGAAGAAAGGTGGAACACACTATGCTTAGGACTGTATGGATGTCGTAATGGCGGCGCCCGTGTGTCTAATGTTTTGGGATGTATTTGTAAAGACGAGTTTGGTTCAATCACAGAAGTAGAAGGAAATATTAACTCGGCTAAGTGCGTAGACATCCTTGACAATAATCTTTGCCAGTCGTTTTAAAATTCGAAAATTATCAGTGGATTTTCCAAGATGACAGCGCCCCCAGTACACCAGTCCGTACAGACAAAATTGTAGAAAGATAGCGATGATGTCGATTGTCTTGTTTGGCCATCCCAATCACCAGACCTTAATATAATTCAAAATATTTAAAGATTAATTAAAATACGATTATAACTGGAACAACACACCATTCATTCCAAGGTTGACCTAGTCCGGGTCGCCACAAGAATTTTGTATGCCATTTCAAGTGTATGCATTTCAAACTTATTTCAATCTCTTCCAAGACAAATAAGACATGTAATTAAAGCTAGAGGTCATGTTACTGAATGCTTGGTGGATATAATTCTATTTATTATGAAGTTATAGCTTCTCAAACATCCAACAAACTGCAACCGCTTAGCTTGGCGTGACGTCGTAAACGTGAAATACTTTTGTCACATAACTGTACACATCGGAAAGAAAGTACGCTTACAGTATATCAGAGAAGCGAGTGGTATGTCGTCATATTGACAATCCAATTGAAATACATAACAGTGAATGTAGTAAGACAAGAAAATTAAGATTATATGCGAGTGTGAACACTCGATGAACGACAAAGCCATTGCTCCCGCTTTGCATCCGATATGTTCAATCAGACCATTCCTAAACAAAAAAGACCATTCCTTGGCTTGAAAGTCCATTCCTTCACCCAAAACATGAGACCATTCCCATACATTTTCGTCATGTTTTTGTCGTGACCGTTCCGTGACATAAACAAAATTTTCATAGACGTTTTTTTAAAAGAGGGATACAAGGCTTGTCAAAGGCTGAAATGACATTTGTTGGACAATTCACATGTTTGAATAATTTTGGCATCAACATATTAATATAAAAAGTCACTGGGCGGTAGGAATTGGTGAAATAAATTGGATTCTACGCCTCGATATCTTTGTCGCTGCATTGATCAACTACCGAAGGCAGTTTACGATAAAAACAAAGGGATCAAGCTTTACTGACTTAATGGTGAAGTAGAAAAAAGACTGCCCTATCTAAACGTGTAACTCATAGACACTAAGATAACCTATAAAGAACGATAATAGTCAAAATCTTCACACCTACCTTTTTGATGATGTACAATCCGCCATCTTGAAATGACCATTCCTTATCGGGTATATGACAGTGATTATTAGATCCCATTATAGTAAGTGACACAATTAATTATGTATTTTCTGATGTTTTTAAATTACCTGATAATATTAGTGATCATGATGCCTCAGTCGTAATTCTTCAATGATCCAAAAAGATCTCTCGATCATTTAAAAGAGAAATTTGGTAGTATCAAAAAATTAATTACGAAAAGTATGAAGAAAAATTAAATGAAATTAACTGGAATGAAAAACTTGACCACTTGAATGACGTTGATGAAATGTGCGAAAAATTTACAGTGTTTCCTAAAAATAGCACAAGAATGTATCCCGACAAAAATAATAATTATTCAGAATAATGATAGGCCGTGGTTTAACAACGAAATACGAAAAGAAATTCGCATAAGGAACCGATTTAGAAAAACTGTTTTGAAATTTCACAGGGGAAGGTATATTAAACTATATAAAAAAAAAACAGAGAAATAAGGTAAATAACATGAAAAAAAATGCAAAAGAAAATTTTTAAAATAATTTAGATCACATTCTTTTAGAAAACTCGTCCAATCCAAAAACATACTGGAAAATTATGAAAATGCTTATCAAATCAAATAAGGGAAGCGACTGTATTCCTCCTCTTAGAAACTCTATAAATGATGAAAACTTCGACGATATTGTGTATGGAGATGAAGACAAGGGTGATTTATTAAATAAATACTTGAGTCTTATATCGAAGTTGGAGGAGGAGAACGTGCCTCTTCCAGACTTTGATATAAAAACTAATAATGTAATAAATGAGATTTTTGTAACCATAAGTGAAATTGTAGATATTTTGAAAATTATTGATCCATACAAAGCTTCTGGACCCGACAAAATTAGTCACAAAATGTAAAAAATTTCCCCTGAAAAGATACTAATCCCACTACAAATTATTTTTAACAAATCTCTCCGTCGTGAATATCCCTCTAGTTGGAAAAATGCACATGTCACAGCGATCTTTAAAAAAGATGATACTTCATTACCTTCTAATTACCGCCCAATATCACTGATTAGCTGTGTCGGAAAAGTAATGGAAAGGATTATATACAAACACGTATATAACCATTTAATACAAAACAAGCTTATCTACCAGTACCAATCTGGTTTTTTGCCTAAGCATTCCTCAGTCCATCAATTAATAGAACTAAATGTATATAATACTATCTTAAACTCTCTTGAAAAAAAAAGAACTATGTTGCTTCGTTTTCTGTGATTTCTCAAAGGCTTTCGATCAAGCTTGGCACAAAGGTTTGATACATAACATGAATTATTATGGAATAAAAGAGAATTTACTAAAATGGTTTGAAAATTACTATACCCCCCGCAAACAAAGTTTGGGGGGTATATAGGAATCACCCTGTCCGTCCGTCCGTCCTTCCATCCATGTACATTGTAAGCGCAACTCCTCCTAAACGGCTTATTGGATTTTTATGAAACTTTACACATTTGTAATACACTACCTGCAGATGTGCATGAAGGAATATGGTTGCTGTCTAAATTTAAAAGGGGAGATATTTCAACTTATACTTTCACGAAAAGGGGGGGGCATGTACCATGTACCTTGTAAGCGCAACTCCTCCTAAACGGCTTATTGGATTTTTATGAAACTTTACACATTTGTAGTACACTACCTGCAGATGTGCATGAATGAATATGGTTGCTGTCCAAAATTTGGAAGGGGAGATAATTCAACTTGTACTTTCACGAAAAGAAGGAGGGCATGCACCTTGTAAGCGCAACTCCTCCTAAACAGCTTATTGGATTTTTATGAAACTTTACACAGTTATAGTACACTACCTGCAGATGTGCATGAAGGAATATGGTTGCTGTCCAAAATTTGGAAGGGGAGATAATTTAACTTGTACTCTGAAATACGTTCTGTGTGGAGAGATGGGCTTGTAAGCGCAACTCCTCCTAAACGGCTCATTGGATTTAAATGAAACTTTACACAGTTGTAATACACTGCCTGCAGATGTGCATGAAGGAATGTGGTTCCTGTCAAAAATTTGGAAGGTGATGTAAGCGTAACTATTCCTGAATGAAATAAGATTTTAATTGACCTTTTCACATCTGGATATTTGCAATATAAAAACTACTCAAGAATAAATAATTAATTTTGAATCAATAACATTTGATGTGACCTATATCCTCTTGTACAAAAGTTAGGAAATGTTGTAATCCTCATGTATACTGATGCAACCGCATTGGTTTTAAACAATCCCACTTTGTTGAAGACCTTGTGGCGACCCCTAGATGTATGTTCTTGGTTAGTTTATTTTGGGGATGGGATGTTGTCTCCTTGACATTACTCCATATCCGTTCTTTTTTCATAGGTAACTTGCTAATATACCTGTATTCCAAAATTTGAACATCATAGTATTGCAAGCGGGGGGTATCACTCAGTGAGGTCACTCACAGTTCTAGTTTATATTGTAGACACCAAAAAGTAGTAAACAGATTTTCATCGTCCTCATATGTGTCTGTGTCTGCTGGGGTTCCCCAAGGATCTGGTCTTGGTCCTCTGTTATTTCTGGTTTACATCAATGATATTGGTGATAAGCTTCTTTCCTTAAGCCGTTTGTTTGCTGCTGACACTTCCCTTGGCTATGCAAGCGAAGATGAAGATCAAATAAAATATGTCATAGATCATGATCTACATGAACTTGGTGATTGGTCAAAGAGATGGTTGATGTCTTTCAACCCAGACAAAACTGAAATCATGCTTTTTAAAAATGTAGAAAAAATCAACAAATTTTTATTTTTATTTTGATGGAAAATGAATTCCACTTACATCAGACCATACACATTTGTGGATAACATTTAGCGAGGAAGCAAAATGGAATAAACATGTAGAAAATTTAATAAAAAATGTCTCTAAGGGACGGACCATTTAACTTCCAGGGGGGGTTATGGTTTTTTTCTAAAAAATATTCTGATTCCCAGTGTTGCTGAAAAAAATATTCTGATTTTGGTGGAGGAAAAACAAAATAATGTGATTCAGAGTTTTTGTCATATAAGCTAATGTTAAATTCTGGGGAAAAAATAAATATTCTAACTCTCGTGTTGTCCGAAAAATTATTTCTGAACGAAACAAAAAACCATAACTGGCTGGGAGAGATTGGAAGAAAGAACAACTAGGAGAAAGCTCCAATTATTATGTAATATCCAAAACGGTAGCACACCCTCTTATTTACTCGATCTTATTCCCCAACAATCCAAAGTACGACTATTTATCCCCTTCGAAATGGCAACGATATTAATGTTCCATTCTGTAGAATATCTTTAACTAGAGATTCTTTCGTCTCAGCTACAGTAAGGGAATGGAATAACCTTAATCTTTCAGTGCGTAATCTTGACACATTATCTAAATTTAAAAAGGCAATCCGCAGTTCAATCTCAATGCCAATTCCGAGACACTATTCCTATGGTCCTAGAAAACCAAATTAAATTCTAACACAGTTTCGCTGCAATGCATCCTTCTTGAATTACGATTTATGTAAAGTTAAAATTTTATCAAATGCTTCCTGTAACTGTGATGCACCATGTGAAAATTCTCACCATTTCTTTTTTGATTGTGATAAATATACAGATAATAGGGAAATATTATTTAATAGTCTTAATCTTCTAAGATTAATATTGATGTAAATCTACTGACAAAAGGAAGTGATCTCCTAACATATCAAGAAAATATAACTATTTTTAAACATGCTTTTAAATATATTAAAGACTTCAAAAGAACAGAACACAATGGCCAAAAGAAAAAGTACAAAACAACGATCTACAAAACACACACATAAAACTATAGATCGAATAGCACGAACACCACTAAAACCGGGATGAATTCAGGTGCTCTGGAGAGGTAAGCAATTCCTGTTCCACTAGAGGCACCAGTCGTGTAGGTTTGCAGATTATTTGGGATGTCTTTATCTAAATCTGGTTGTCCAATTATAGGGTGTCGTCCACTGACGTAGTAATTTACCTTTTATATTTATTATGATAAAGTTGGTAACAATTGGCGCTCTTTACACAAGTTTCCTTCGACATTTAAAACAGGAACTATTTAGTCACGTATTGTTTCCATACAGGTTTACCAAATTTCATATATGATTAATACTTTATGACTGAAATGTATTAAGAATTGGTACAAAGCTTGTCAATTATTTAATATGTAAACCAGCGTATTGTGGTGAGTATTACTTTATTAATTGATTCTAACTTAAACATGGATATCCTCACAAGATTTGGAACTGTAAGATTGGCTGAGCAAATTATAAATGGAAGTGATTGGCTGAGTAAATTATAAATGGAAGTGACTACGGCAACTGTATTAATGTTCATTCTAATTCACCAGTTTGGTAAATGTGTCAAGCAATACGTATTAATAAAGGCATAACTCAGTTATTTAGACACAGCTACCCAAAGTGTCAATTACATACACTTATATTTATTTGTAATCATGATTAAAGTCTGTAATTGTCTGATATATATGCGAAAAGTAAGCTCCAAATATGTGTCACTGTGACCTAATTTGAGTTAGAAGAGTTTGAAAATACCAAAAGGGGTAATCAGAGTCCGCATATCGAAGAGCAGACAACACAATGGTCAAAAGAAAAAAAATACAAAAGGACAAACAACGATCTACAAAACATACACATAAAACTAAAGATCGAAAAACACAAACCCCACTGATTAAAGGATATATATTTCTCACTTTTGAGACAGACCAGTTCCTATTTTTAGCGATGTGAGATTTTCTCATCTTGCACTAGTGCTATTACATAATAACCTTCACGCAATACACAAACATACGGAATTACTTTTTCGATTGACATGAAGGGGAAATAACTCACATTGTTTACATGATCGTCTGCTAAAAGTACATAGCTGTCAAACAATACACAACTACTGATAAAAGTGAGAAATGAAATCAAACACCGGCAAAAGGTGCAAGACAGGGAAATCTCCGACACCCTCGGGTAAGATTTCAATCGTTTGCGGAGTGGGCGGGTGTCGGAGATTTCCCTGTCTTGCACTTTTGCCGGTGTTAGATTCTACATGTCTTAGTATTGAATGCTGCTTACAAAACAAAACGAATTATTGCTATAGTTACCATTAATAGTTACTCAACCACAATATTTTGGTTACGACTACTGCATTGATATGATGTATTAAAATAAACAAATTAAATCGCATAATATAAAAAGCATTGGAGTAAGCTGATGATATATTAATGAAGGAGAAAAGCTTATAACTGTGATTAATTATTATATTGATGAACATTTGCGAAACAAAGCAAAACAAACCTAATGCTTAGTATAAGTGCAATGTTGTGTTGTCGTTGGAGGGACCCGTCCCATTGTTGTGCCCTTCCCAAATCATGACCAGGATTTCCATCGTAAGACGTCGTGTTTTTTATGTTCAGTGGTTTTATGTGAGAGGTGATTGTTTGTTTTGCTGATATTGGTGGCATTGTTGGCCATCACTGTTTAAACTTTCTTTTCATAAACTTCATTGCTATTATATCAGTATGTTATCTTTTTTTCTTTCAGAAAATGCACGGATGACCTATTTAAAACATGAAAACATACTTCGTTTTTAATCTTATTCTACTGTTACAAAGGATACAAGGTAACCTCTTTACTGGTTTTCCATCACAATGTCTTAAGTCACGTGTCAAAGGTTCATTAGCATGCTCATGCTGTTTTCTTTAAAAGTATTAAAATACTTACAATCTGACATTTCGGCTCCTTATTTCTATACTGTTTTAATCATCAGGGCCAGAAGACGACAATTTGATTTTTATGAATCTTATATACAATTTATAAATATTAGCAGACAAATATTTTTCAGTAGTGTATGAAGAAGATATATTAATGTATCAATATTTTTTGTCTTGTCAATGGCTACTTTTTTCACGGAGTTAAAACTACTCATCATGTAATTAATAAATTGTTTTTATTTTATTTCTAATATTATTTCGTTGTATTTTCAACTATTATTGACGAACATAGGATTTCTAAGAACAGTAATACATTAAATATAGTTCTCCTGATTTTAGGCACCATTCATGGCAAAGTTCAAGATGACGTCACACTGTATACTGATATAGGAAGTGATGTCATATTGAAGTGTAAAGTCGCAAATTCTACAAGATCAATATGGCGGGGAGAGAATGAAATAATTTCAGATGGATTGGATATTAGCAGAAAACTACAACTCAGAATGAAAATAATAGAGGACAAAGCTCTGGGAGAGTCTACACATTTCAAATTTAACAGAAAGAGACTTGGGTTCATATTGGTGCGAACGCACTGCTAATGATGTGGTCATTGAGAAACAAGTAGTGATAAAATTGACAGGTGAGTAACGTGTGACTTGCATCGGCACCTACATATGAAGTATATATCTCCCAGTTGATACGATATTCCAGAGCAAGTGGTTCTTAAAAGGATTTTCTTGATAGAGGGTTGCTGCTAACAAGGTAGCTACTGAACCACGGATTCCCATTGGTTAAGTTGAAATCATCACTTCGAAAGTTTTCCGGTCGCCACCATGACATGGGTGACCGCTATGGAATATTTGTGTTACAAATGACCACGGATATGTTCCAATTGTGGTAAACACTTTCCGATCCTTTTCTCCTTCATGACGTATCACCGGGTTTGTAACTAAATAAACACGACGGATGTCACTAGTGGAACAGGAACTACTTACCATTCCGGAGCACATGAGTTCACCCCCGGTTTTAGTGGGGTTCGTGTTAATCGATCTTTAGTTTTATATGTATGTTTTGTAGATCGTTGTTTGTCATTTTATACTTTTTCTTTTGGCCATTGTGTTGTCTGTTCTTCTATTTACTCATTCTGATTACTCCTTTGGTATCTTCAAACTCTTCTTAATAATGTGACGGACGGAAAACAAGTAGTGATAAAACTGACAGGCGAGTACCATGTGACTGCATGAGATATGCCTTGCTTTTACTTTCTCCTTGATGTTTTTTGTCCGTCTTCGTCTTGTGTGCTCAATGTTGCCTGTATCTCTCGATTGTCCATTCTTGATTCTCTAACGAGTGTTTGTATTGAAAACAAATCTACCTATTAGTGAAACAACGGGATATATATTTACAATTTCTATTGGATAATAATGTAATATTCATGTGTGTTCACATCCGGGATATCATAAGGCGTGAAGTTTAGCTGCATTTTACATGTCACAACATAGTTTGTATACCAAGTTCACATATATATTTGGCATAAATTATGAAATAGATGTGTCATTGATTAACAATCCCCGAGTTATAATATATCTTATTACTGAAGACCCTATGGTGACTTTATTACTGAAGACCCTATGGTGACTTTATTACTGAAGAACCTATGGTGACTTTATTACTGAAGACCCTATGGTGACTTTATTACTGAAGACCCTATGGTGACTTTACTACTGAAGACCCTATGGTGACTTTACTACTGAAGACCCTATGGTGACTTTATTACTGTAGACCCTATGGTGACTTTACTACTGAAGACCCTATGGTGACTTTATTACTGAAGATCCTATGGTGATTTTATCACTGAAGACCCTATGGTGACTTTATTACTGAAGACCCTACAGTAACTTTATTACTGATGACCCTATGGTGACTTTATTACTGAAGACCCTACAGTGACTTTATTACTGAAGACCCTATGGTGACTTTATTACTGAAGACCCTACGGTGACTTTAGTACTGAAGACCCTATGGTGACTTTATTACTGAATACCCTATGGTGACTTTATTACTGAAAACCCTATGGTGACTTTATTACTGAAGATCCTACAGAAACTATTACTGAAGACCCTACGGTGACTATTACTGAAGACCCTACGGTGACTTTATTACTGAAGCCCCTACGGTGACTTTATTACTGAAGACCCTATGGTGACTTTATTACTGAATACCCTATGGTGACTTTATTACTGAAGACCCTATGGTGACTTTATTACTGAAGACCCTATGGTGACTATTACTGAAGACCCTATGGTGACTATTACTGAAGACAATACGTTGACTTTATTACTGAAGATCCTATGGTGGGTTTTGTACTGAAGAACATATTGTGATTTTATTACTGATGACCCCATTGTGACTTTATTACTGAAGCCCCTACGGTGACTTTATTACTGAATACCCTATGGTGACTTTATTACTGAAGACCCTATGGTGACTTTATTACTGAAGACCCTATGGTGACTATTACTGAAGACCCTATGGTGACTATTACTGAAGACAATACGTTGACTTTATTACTGAAGATCCTATGGTGGGTTTTGTACTGAAGAACATATTGTGATTTTATTACTGATGACCCTATTGTGACTTTATTACTGAAGACCCTAAGGTGACTTTATGACTGAAGACCCTATGGTGACTTTATTACTGAAGACCCCACGGTGACTTTATTCCTGAAGAACCTATGGTGACTTTATTACTGAAAACCCTATGGTGACTTTATTATTGAATAGCATATTGTGACTTTATTATTGAAGACCCTATGGTGACATTATTACTGAATACCCTATTGCGACTTTATTATTGAAGACCCTATGGTGACTTTATTAATGAAGATCCTATTGTGACTTTATTATTGAAGATCCTATTGTGACTTTATTATTGAAGACCCTATTGTGGCTTTATTATTGAAGACCCTATGGTGACTTTATTATTGAAGACCCTATTGTGACTTTATAGATTATGAGAAATTATATCTTGTATTTCATTCAAGTTGACAAAAGGATAACAACAAACCAGTCTAAGATTATGCATACCATCAATTCAATAACTGAATTTGCAGGTAATATAGGTGTTATAAATAAGACAAAAGTTTTCTACTGAAGATCGCACAGAACATGTGGTTTTATTATACCCCCGCAACAAAGTTGTAGGTGGGTATACTGGTTTCACCATGTCCGTCCTTCCGTCCGTCTTTCCGTCTGTAGACAAATCGTACGATAACTTGAGTTGTGTTTCTTCGAATCTTTTAAAATTGTATCAGCTGTTTACTGGTGAAGAGAGGAGGATCCCTTTCTTTTTTGACGATTTTCACTTTTGCCGTTCCAGAGTTATTGGACTTGATATGATGGAAAATAGGATTTTTACACTATGTCGTATGATAACTTGAGTAGTGTTTCTCAGAATGTTTTGAAATTTTATCAGCAGCTTACCCGTGAAGAGAGGAGGGTCTCTTTCATTTTTGGTCGGAACAATCAATAATGTTTTGGTTATGGAAATAGGTTGGACAGATGTGGGGAGCGGGGGGTATATCTTAGTGAGCTGCGCTCACAGTAATACTAGTTGTATATTAGCATATTCGTAAGAATTCTTAAAAAAAAAATTTTGTACGAAACTATAACAATAATTCTAACCATGACGATATATCAATATTACACAGAGAACACTAATATATACAGCACTTTCCATACATTAAAATGAATGCATGTCAGGCGATAACAGCAATACATAGTTCGTATAATAATAATATATTAACACATATCATGTATTCACTGCACACTAAATGAATACATTATATTTTACAAGATTATGTGATAAACTGAAAACCAAAAAATACACCAATGAGATGCGGCACAAAAACTTAAGAAATAAAGTACTGCGAAAAACATGGTGCTGCATGTCCTTCCTCGATTTACGGATTCTTATTACCCCTTTGGTATCGGAAAACTCTTCTTAAAGGTAACATACACTAACGTTAACAAAAGTGTCAAATATATACGCAGGATTGGAAATTAGGTTTTACTCCGTGAAAGGCTCAAGCCTGTGATAATTCCAGTAATCAATAATTCACATTTTAGATGATGGTTCTATTCAATGTAGACCAAAAGCTAAAATGTTGTATATATCTATACTTGAAGATCGTATTACCGATGCAAATACTGAAGAAGAATCGACAATAAGTATATCTGAAAAAGAAGACTTGTCTACAGGTTTGTTTTTATTAGAAAACATATCTTTATTTGCAGTTAGATTTATGGTTTATGGTGCCCATCGCCACTTCCCACAATTTTCCAGTCACTGACAAACTTTATCACATAATGTTGTATCGAGTACACCTCGCCATGAACGGGATTCGAACGCACAACTTTAGTATTTGCAGGATAAAATGTTCATGTAAAGCAATATTTATCTCGTATCACATGGCAAGGTTTACTCGATACGATCAGGTAGCTTATTAAATATACCACTGCTAACAGTGAAGCTACTGAACCAAGGGTTCATAGAGGTTCAGTTAAATCATTAGTTTTATTGTCGCAACCATATCTTAGTAATTCGTTACGTAATATCTGTGACACAAATGACCATGGATAAGTTCTGTTTGTCGTAATCACAATCACGTTCTTTCCGCATTCATGACTTATAATTGATTTGCCACAATGAGGAGCACACGGGTACCACTAGTGGAGCACCAACTGCCTACCTTCCCGGAGCACATGCATTAACTTATTAACTTATGTTTTATAGAGGTTGATGTTGATCAATCTTTAGTTTTCTGTGTAGTGCTTTGTGGATCTTTGTTTGTCCTTTTGTGAATTTTCATTGTGTTGTCTGTCCATCTTCGACTGATGGCTTCTGATTACTCTTTTGGTATCTTAAAATTTTTCATATTGATCTGCAAAAGTACACAAAGTATGGATGTTGATAATAAAGAAAGGAACATCATACAAACAGGTATGTACATTCTGTATGAATAAATAGAAACAAAATAAAAATAATTACAGAATACCTTTATGTTATTCAATGTCTGTTAGTTCAGGATGCTCCGTTTTATATTTTGGCTTTCGAGCGTCGGCGGACTATAAATAAAGAAATTGTTATTCACAATTCAAAATGTTTCTGATTTAATTTTCTATGCCGAATTACAAGGTTAAAAATCTGTTCAAGGATATATCACAAACTATTTATAACTGCTGTATTGATCAGTCTACATTTTTAATATCTAAATTATCGCACTGATATTTATTGTGAAGATCATCTCCTCAATTAATTAAATATTTACAAATCTTTACTAGAAATATGCCTTCCGTCAGTTTAGACATACATTTCTACACCATCACCTTTGAGAAGTTTGAAGAATCTGTAAATCGAAGAAGGATAGACAATACAATGGTCAAAGAACAAACAATGATCTACAGAACGCTACACAGAAAACTAAAGATTGAACAACACAAACCCTGAACTCAGATGCTCCAGAAAAGTAAGCATTTCCTACTGCATTGCTGTCTGTGAGATACTGAGATACTGAAATATATAAACAATATACATACATTGTCTACAAATATAAAATTTATTTCTACGAGCTTTAGAAACAGGGAAAAAGCGAGTCTCCGGCAAGCTTTCCTATCTGTATCACAAATATTTCAAATAAATGTTATGTTTACTGACAATGTACGTATATTGTGCTTATCCTGCAAAGTAAAAAAGTCGAAAACAACTGCTAACTTTCCTGAAAATATCAGAAAAAAGCGTCATTCTAATAGGTTACCATGGTGTCATCTATCACGATCGCACTTATACTGGTACAGTTTCTTTTCGTTGCTCAACATGAATCAGGTACCAGAAAAACTATATTTTGGTGAATGGTCGTATGCAACAAAAATTACCCAGTCAGTGCAATATGACTGCTCAAATAGATCCAGTGCAGGATAACAACCATGATTTCACGCAGTAAAATATAACGTTTATTCCACCATGACGTCATAATTTCGCATAGGTTAATTACTGCAATGTGCGGTTACCCGTAATTGCTTTTTTTAGATCTTCGGAATGCAAAAGTAGTTATACTATAATAACGATCACTACCGATATAAATAGAGATGAATTGTCAAAAAGGATAAATTAAATTTTTTTTAATTTTATTTCAGGTTTTCCTTTGAATGAAAAGTTTTTGTATTATGGTATTTTGGCAGTAGGGCTTGTCTTAGTTTTGATTTTGTCGATTCTTTGTAATGTCTGTATCAATCATAAGTGTAAGAAAGCAGGTCTTAAAATATCACAAAATGATGAAAGAGTTGTACCTACTGAACCACCTCACGAAATTGAAGATGTCTTTCCACAATATGAAACAATTGATGAAAACAATATGGAACCGATGCAAGTGATCGAGAAAGTTGAAGCTACAGTTAATCCCCGAACTTCTTCAATTAACAGTAAATCGCCGGCAGATAGATCGTATTTAGAAGTTATTGATATCGATGATGATTATCTTAATCCATATCAGCCCATTGAAACGAACGATCAGCCTGATATCTTACATAAATATTGCACTACAAATATGGTATCGTCGCCAGAATATGAAGCAGCAACGCAACCGGAAGCTAAGATGGAATGTGATAAAGATTTCTTAGGAGAAATAATTATTAAACAAATCGAATCAAATTTAATACCTACAATTTTCGAATCTTCTAATTCGCTTGACAGTGAAATATCGCTAACTGAAAAAGATGACAAGTCTAAAAAAAGGGAAGAGTCTTCTAATCTGTATTGTCCGTTAAAGAAGTGCGAGGTTATAGAAGATAATGGTTACTCCCTACAAAGCAAAAAGACAGCAGAGTATGTTAATGTAGATCAGTAGATACATCAGTAGATGATAAATTCATAGTGGACACTGTGAACGTCGGTATAAATACTTGGTCCCTCGGCAAACGTCGGGAGATATTCCTAATTATTCAATACTACACACACTAAAAAGTCCGATAAAGTGTACGATTGGGTGAATTTTTAAATAATGGAATTCAACAATGTCCTGAAAAGGAGACATGTGATTTGAAATGAATATCAATATCAGTATGACGTGTTTATGTACAATTGCTCCGACAATACTATCTCGCCTTTACATTTTTCGAACGACAATTTCTTTTAATTTTCTGACTTAGGTAGTCTGTACCCGTCTTACGCTATGCCATTTATCTTACTCTGTTGTTTGGAGTTTTGTATTATAGAATGATTGTAGGTGATTGACGTCACTTTAGGCATTATATATTTCAGTTGTATAATACGGGTTCCTTTTGTTGGTGCAGGAACCTGGTAATAATGACCACACCAACTTGGTGCAAATCGATAACAAGCAAATAACATAAATAAAAACTTGAAGATGCCAAAAGGATAATCAGCAGCCGGAAATCGAAAAAGGACAGACAATACAATGATCATAAGAAAAATGACAAACATTTCCACAAAACACTACACAAAATAATAAAGACTGAACAACACAAACCCCACAAAACACCAGAAGTTAACTCAGGTGCTCAGGAAGGTAAGCAGTATCAAGTCGTATCAACAAAACTACACTGGGTTAAGTCGAACTGACGAAGAGATGAAGGGTTCTGATTACACAGACATATGTCATTCTAACTACATAAATTGCATTGCACTAGTACTGTCATGGCGGCTCAAGCAAATGTTTAGACAACCCTAGCTAATTAATAGAGAAAAGGTCCTCTTTGCGTTCCCGTCGAAGGGACTTATAATTTTAGCTCGAATAAGTCGTGTGCTTGCTTTGTCATGGCAAATGTAGCTATTTACCTATATTTCGAGTTTACCAGGATAGCGACTTATCTGAGTTAAAGATAACGCGATTTGACTGTATTTCCCATTATGAATTATAAGAACACGAGATATGACTGTATTTCCCATCATGAATTATAAGAACACGAGATTTGACTGTATTTCCCATCATGCATCACAGGAACATATCTAAGTATTTAAAACACCTGTTATTTCTTTTTGGGTGTTCTTGTTAAAACGAAATTGGGTTTTACTAATCTTTCAATTTGTATATGATTAAAGAAAAACCACCTGAACAAAAAGTTGTCATGAATTAAATTTTGTTTTTAATAGGTAAAACAGATTATATACACATGACAACGTATACCCTAGTATGTTGTGGTCTAACAGTATTAACACTTTTTATTACATTAGTGTATAAATATAAGCGTCAACAATTTATATGTAAATAAACTATAGTATATGTGTGTAGCTTGTTTTGCTGATGACAACATATTCGTAGATGAAATCATCTCACTTGTTTCGTTTTATTCGTATTTGTATTCAGCATCATGTTCAGTAAATGTAGAAATATGTGTAGCAATACTCACTTTTTGTAATAAATCTTTGAAGATGTTTTCTCACTAACGTTTTTCTTTCTACAATACAATTATATGATAGCAATAGTAAATATATTACCAGTAATACATAGTATAACATATATGGTTTTTTTTTGAAAATTTCCCATTTTAGAGGAACGTCGTGGTGGTGATCGTATGCTTGTTGGATTTATGACTACCTATGTAATCAGTACATATCATCAACCACATTATGTATTCGAATCCGGTTCAGGCGAGGTGTACTTTATACAACATTATAAGTTTGACAGTGGTTTGCGGCAGGTCGGTGGTTTTTTCCTGGCACTCCGGTTTCCTCTACCAATAAAACTGATCGCCACGAGATAACTGAAATATTGTTGAAAGTGGCGTTAAACACCATAACCATATACCTATTTTAGATCGGGAGCAGCCATCATCGTGGAACTTTGTGAGTGAAATGCGTCAATAAATCTGACTATTTATCAAGTACATGTAGGTAAAACACAATATACAATGCAAATCTTAAAAGGAAAATATTTAGTTTATAACAATTTTATTCGTTCATAGAGACAAAAAGGATCAGACACAAGTCTTACCAAGTTATGAAGTCCATCTTTGAACGACATAACAATTATTACCAATATACACATGGAATAGTGCATGTACATGAATGTGTGTATACCAGTAACAATTACACATAAACCTATTCCAATAATACAAATAAAATGTCTATCAACATAACTTAATTCTTAAGAGATGAGTTTTAGAAAACATTAACAAATTATAAATATTTAAACATAGCGAATATAAAATTCGTAAACAAGTTAGAATAAAGAACATTTAATAAATATAGAAAGTGTTATGGGTATTAAGTGTTTAACGTTAACGCTCTCAACAATATTCCAATTATATCATGGTGGTAAGTTTCATTTGTGTAGTAATAAAATGTAACTAAATTGAAAAAAATAACACACTGTCGAACCAATTCCAAAATCAAATATCAAAGTCATAGAAAAAGGTAAAATCGACACTCCTAACATAATAATACATGACCACTCACTTTCCTGGCTTATTACACTTCCTTCAATAAAAATTAGCGGTGTTAAACTAGCTTTGTGAACCCAAACCCCCTCTCTGAGAGAAATGATGCGGCCATGCAAGTTCCCTCCATTGTCAACAAAATGTCAACACTAACATATAACCAGGCAAACAGCGTTATCACAAAGAACACTATAATCTTGAACATTATACACAATATTTTTAATCTTCGTGACACAGAAGTTGTCGTGTGTATACTAATAATTCTATTAAAAAAAAGCAGATGACCTCAGCAATATCTAAATAATAGATAGTATACTAGGCCATCATAAGACATAATAGTGAAACAATAGTCAACTTTGAACCAAAATCTAATTGCCAGTTTCATCTTTCGTCATCTGTACGCAACTGTAGGAAACCTCAATATATGGAGAAAACCACCAACCTGCTACAAGTCAACGACACTCTTTATAACACAAGGTAGTATGGATTATACCACCACCATGAACGGGAATCAAGCTTACAACATAAGCAGTGAAAGATACTGGTGTAAATCCTACTACCACACGACCACAACAGCGCTAGAAATACATAGGATATAGGCTATGCCTCAAAAATTCTAAGCAAATAAATATTTAGCTAATAAATAGAAATTTGAACTATCTTGGAAAAAGCAAAATTTCAATTCTAACAGCCAACATATGCATTCGAGAAAAGATATCAACTCCCATCCCATATATGAAACCTGTCATGAATTCCGAAAACCATTGAAAGCAGGGTAGTTCCACAAATTAATGTCAGACTCATGCAAGCAGTTGAGACATGGACACTCCAAATGGACCATCAAATGACGTCGTCAATAATATAGCTGACGCTTTGGGTTCCTGTAATCGTGTTACATTGATGAAGATTTACTGATAATGGGAATATGATACGACATGTCTTGGTTATTCTGATTTAGACCCTTTGATGTATTGCTCCCAAGCAACTTACATTATTTGGCTTTCCAATTATTCGAATTTGAGAGTACATGATGAAGATTATTCGATAAGCACATCCTTCCTAAATAATGTAATTACTGTAAACCAACTTTTGTTCGCGTGCTATAAACTTTCGCGACTTTCGCGGTAGAGTACAAAATCGCGAAAGTTTGTATCCGCGAACAAGTCGTTCTAAAGTGTGTAAGAAACAAGTATTATATAGCCTAGCAAACACCATATAACGTAATGTATTTGTTGGCATAGATCGATATCCGTTAGACAACACAAAGTCATGTATACGTAGTTAAATTTGGGGGCTCATGTAAATTAACATAATTAATTTTCAAAAGAACTTTATTTGTTTTATTTGTAAGATACTGACAATTAATTTAATGCAGAGTACTAGTAAGTGTTATACTTCATTATATATGGTATATACAGGATTTCGTTCCACAGTATTACAATTTATATAATATTCTTTTTCTGCCTAAAATCTATAAAGCTACGCGTTGGCAAAACAGGTTTTATAATTATACATGTATATTGTAGTATAAAGTGCCGTGAGCATAATGTTGACAGGTAATTAAAAGCACTTGATTGTAATAATCAGCTGGGATTACAAAATCAATAATTGCTGTCACCTATAAGTACGATGATAATTGAAACTATTAATCAACAAGGATAATCCCATAATCATTGGAAAAACAAACGAGATCAACTACAACATTATGACATCTTGGTCTATCATGTTCTATAATATAAACGTTTATCAACCACTTTTGAAGAGATATTTTGAACACTGAACGCCTGTTTTGTTTATTCTAATAAATTTACGCATTGGAACTAATAAAAAGTGTTCACAAAATCAATGGGGTATGTCAATCGAACAATCAATAATATATTACGAAAGACAACTCTTGCTATAAAAAAAACAACCGATGTCGGCGGCGATGGACACCAAAGTCATATCGCGAAAAATTTGAACTTTTAGCATTTTTGTTATCGCGAAATTAAATCTCCGCGAAACTGTCTTGAATCAGAAAAACGCGAAGCATAATAGCCGTGAAAATAAGTTGGCTTACAGTATTACCAGGTTCTCCTTCCACAGGCATAAGTGACATTAGACGATTTTGGCTATCCTGTTAAGACCCTTTGAATTTATTCCTACCAAATATTATAAATTATTTGGCTTTCCAATTTTTCGAATTTGAGCGTTATTCCAGAAACGCGTCGTGTGCACTAAATTGGATATCTCCTTTTTTATGTTCGTCTTTACGTTCCTAGTCACGTGTTGTGATGTCCGTTAAGATTTCCGCATCAAAACGATGTTCGGTTCATCCTTTTCCCAAGTTGTTTGTAGGAGGTCCCATGTCTTATTTATGTTGCTTGTGTTTGTTTGCGTATAGTGGTGTCCAGCATTTTGTCCTATTATATGTATCTACGTTCTTAGTTCCGTGTTGTGATGTCTTCTATGATTTCCGCATAAAAACGATGTTCGGTTCATCCTTTCTCCGTGTTGTTTGTTAGAGGGCTCATGTCTTATTTATGTTATTTGTTTTTGTTTGCGCACAGTGGTATCAAACACGTCTTGACTAGATGAGTAACATGGTGAGTGTCTTATAAGAGACAATATTACAACGTGCAAGCATCTGGGCATACCCCCGGCTTTTGGTGGGGCCTGAGTTGCTCATCTTCTCAGTTTTCTGTGTTTTATTTTGATTTTTGCTTGTTTGTCTTTGTACTGTGTCTTGTGTGATCAATGTTGACATTAAGATATTTAATTAGCCATGCCAGTATCAAAACACTGACTCCTTGACGGATCATAGCCTCGGGGACCAATAGTCTACCAGCAGTGATTGTAATAAAATCGTAGATATCTAATATTGTGATTTCTGTTACGGTTTCCGCATAAAAACGATGTTCGGTTCGTCTTTACCGCCAGTTGTTTGTAGGAGAGCGCATGCTTATTTACGTTATTTGTATTTACTTGCGCATAGTGGTGTCCAACTCATATTGTATTGTGTTTTTTCTTTGTTTTTCGTCGTCTTGTGTACTATGCGTTGCCAGTTCTCTGGATTGTCCATTTTTGATTGCCCCTTCAGTATTTTCTAACGTTTATTGAAGTGTACCCCACGTTTTTTCTGGAATCACATTACAGGTACACTCAATGTTATAGGTCAAACGATTGGAAAGCCAAATAAGTGAAAGATACAACCGAGCAAGTAAACTGAAGGGTCTAGACAGAAAGCTAAGTTCAGGTAAGGTCACCTAGGGAGATTAACGCTAGTTTTAATAAATTACATTATTTAGGAAAAGTAAATTTCAATAATAAATATATCTAATAAATCATGTCAGTGGTGAAACATTGACTACTGGGCGGATGATACCCTCGGGTACTAAAAATACATAAGAAAAGTTATCTACCCAGTGACAAAACCCTTGATATCTAAACGAGGTGATTCTGGAATAATCTGCAGATACACTCGACCTAAACAATTGCCAAATAATATAAAGGTCTTAAATCAAGCTAGGGCAACGACATTTGATATTCACAAAATCAAAGGTGTTGTTTTAAGTATTATCTAAGATGTAACTTGATATGGCATTGATAATGTATTACAGGACACGCATTGACTTTATAATTGTAAAAAATGTAGTCGACGTGAAAAATACATTAAGGCAGGTGATACTGATACAGAATGGCAACTACAAAACTAGATGATATAGACCACGGGTATGCTTGGATAATACTAGGTGGTAAGAATATTATCTTCTAAATGATTGATTGATTGTTGTTTAATGCCATAACTTAAAGGAGGTTAATAGATTTACAAACAATAATTCTGGTATAGTTGACGGTAATTGACGGCAATGTGGACATTCTGGTATAGTTGACGGTAATTGACGGTAATGTGGACATTCTGGTATAGTTGACGGTAATTGACGGTAATGTGGACATTCTGGTATAGTTGACGGTAATTGACGGTAATGTGGACATTCTGGTATAGTTGACGGTAATTGACGGTAATGTGGACATTCTGGTATAGTTGACGGTAATTGACGGCAATGTGGACATTCTGGTATAGTTGACGGTAATTGACGGTAATATGGACATTCTGGTATAGTTGACGGTAATTGACGGTAATGTGGACATTCTGGTATAGTTGACGGTAATTAACGGTAATGTGGACATTCTGGTATAGTTGACGGTAATTGACGGTAATGTGGACATTCTGGTATAGTTGACGGTAATTGACGGTAATGTGGACATTCTGGTATAGTTGACGGTAATTGACGGTAATGCTCGATCTTTAGTATTCTGTGAAATGGTTCGTAGATCGTTTTTTTTTCCTTTTACGGCTTCTCAGTACAACTTTGGTATATTAAAACGTTTCTTATAAGGCAAAATGAATCTGAGGGTCTGTTCCTCGTTGATTGGTATGTTGACCTTACAGCATTGACTAGCTTACCCCTTTTCACCACAACTTTGGAAGAAAAAAACAATGTTTACTTTGTGATTAGATTTCATTCCCGTTTTTTAGTGGAGTTCATGTTGCTTCTCTAGTGTTTTGTGGATCGTTGTTGGTCTTTTCCTCCTTTTTATTTTGTCCATTGTGTCGTTTGTTCTTCTCCGACTTACGGCTTCTGATTACCCTCTTAACTATCATTAAGCGTTTCTTAAGACGTACCATGAGAAGAGATACCAGAAAAGGTAATGAAAAGTTGTAAATCGAAAGACAGACAGCACACTGAGCAGCATTATTCACATCTGACATTTTTCATACTGAACCAGATTGTTGAACTAATGATAATGGAATCTTGTTTCCGTCTGGAACCGTTTTATTTGAATTTATCGAATTTATTGTCACAAACAGCTGTAGAAATTTTTACTTTAAGGATTCTGATTGCACCTTTAATATCTTCAAACTCTTCTTACTGACAAAAATATTTTTTGCAGCTTCGTTTTTTAATTTGATGCTCATTATGGGAACCTTGCGTTCATTTGGAATCATCTATGCAGAACTTCTGGAAACTTATAATGTTGGTGCGGGATATACAGCGATAATATTAAGCATAATTATATTTCTTGTGGCAGTCGGAGGTATGTCTCATTAAAAAACTAGATATATACTTAAGCAATACATTGTATTGTAGAGTTCGGAGGGGACATCGACATGGGAACAAATCGTGTCCTTGTCTTTGTTGATCTATTCTTTTATTCCTATGTTATTCCTATGAGGCAGCGCTTATTTCAAAGACAAAACATTAAAGCATTTAAACTCACATTGAGGTAAATTGATGATGATCTGTCTATTAATGTCTAAACTTCGCTATCCCGATACCATTAAGAAATATGTAAATATCTAAATTAAGTGTGAACAACGTGTAACTGGAAAACACTTTCATCAGGTACGCTCCAAGTCCAAATATTGGAAAACCAAATTACATTTTCTCTTGGTCAATGTGTTGTCTGTTCTTCTTCTACATACGGATTCTGATTGCCCCTTTGGTATCTTCAAACTCTTCTTATTTAAGACTTTGTGAGCAAGAAAACCAAATGGCATCAACACGATGGCCAACATCTGATATGGTCACTTATGTCTGAGGCGAGAGAACATTAGTTTTAATAATACATATAATATTACTAATATTAAATAAATCTAATAAACCACGATCGAAGATACCAAAGGGGTAATTAGAATTCGTATATCAAAGAAGAACAGACAGCACAATGGCCAAAAGAAAAAGTACAAAAGGACAAACAACGATCAACAAAACATACATATAAAACTAAAGATTGAGTAACCCCACTAAAAACCCGGTGTGTAAACCAATGTAAAATTAGTCAATAGCACCAAATAAAATTTGCTTAGCAATAAATTGACTTTTAAGCTGATGATATCCTCGATAACTAGTAAGTCCACCATAACAGGACATCGTAAATATAAAGCGTCGATATTCGGTTTATTGTTTATCCATAGGCTATACATGATGTGTTTTATGAATGTGCAATGAATTGTTATTTTATATGTTATTTTATATTTGCACAGCTCCAGTATCCGGACTTATCAGCACTTCGTTTTCATTTAAATGGTGCACCGTTATTGGGGGGATTTTTGCAGGACTAGGTATGGTCGCCAGTGCATTCACCAATAGAATAGAAATGTTATTCTTAACGTATGGTGTCATATTAGGTATGCTATATTGTTAGTGATTCTTTATGCTTTGATTGATTGAGTGAACGAGTGACTGTTGAACGCGCAACGAACAACTTCCTGGCTATAGTTTGGCGAAAGCAACCTTTTTGCACAAAGTGCGTTCTTGTTAACCAATACGATTAGTTGAGATTTTTAGTGTTGGCTGACTGAATCAACAATCCAAATATACAAGTCGTTCCACTCGAACACATTATATGGAGTGTACATCTCTCAGTTGATATTCCAGAGCTTGTGGTTCCTATCATGATTTCCTGGACAGAGTGTTGTTGAAAACAAGGAAGCTACTGAACCACGGTCCCTGGTGGTTAAGCTTAAGCCATCAGTCCGACTTGGTTAAACGCTACGGATTATCTGTGTCACCAATGACAACGGATATGCTGCGTTTGTCGTAATCACAATCCGGTTCCTTCCTCATTCAGGACTTATCAATGACGGACAAAAAGGACAAATATTAATAAGGTATCATCAGAATGGCCGAACGAAAACGAAATGAATAGACAATCGTCAACAAAACGCTAAGTCGGAAACTAAAGAGTATGCAATACAATCCCCACTAAAAACGGAGATGAACTCAGAAAACCATTATTGCTCATGTCATCCAACGTGTTACTGATTTAAAAAATCCGGTAACAACTCATGAACGAAGAAAGGACTTAATTCCGGCGCACCAGATTTCAGTCCCGATTATAAGTGGGGTTTGCATTGCTTGATCTTTAGGTTTCTTCGTAATGCTTTGTAGATCATAGTTTGTTCACTTGACCTTTTCTTTTAGCCATTGGTTTGTCTGTCCTTCTTCGATTTACGGATTTAATTGACCTTTTTGGTATCTCCAAGCTTATTCATTTGACTACGGCAAACGGAACATATCCGTTGTCATCTGTGACAGACATTCGGTAGCGATTAATCAAGTTATGAAGGTAACCGTAAGGCTTTACAAATGATGACTGTACCACCAGGAATCCCTGGTTCATTAGTCTCCTTGTTATCAGCAAAAACTGTCTATTAGGAAAATGGTAATAGGAAACACAAACTCTGGAATATTGTATCAGCTATATACATCTGCATGTGCAGGAATTTTGTTGCATATAAATGGAATGTTCTCCATGGGAAAATTGAAATCATCTCCCTTGTTGTAAAGTTTCGTTCTAAACCGGTCCTCACTATCAATGTCTAACAGTAGGTACAAATATGAAGCAGACATAACTTGTATATGTGGTATCCTTTACTTAAAATTAAATAGGATAGATGCAATCAACAGTCACCAAAAGTTGAATTATTCAGTGATTCCGTGAAAGTGGAATTAATGTCGTGGTGTTTGGTTTTTTTGGTTATCATTGGGCTTATTGCTTTGAATCCTAACAATTGTAAATCGCCTATCATTCCCTATTTATGCTCACTCTAGGAAGCACAGTTCCCTGTTTCACATGAACCAATTTTACGAAATATGGTACTTGCTCATTATATGTCCATTAGTTACCTTGTTGCATTGAAACTAAAAAATAATCCATCTCAAGGTAAATAGTTCATGTATTATTGTCTGCATTTACAATTCGAATGAATGAATAAATCCATGATTTTCTCTTCTTATGTTCAACATTTACATGGTCTTTGTTTCCAAGGGAATCCTGAGTTGTTTACCACGCTTCATTAATTTACGTCCACATTATTAAGGACAACAATATTCTGTTTATTTTAGACGTATCTGATCTTTCCATGAGCATTTGCAAGGAAACAGCTGCCCTAAGGCAGTTATTTATGATTTTGTTTGCGTTTTACTTTCCGGTAGACATTAATAATAATACCCCAAGTGCATCCGGTTGAATGCTCCCAAGATACTATGCTGCTAAACATATGTGTTACTTAGTCGATATTGAATCTCCATAAACACATGAATAAAACCAAGATATTCAAAACGTTGCACTGGATGCAACCTCTCAGATACGTAATGTGACGTGTAGTTTTTATTTCTTTACCATTTAGCTGACTTTGAGCTGATGATGCAGAGTAAATGTAGGAACTAGATCACAGATCAAGCGTATAATGAAGATCATCAAATAAAACAATATAGAGATCTAATTTAGTGCGAACGATGCGTGTTTGGAAGAACATTCTTCTGGTACTCTTATTGTCAAAATATAATAATTTGAAAGTCTTTTCGGAGTAGGTAGACCTGCCGCAAGTTACTGACAAACGTCATCACATAATGTTGTATCGAGTACACCTCGTCTGAGCTGGATTCGAACTCACAACGTTAGTAGTCATAGACACTACAATACGATCACGACCACAATGGCTCAAATTTTAATTATGACTTTGGGAGATGAAGCTCTATTTTTAAAAATGATTACATTCTTTACATTTTACAGGTACTGGGTGTGGCCTTGCCATGACTCCTACTTTCACTATAGTTAATTTCTATTTCGAGAAAAAACGAGGTTTGGCAAACGGAATTTTGTGGTCAGCAAGTGGGATCTCTATCATTGTAAATCCTACAATGTATAGACAATTAATTGATAAATATGGAATACATGGTGCAATGATAATAGTAGGAGGCATTTTATTGAATATTTGTGTAGGAGCCAGCTTATTCCGTCAGCCAAAATGTTTTAGACGACAGACAGCTGTTAAACTACTAACAAATAATGACACAAAGGGACGTAATCCAAAGTTGGGCATTCGGAAGAAGCTGATTGAGATGTTTAATGCATACCGTTCCTTAATGAACAACTCCACTTTCTTGATATATTGCACCGCTATATCATTTGCATTTGCAAGCAATGTATCAATGTTTGTAATCTTACCTCCTCATATGCTTCATGAACACTTCACCAAGCAAGATGTCATAATTGTATTGATAGTGGTTGGTGGAGTGGAGTTAATAGCTCGATTTGTCGCGGGAAAGTTACTAGACTTGGGGTATTTTACGGTACAAACGTTGTTTGTCGTCAATATGTTTGTTGGTGGAATTTGTTCAATAATATTTCCGTTCTTCCGTCACATGGGGATTAACATAGCATATTCAGTAATTTTCGCAGTGTTTCCCGGAGTTATACAGATAGCTACTCCGATGCTCATCGTGTCTATTCTTGGCTTTAAAGCACTCTCAACAGCATATCCTCTTTCTCATATGATTATTAACTTTGTTATGCTGATCTTCTCACCGTTTTTAGGTAAGTTTTTGCTACTCGAAGTTAATTTGTTGCTAAAGTTTTATAAAAGAAAATGTACAAAGTAGAATATAATTTTACTCCGAAAATACACGCTACTAGTATCCATACAAAGGCAAATCGAATAATCAAATTCCATTAAATATTCTAAGTCCGTAAGCGTACAACCACTGGAATCTATGTGCAGCTTATATTTGCTGTATCACTTACTGTACATGTATAACGAATAGCAATATTTAAAATACATGTTTGGGTTCACCCCCGGTTTTTAGTGGGGTTCGTGTTTCTCTATCTTTAGTTTTATGTGCATGTTTTGTAGTTCATTGTTTCTCCTTTTGTACTTGTTCTTTTGGACATTGTGTGATCTTCGATATACGGATTCTGATTACCCCTTTGGAATCGTCACACTCTTCTTACTGCGGATTTGTTCATTATTTGATGAAACAGATTTCGCTCACATTTAGGAGTTCGGAAGTGCTCTGATTTATATCCTATCATTTGACAAAAGAAGATGAAAAGCAATGATAAGCAATTGAGCAAATGGTAGCCTAAACTAGAAACACATAAAAGATACAGACTGAAAGAGATGAGCAATTATGCTTTGGGCTTTGACTAACACCAACATGTGTGGAGTATAAACCGGCTAAATAGATACCAGGGGCATCTTGATAACTAGATCTCCAGCGGTCAAACAGATATAAATATAATACATTTAGTGTAGTTATTAATACGTAGATATCAAATTTAGTGCGCACGTCATGCTTCTGGAATAACCTACATCAGGTATGCTCTTAATCAAAAGATTGGAAAGCCAAATAATCTTAAGCGTAATTGGGGGCAAGTAGACCAAATAGCATCAACAAGTTTTCTAACATCGGATACGGTCACCTATGCCTGGGGGAACAGAACCTTATATTTATTAATAATTATACATGTAAGTTACTTACAAAACTTCATTCAAATTTTTTTTTTGTCTTAGGTTGGTTTAATGATCTCACTGGTAGTTGGTTCGTTTCATTTTATACTATTGGTGGACTTCAAATTCTTTCCTCGGTTATTATTTTCATTGAAAGACTATTGTGGAAGCTAAAGCAGAAAACAGACCCAGTTGGCATTGGACAAATGGAGCATACAAAAACAACAGAAACTAGCTTATTGGAAGAAAATATTCCAATGATGGACCACAATATTAAGTGATATATTAACTAAACAATATATAATAAGCAACAGTAATTGTAGAAGCGAAACGTCTATAAATATATAAACAGTATGATATATCCTTTATATAAAAATATGTGGTAATGCATGTACTAATATGTCAAACAGAATATATAAAGTGGAATTTCTTGTGTCATTTGAGAATTCTGAATGCAATTCTGGAAAAATATTGAGTGAGTGTGTTATTGTTTTTTAGCACTCAATGAGCAATTTTGAGCTTATCATTTCGAGAACAAGTTACATTTCGGTCAGATGATAACATATGCCCACTTTGTATTAGGCCAACACACTTAGTTGGATTATTATAGTGCCAGTTCACTGAATGAACAGTCGCAGGTAGAAATGTATGTTAACTCGGACAAATTATGCTGACTCCGAGTCATCCAGTCTTTGTTCTTCCTCCTTAATGTTGTGTGCTTAGCGGAGAAGCAACCAACACCAATTCACTAGTCTTTGGTTTGATTCGAATGGACAATCCAGAAACACTGGTAACATTGGGAATACAAGACACAGGACGAAAACAAATAAAACAGACAAATACAACACAGAAAACTAAGAAGATGAGCTACATGGACTTCACCAAAAACCGAGGATGATTTTACGAATATAGTCCAGACTGCTTCACACCTCTATACCGATACAAACATAGATTTAAACACGAGCCCCCTACCTACAAACAACTGATGGGTAAAGACGAACCGATCAGCTCTGTAACGGACATCGCAACACGGAACTAAGAGCGTAAAGACATATAAAAGGATAGCATATACGCTATACGCAAACAGTATATACGGTAAATCAGTATAATTTTTGGACGGTAGTACAAGTAAATTGTCACCATTAACACCGCAAATACAATCAAACTTTATCGAAAATGTACAGTGGTGAATGCTGTAACACGCCACACTATTTCAAAAGGACTTTGATAATAATAAATTAAGTCCATCGACAGGGTCTATGAGAGGGAGGTTCAGTCGGTACATCAGTCCGGGTCCCGGATAGCCAAGTGAATCTCTGAAGGGTCAACTTAACAAGTACCATCTTGCTGCATTAACTGATTATGTTTGTCACTACTTTGTATAAAGTATATGTTATCTGGACATTCTGTTGCACAGGAAATAAAGCATTTATGAAAGTTACCCAGTGGTTTTATTGGGCCTCAAATGCTCAATTTTGAGAGAAGTCTCAGCCTTTCCACGGGGCCCCAAAACAGTCTTGTTCCGCCCTGCATAATTTACTTTGGAGACCTTGTCGATCGCTAATGCTAAACCAGAGTCATTAATGTTATACAGTTTAATATTTTAGTGGCTGAAAATTGCAAATTTATCAGCAGAAATCTACATGATCAATCTATTTTTATCCATTATCTCAATTTATATTATTTTCACATATTTTATCATTGTTTTGGACTTCAGACATATTATATATTGATAACATACATATGAACAAAGATTGTTTTAAACATTTTTGATAAGATTTTGTATATACAGGTGAGTAGGTTTGTTCGATATGCTTATGCTTGCGAGTTCTTTTTGGAATTATAATGTTTCATTTGTAAATACTTTGTTTCATTTTGCAAAAGCTTGTTTCGTTTTTCAAAACCCTCGATTTTCTGAAAATTTCTCTATCAGACATTGTGTTCCGCATAAAGGCAGTTGTAATCTTCAATTATCTTGTGATTTCAACTCTCCATAATCTTGTCCAACTTCCTCAATTTTCTGAACCTTTTCTCAATCAGACATTTGGTTCTGAATGAAGGCATCTGAAGTCGTGCAAATTTAGAAAACACTGTAAAGATGATTTTATTTTAGGATAATACAATATTTTCGTGCATTTTATTTCATTGTTTGTGAACCAATTTTGATCATTTGTTTAAGCACAACACAAGGAATAGTGGCATTTAATCAGTGTCAGTATCATATACCATAATCGATTTTGTTCATGATTTATTAATCTAAGAACTTTTCAACTAACAAAATATGAGAAATATTAAACAATTGCATTCCTTTCTAAAAGCGTACATATCTACTTTAATACATACTACGCGTTTCTGGAATATCCTGAATAAAACAGTGAAAATACATATCCAACAACCTCTATGTTTGATAATAAAGACGAATATTGATATATCCCTTTCTTCACCAATCTATGCTCTATGACACATTTTTAAGAATCGGCTAAAGCATTCTGGAAATGAAAATTATTTACAACGTTGCATCAAATTGAAAGATTGAATCTGCCGAAACTTAAATTCAACAATGAAGTACATTCTTCATGCAAGCCGTTTCACATGTAAAGGATTTTATTCGTGCGTCTACTGAGGTTTAAAATAGGTCGATACCTCTGCTGATATATTATTAGTCTCCGAGGGTATCATCCGCCCAGTTGTTGGTGTTTCGGGACTGACACTGTTTATAAGATACGTTTATTATTGAAAATTACTGTTACTAGGTAATTAAAGGATTGGGAAAAGTTTTGAAGACATTAAAGTAGTAATCAAAAGCTATAAATCAATGATCAAAAGAAAAAGGGAGACCAAATTCAAATAAGATTGAGTAACACAAGCCAAACTAAAACGGAGGCTGAACTCAGATTCTTTGGAAAGGTGAGGAGTTTCTGCTCCATTGGGAACACCCGACGTGTTACTGATTAATCATTTGAACATTATATCATTTGGAAATTGTGTTGAACTGTGGCATAAGCAAATAAAAACAAATAAAACTTAAAATCTCTACAATTAATGGAGAGTAATTTATAAGCACCGAACATCGCTTTTACGTGAAAATCGTAATGGACAACACAACGAAAAACGCGACGACATGTAATTGACGAAAGTTAGCGAAACAAGCACCATTACAAACTGGGGTACAACGCAGTAGATCCTGTTCCACCAGTGGAGGGCCGTCGTATTACTCTAGCTACAAATCCGGTAGCAAGTTATTAAAGAGAGAAGGACGGTACTGTGACTACGTTGCGATAAATATAGTCACCAAACTTGGAATAATTTACACCCTATATAATTCTAGTTTGACGATATTCACGATCGCATTGAGCTTTAAATGCAAGATGCCACAGATACAGTTCGGTCCGATTCATACCTTGATCTACACCTGAACCTAAAATTGACATTGAGAACCGGTTCAGAAAGAAACTTTCCCATTGTGAACTTTCCATTTATATGTAGCACCATTCCAGTAACACCTGCATATGGAATATATATCTCTCAGTTGATACGGTATTTCATGGCTTGTGGTTTCTGTGTTCTTCTCATGATTTCATTGATAGATGGTTGCTGCTAACAGTGGAGCTACTGAACCAAGGGTTACCAGTGGTTACGTTGAAGTCATCACTTAGATATTATTTTTTAGAGTATCCATTGACTGTACTCCGCGTAACATTTTACTAGCGTAAATTACTAGTTGATTTGTTTTTACATTTCAGAGTTAGAATGTCGATGAGTTTATGTAATCCTTGTTCTAAGAGGTATAAGACAGAAGCTGCAGTAATGCTTTGTGAAGATTGCAACGAAGGATTTTGTACACGTTGCTTGAATGTACATAAATCCAACCCAGAGTTCGTTCTACATCGTATCACGGAAATCGGTTGTCTTAGAGGATGCGAGATGACAGGTACTAAATTACCCAGAAGCGCAGGCTACGAGCCGATAATTCTTCCTGCTATTAAAACATTTAAATACACTAACACAATACATGTTCAGCATGACAAAAACATCTATATTTCCAGCCTGGCTTTGACTGCAGATAACCGTTTACTTCTCTGCAACACAAAAAGCAGAAACCTACTTGCATACAGCGAGCATGGTGACCATCTACAGGATTGCTTATTATTTGGGGAACCTTGGGACATTGCGATCATACCCGGTGGTAAGAAAGCTGTCGTTACCCTAGATTCAGTTCCTGCAATACAATTTATAGACCTTTGTCCAATAAAACCGGGAAGAACATTGTCGCTACAAAATAAATGCTATGGAATTACAGTAATCAAGAATTACTTATGTCTAGGTGGTCGCAGTGTTATCTACATCCTAGATAATGCTGGACAAGCAGTGAGGACCATCGAAATTGACCTAGTTGGATTTATCTGGTACCTCCATCCTGGACCACCGGATATCATTTACTACACATCATTTGATTGTAATGAAGTTGGTTGTGTGAAATTAGACGGGAGTATTTGCTTTAAATATAAAAGCACTCAGCATGGAAGTTCGGATATCGAAGATATGAATAATGAGCGAACAAAGGTTGAAACCTCAAATGAAAAGGTACAAACTGTGTACAAAGATCAAATACCACAAGGACCGGAGGCTATAGCAACAGATAAAGATGGTTACATCTATGCATCGTGTAGGGAATCGAATGTGATTTGTCGACTAACTCCGGAAGGAAACTTCCAAAGCAATGTGCTGACGACAACAGATAAAATTAAAAGGCCGTATGGTATTGCATTCAATGAGAACTGTACAAAACTTTTCTTATCGAATAATGATGGTGAATTGGTTACCATATTTTCCTGTCAATAATCAACTACAATAGAATCAGACTGTTTCAAATAAACACCAGAATATAGCCTATTAATTTACTCTTTGACATTTATACTATATTTCATGTTGATTGTGAAATAAATATAACGTGGTTCGAAATGACATCGTTGTTGATCGACACACCACCGGTTATGAGAATAAAATACATCAAGTGAGTGAGTGATTGTTGTTTAACGCCAAAATTAGCAATATTTCAGATATATCATGGTGAGAACAAGTAACAGCGGATGAGACGATGATGATGTCCGCATTTTACTAGACCAACACGCTTAGCTGGATATTTATTATGTCAACTCACTGCAACAAAAAGTCGTTGGTAGACATGTAGCTTTACTAAGCCAAATAACCTTCGCCCTGACTCCTTACGGTTGGATGCTTAGCGAAGAAGCAACAAATACTAATGTTATAATCTTTGATTTGTCCCTACCGAGACTCGAACCCACGATCTATCACACTCGGGGCGACCTTGCTTATCATTACACGATTGATGTGGTTTAATATACCTCAATGTTTTAGTTGATAAGTATAGAACATACAAATATTAATGTAGTGCACCAATTTTCAATTTGACAAATAATAGTATGTGCATGTATAGGAAATAAAAACAAGAATTATGAGACGGCTTAAAACAAAGTTTACGAAGTCATTAATAATGTGAAAAACAAAAACAAAAATACCACACTGTCGGAACAGTTCTAAAATACCACACTGTCGGAACAGTTCTAAAATACCACCCTGTCGGAACAGTTCTAAAATACCACACTGTCGGAACAGTTCTAAAATACCACACTGTCGGAACAGTTCTAAAATACCACACTGTCGGAACAGTTCTAAAATACCACACTGTCGGAACAGTTCTAAAATACCACACGGTCGGAACAGTTCTAAAATACCACACGGTCGGAACAATTCTAAAATACCACACTGTCGGAACAGTTCTAAAATACCACACTGTCGGAACAGTTCTAAAATACCACACTGTCGGAATAGTTCTAAAATACCACACTGTCGGAACAGTTCTAAAATACCACACTGTCGGAACGGTTCTAAAATACCACACTGTCTGAACGTTCTAAAATACCACACTGTCGGAACGGTTCTAAAATACCACACTGTCGGAACGGTTCTAAAATACCACACTGTCGGAACAGTTCTAAAATACCACACTGTCGGAACAGTTCTAAAATATCACGCTGTCGGAACAGTTCTAAAATACCACACTGTCGGAACGGTTCTAAAATACCACACTGTCGGAACAGTTCTAAAATACCACGCTGTCGGAACAGTTCTAAAATACCACACTGTCGGAACGATTCTAAAATACCACACTGTCGGAACGGTTCTAAAATACCACACTGTCGGAACAATTTTAAAATACCACACTGTCGGAACAGTTCTAAAATACCACACTGTCGGAACAGTTCTAAAATACCACACTGTCGGAACAGTTCTAAAATCTAATAGAACAATACCACACTGTCGGAACAATTCTAAAATCTAATAGAACAATACCACACTGTCAGAACAGTTCCAAAATCTAATAGAACAATACCACACTGTCGAAACAGTTCTAAAATCTAATAGAACAATACCACACTGTCGGAACAGTTCTAAAATACCACACTGTCGGAACAGTTCTAAAATACCACACTGTCGGAACAGTTTTAAAATACCACACTGTCGGAACAGTTCTAAAATACCACACTGTCGAACAGTTCTAAAATACCACACTGTCAGAACAGTTCTAAAATACCACGCTGTCGGAACAGTTCTAAAATACCACACTGTCGGAACGGTTCTAAAATACCACACTGTCGGAACGGTTCTAAAATACCACACTGTCGGAACAGTTCTAAAATACCACACTGTCGGAACAGTTTTAAAATACCACACTGTCGGAACAGTTCTAAAATACCACACTGTCGGAACTGTTCTAAAATCTAATAGAACAATACCACACTGTCGGAACAGTTCTAAAATACCACACTGTCGGAACAGTTCCAAAATCTAATAGAACAATACCACACTGTCGGAACAGTTCTAAAATACCACTGTCGGAACAGTTCTAAAATACCACACTGTCGGAACAGTTCTAAAATACCACACTGTCGGAACAGTTCTAAAAATACCACGCTGTTGGAACAGTTCTAAAATACCACACTGTCGGAACGGTTCTAAAATACCACACTGTCGGAACAGTTCTAAAATACCACACTGTCGGAACAGTTCTAAAATACCACACTGTCGGAACAGTTCTAAAATACCACACTGTCGAAACAGTTCTAAAATACCACACTGTCCGAACAGTTCTAAAATCTAATAGAACAATATCACACTGTCGGAACATTTCTAAAATCTAATAGAACAATACCACACTGTCGGAACAGTTCTAAAATACCACACTGTCGGAACAGTTCCAAAATCTAATAGAACAATACCACACTGTCGGAACAGTTCTAAAATCTAATAGAACTATACCACACTGTCGGAACAGTTCTAAAATACCACACTGTCGGAACAGTTCTAAAATACCACACTGTCGGAACAGTTCTAAAATACCACGCTGTTGGAACAGTTCTAAAATACCACACTGTCGGAACGGTTCTAAAATACCACACTGTCGGAACAGCTCTAAAATACCACACTGTCGGAACAGTTCTAAAATACCACACTGTCGGAACAGTTCTAAAATACCACACTGTCGAAACAGTTCTAAAATACCACACTGTCGGAACAGTTCTAAAATCTAATAGAACAATATCACACTGTCGGAACATTTCTAAAATCTAATAGAACAATACAACACTGTCGGAACAGTTCTAAAATACCACACTGTCGGAACAGTTCCAAAATCTAATAGAACAATACCACACTGTCGGAACAGTTCTAAAATCTAATAGAACTATACCACACTGTCGGAACAGTTCTAAAATACCACACTGTCGGAACAGTTCTAAAATCTAATAGAACAATACCACACTGTCGGAACAGTTCTAAAATACCACACTGTCGGAACAGTTCTAAAATACCACACTGTCGGAACAGTTCTAAAATACCACACTGTCGGAACAGTTCTAAAATACCACACTGTCGAAACAGTTCTAAAATACCACACTGTCGGAACAGTTCTAAAATCTAATAGAACAATATCACACTGTCGGAACATTTCTAAAATCTAATAGAACAATACCACACTGTCGGAACAGTTCTAAAATACCACACTGTCGGAACAGTTCCAAAATCTAATAGAACAATATCACACTGTCGGAACAGTTCTAAAATACCACTGTCGGAACAGTTCTAAAATACCACACTGTCGGAACAGTTCTAAAATACCACGCTGTTGGAACAGTTCTAAAATACCACACTGTCGGAACGGTTCTAAAATACCACACTGTCGGAACAGCTCTAAAATACCACACTGTCGGAACAGTTCTAAAATACCACACTGTCGGAACAGTTCTAAAATACCACACTGTCGAAACAGTTCTAAAATACCACACTGTCGGAACAGTTCTAAAATCTAATAGAACAATATCACAGTGTCGGAACATTTCTAAAATCTAATAGAACAATACCACACTGTCGGAACAGTTCTAAAATACCACACTGTCGGAACAGTTCCAAAATCTAATAGAACAATACCACACTGTCGGAACAGTTCTAAAATCTAATAGAACTATACCACACTGTCGGAACAGTTCTAAAATACCACACTGTCGGAACAGTTCTAAAATCTAATAGAACAATACCACACTGTCGGAACAGTTCTAAAATACCACACTGTCGGAACAGTTCCAAAATCTAATAGAACAATATCACACTGTCGGAACAGTTCTAAAATACCACTGTCGGAACAGTTCTAAAATACCGCACTGTCGGAACAGTTCTAAAATACCACGCTGTTGGAACAGTTCTAAAATACCACACTGTCGGAACGGTTCTAAAATACCACACTGTCGGAACAGCTCTAAAATACCACACTGTCGGAAAAGTTCTAAAATACCACACTGTCGGAACAGTTCTAAAATACCACACTGTCGAAACAGTTCTAAAATACCACACTGTCGGAACAGTTCTAAAATCTATTAGAACAATATCACACTGTCGGAACATTTCTAAAATCTAATAGAACAATACCACACTGTCGCAACAGTTCTAAAATACCACACTGTCGGAACAGTTCCAAAATCTAATAGAACAATACCACACTGTCGGAACAGTTCTAAAATCTAATAGAACTATACCACACTGTCGGAACAGTTCTAAAATACCACACTGTCGGAACAGTTCTAAAATCTAATAGAACAATACCACACTGTCGGAACAGTTCTAAAATACCACACTGTCGGAACAGTTCCAAAATCTAATAAAACAATACCACACTGTCGGAACAGTTCTAAAATACCACACTGTCGGAACAGTTCTAAAATACCACACTGTCGGAACAGTTCTAAAATACCACACTGTCGGAACAGTTCTAAAAATACCACGCTGTTGGAACAGTTCTAAAATACCACACTGTCGGAACGGTTCTAAAATACCACACTGTCGAAACAGTTCTAAAATACCACACTGTCGGAACAGTTCTAAAATCTAATAGAACAATATCACACTGTCGGAACATTTCTAAAATCTAATAGAACAATACAACACTGTCGGAACAGTTCTAAAATACCACACTGTCGGAACAGTTCCAAAATCTAATAGAACAATACCACACTGTCGGAACAGTTCTAAAATCTAATAGAACTATACCACACTGTCGGAACAGTTCTAAAATACCACACTGTCGGAACAGTTCTAAAATCTAATAGAACAATACCACACTGTCGGAACAGTTCCAAAATCTAATAAAACAATACCACACTGTCGGAACAGTTCTAAAATACCACTGTCGGAACAGTTCTAAAATACCACACTGTCGGAACAGTTCTAAAATACCACACTGTCGGAACAGTTCTAAAAATACCACGCTGTTGGAACAGTTCTAAAATACCACACTGTCGGAACGGTTCTAAAATACCACACTGTCGAAACAGTTCTAAAATACCACACTGTCGGAACAGTTCTAAAATCTAATAGAACAATATCACACTGTCGGAACATTTCTAAAATCTAATAGAACAATACAACACTGTCGGAACAGTTCTAAAATACCACACTGTCGGAACAGTTCCAAAATCTAATAGAACAATACCACACTGTCGGAACAGTTCTAAAATCTAATAGAACTATACCACACTGTCGGAACAGTTCTAAAATACCACACTGTCGGAACAGTTCTAAAATCTAATAGAACAATACCACACTGTCGGAACAGTTCTAAAATACCACACTGTCGGAACAGTTCTAAAATACCACACTGTCGGAACAGTTCTAAAATACCACACTGTCGGAACAGTTCTAAAATACCACACTGTGGAAACAGTTCTAAAATACCACACTGTCGGAACAGTTCTAAAATCTAATAGAACAATATCACACTGTCGGAACATTTCTAAAATCTAATAGAACAATACCACACTGTCGGAACAGTTCTAAAATACCACACTGTCGGAACAGTTCCAAAATCTAATAGAACAATATCACACTGTCGGAACAGTTCTAAAATACCACTGTCGGAACAGTTCTAAAATACCACACTGTCGGAACAGTTCTAAAATACCACGCTGTTGGAACAGTTCTAAAATACCACACTGTCGGAACGGTTCTAAAATACCACACTGTCGGAACAGCTCTAAAATACCACACTGTCGGAACAGTTCTAAAATACCACACTGTCGGAACAGTTCTAAAATACCACACTGTCGAAACAGTTCTAAAATACCACACTGTCGGAACAGTTCTAAAATCTAATAGAACAATATCACAGTGTCGGAACATTTCTAAAATCTAATAGAACAATACCACACTGTCGGAACAGTTCTAAAATACCACACTGTCGGAACAGTTCCAAAATCTAATAGAACAATACCACACTGTCGGAACAGTTCTAAATTCTAATAGAACTATACCACACTGTCGGAACAGTTCTAAAATACCACACTGTCGGAACAGTTCTAAAATCTAATAGAACAATACCACACTGTCGGAACAGTTCTAAAATACCACACTGTCGGAACAGTTCCAAAATCTAATAGAACAATATCACACTGTCGGAACAGTTCTAAAATACCACTGTCGGAACAGTTCTAAAATACCGCACTGTCGGAACAGTTCTAAAATACCACGCTGTTGGAACAGTTCTAAAATACCACACTGTCGGAACGGTTCTAAAATACCACACTGTCGGAACAGCTCTAAAATACCACACTGTCGGAAAAGTTCTAAAATACCACACTGTCGGAACAGTTCTAAAATACCACACTGTCGAAACAGTTCTAAAATACCACACTGTCGGAACAGTTCTAAAATCTATTAGAACAATATCACACTGTCGGAACATTTCTAAAATCTAATAGAACAATACCACACTGTCGGAACAGTTCTAAAATACCACACTGTCGGAACAGTTCCAAAATCTAATAGAACAATACCACACTGTCGGAACAGTTCTAAAATCTAATAGAACTATACCACACTGTCGGAACAGTTCTAAAATACCACACTGTCGGAACAGTTCTAAAATCTAATAGAACAATACCACACTGTCGGAACAGTTCTAAAATACCACACTGTCGGAACAGTTCCAAAATCTAATAAAACAATACCACACTGTCGGAACAGTTCTAAAATACCACTGTCGGAACAGTTCTAAAATACCACACTGTCGGAACAGTTCTAAAATACCACACTGTCGGAACAGTTCTAAAAATACCACGCTGTTGGAACAGTTCTAAAATACCACACTGTCGGAACGGTTCTAAAATACCACACTGTCGAAACAGTTCTAAAATACCACACTGTCGGAACAGTTCTAAAATCTAATAGAACAATATCACACTGTCGGAACATTTCTAAAATCTAATAGAACAATACCACACTGTCGGAACAGTTCTAAAATACCACACTGTCGGAACAGTTCCAAAATCTAATAGAACAATACCACACTGTCGGAATAGTTCTAAAATCTAATAGAACTATACCACACTGTCGGAACAGTTCTAAAATACCACACTGTCGGAACAGTTCTAAAATCTAATAGAACAATACCACACTGTCGGAACAGTTCTAAAATACCACACTGTCGGAACAGTTCCAAAATCTAATAGAACAATACCACACTGTCGGAACAGTTCTAAAATACCACTGTCGGAACAGTTCTAAAATACCACACTGTCGGAACAGTTCTAAAATACCACACTGTCGGAACAGTTCTAAAATACCACACTGTCGAAACAGTTCTAAAATACCACACTGTCTGAACAGTTCTAAAATCTAATAGAACAATATCACACTGTCGGAACATTTCTAAAATCTAATAGAACAATACCACACTGTCGGAACAGTTCTAAAATACCACACTGTCGGAACAGTTCCAAAATCTAATAGAACAATACCACACTGTCGGAACAGTTCTAAAATCTAATAGAACTATACCACACTGTCGGAACAGTTCTAAAATACCACACTGTCGGAACAGTTCTAAAATACCACACTGTCGGAACAGTTCTAAAATACCACGCTGTTGGAACAGTTCTAAAATACCACACTGTCGGAACGGTTCTAAAATACCACACTGTCGGAACAGCTCTAAAATACCACACTGTCGGAACAGTTCTAAAATACCACACTGTCGGAACAGTTCTAAAATACCACACTGTCGAAACAGTTCTAAAATACCACACTGTCGGAACAGTTCTAAAATCTAATAGAACAATATCACACTGTCGGAACATTTCTAAAATCTAATAGAACAATACAACACTGTCGGAACAGTTCTAAAATACCACACTGTCGGAACAGTTCCAAAATCTAATAGAACAATACCACACTGTCGGAACAGTTCTAAAATCTAATAGAACTATACCACACTGTCGGAACAGTTCTAAAATACCACACTGTCGGAACAGTTCTAAAATCTAATAGAACAATACCACACTGTCGGAACAGTTCTAAAATACCACACTGTCGGAACAGTTCTAAAATACCACACTGTCGGAACAGTTCCAAAATACCACACTGTCGGAACAGTTCTAAAATACCACACTGTCGAAACAGTTCTAAAATACCACACTGTCGGAACAGTTCTAAAATCTAATAGAACAATATCACACTGTCGGAACATTTCTAAAATCTAATAGAACAATACCACACTGTCGGAACAGTTCTAAAATACCACACTGTCGGAACAGTTCCAAAATCTAATAGAACAATATCACACTGTCGGAACAGTTCTAAAATACCACTGTCGGAACAGTTCTAAAATACCACACTGTCGGAACAGTTCTAAAATACCACGCTGTTGGAACAGTTCTAAAATACCACACTGTCGGAACGGTTCTAAAATACCACACTGTCGGAACAGCTCTAAAATACCACACTGTCGGAACAGTTCTAAAATACCACACTGTCGGAACAGTTCTAAAATACCATACTGTCGAAACAGTTCTAAAATATCACACTGTCGGAACAGTTCTAAAATCTAATAGAACAATATCACACTGTCGGAACATTTCTAAAATCTAATAGAACAATACCACACTGTCGGAACAGTTCTAAAATACCACACTGTCGGAACAGTTCCAAAATCTAATAGAACAATACCACACTGTCGGAACAGTTCTAAATTCTAATAGAACTATACCACACTGTCGGAACAGTTCTAAAATACCACACTGTCGGAACAGTTCTAAAATCTAATAGATCAATACCACACTGTCGGAACAGTTCTAAAATACCACACTGTCGGAACAGTTCTAAAATACCACACTGTCGGAACAGTTCTAAAATCTAATAGAACAATCACAGAAACGGATATAAAATCGATACTTCTAACAAACATATATATGAATGGCCTACTTCATGGCTTAATACAGGCACTTGATTGATTAGATAAATATCACATCTAAGAAATTTTGTTACCAAGATATGTCATGCATGAGTGGCTTTGCTCTTGTTCTTTGTTAATTACTATTTTTATAGGTTAGTGGCTTATAGATAGGCAAGTTTTTTTTTTTAATTTAGGGTTAGGGCTATGATGTTTAACGACACTTTCAACAATATTTCAGTTATGTCGTGGTGGTCAGTTTTATTGGTGGAGGAAACCAGAGTACCCGGAGAAACCACCGACTAGTCGCAGATCACTGTCAAACTTTATCACATAATGTTGTATCGAGTAAACCTCGCCTGAGTGGGATTCGAACTCACAACGTTAGTGGTGATTGGTACTGATTGCATAGGTAGTTATAAATCCAACTTCCATATAACCATGACCGCCTACGGCCCCTAGATTATAAGAGCTTAACGTTATTTTCAACAATATTTCGGCTATATCGTGGCATTCATTTATTTGGAAGAAGAAACCGGATTGCAAGGTCAAAACCTCCACCATGTCTCGAATCAATAACAACATTTAACAGAAAATGATGAATCGAGTACATGTCGACATGAATGGATATGAACAGAAAGTTCAAACAGGGATGGTCAACAATTCCATCAATATCAACAAAACACACAACTACCTCTAGATCTTACCTCAAATCATTGCACACACACAACACTAAGCACAACATAATGATAAAACACGACATATGGCGTTGGACATCGATCCTGGTATGAGACATGTACAAAAATATGGCGGGATTATACCGGTCAATGGGATAGAACTCACACCTTAGTAACGACAGATACTGATTGCATAAGCAGATGTAAACCCAACTACTATACGATAATAGCCATGACGACCCCAAAATAGAATTTGCTTTATAAAGTAATTTATAATCTCAAAATTACCTATCAACTTATTGGAATAGTTTCGTACCTTACTTGTCCCTTCGGTTTTCTCTAACGTTTATTCAAGTAACCTTTGAATATTTCACTGATGTTCGTGTATATGCTCATTACTATGTTTGTAAAATAAAACAGTTATATTCCGTTTTTATCGTTGATCATAGTTGCTGCTTAATATATTGTTAGATCATATAAAGGGACACTGGTATTTTGTTAATTTACATCTAATTAAAAACATTTGTTTTGTATTAATTAATGCATTACATATCCATTTATAAATAGTTAAAATGTTTTGCAATCGAATTACAATCGTTCATTTACGTCAGAGATTTTATAGTATCGATCGACATTTGACAGAAATTACCGAGTGATGTTTGAAACTTTAGAATCTTATTGTTACTCCATTTTACATAATACTTCCTTCTCGCTGTTAGCATGTGTATTTTCAATAAAATTTCTTTATTATTTCATTTTGAAAAAAAAAAACTTTTATGAAGTCACCAGACACACGTTCATTCTATTCTTTTACTGAACCGAGTTTAATTTTATTAGAATTAAATCTTGTTGTTTCTTGTAACTTATGATCAATGTTAAATAGTAGTTCTTTGAATTACTGGTTATGTTTTACCGGTCACGGATCAGTTGACAAGGCATATATCAATTTAAATGTCGTCTACCACACCAGTTCATTATTTTAGTCTCTAATTTAAAAGAGATATCACCTAGCGTTTTCTCCTGAAGAAAAGAATATATAAAAAACTACGATGCAATTCTACTGTCAAAATACAATTCGGCCGAAAAAATATACTAAATTATGCTTACGTGTTGAACAATGGAGTAGGTCGGTATAACATTTTTTTTAATTTTTACACAAAGCTTGCTGAATCCTCCTTTTTGTGTCGTTTTCGTGTAGAATCCGTCAATGTTTTGGTTTGTGCCATGTGCTTTTTTTTCAACAAACAATTTCGCACATGCGTAAACGCTTTACCGAATGAGATCACTGTGTAGGTCGCATGAATGTATGAATATTGTGCAGGTAAACATTGGATTCTTTACTGGTTTCAAGAAAATAAAACAGCGACGTATGTCCTTCGTTCTAGGCTATTTACGTATGATATTATGAAAAATTGCAACTGCAATTAGTATAAAACATCGAATATTGGCAACTTTTAATATATCAAAAAAAAAATTCTGACAGCCTTTAAATTCCTTGTTAGGTTTTTACAGGTAATGGATCAGTTTACAAACCAAATATCTCATTTAAATTTGTATTTCTTGGAAATTATTTTTCCTGTTAAAACCATCATAGAGAAACCATCGGAAACCAAACAGAAAATTTACCATCATAGAGAAACCATCGGAAACCAAGCAGAAAATTTATCATCATAGAGAAACCATCGGAAACCAAACAGAAAATTTACCATCATAGAGAAACCATCGGAAACAAAACAGAAAATTTATCATCATAGAGAAACCATCGGAAACCAAACAGAAAATTTATCATCATAGAGAAACCATCGGAAACCAAACAGAAAATTTACCATCATAGAGAAACCATCGGAAACCAAACAGAAAATTTACCATCATAGAGAAACCATCGGAAACCAAACAGAAAATTTATCATCATAGAGAAACCATCGGAAACCAAACAGAAAATTTATCATCATAGAGAAACCATCGGAAACCAAACAGAAAACTTACCATCATAGAGAAACCATCGGAAACCAAACAGAAAATTTATCATCATAGAGAAACCATCAGAAACCAAACAGAAAATTTACCATCATAGACAAACCATAAATATACATTTTGTAGTTATACAACCACATGGGTATCATTTCTGTGCTTATTTATGTGTTTAGGGGGCTTTGAATTTACTCAAATAGAAAATTATATTATATATATTGAATGGTGAAGTCCATTGGAAAAGATCTAGGAGCGGTCGTTGTCGTGATCGTATGGTAGTTGGATTTAAAACCACCTGTGCAATCAGTGCCTATCACCACTTAGTTGTGAGTTCGAACCCCGTTCATGGCGAGGTGTACTAGGTATAACATTTTGTGATAAAGTTTGTCAGTGACTTGCGACAGGTCGGTGGTTTTCTCCGGATACTCCAGTTTCCTCTACCAAAAAGAATGACCGCCACGATATAACTGAAATATTGTTGAAAGTGTCGTTAAGCACCATAAACCAAAACCATTGGAAAAGATTTAACAATAGCCGTACTCTTAATCAAGAGATACACATTTTACGACACATTTTGTATCTGTATGACACATTTCAAATTTTATAGAACGTACAACAGCATGTAAGCTTTCATCATTAAATATTTTAAAAGTGTGTATCATCTCAACGGATAGTGTGCCATACGTTGAGTTGATAAACACTTTGAAAATGCAACTGAATTTACGTATGTTTAGACTAATAAAATCATTTACACCCGTTGATAAATATTTGTTCGGAGAGTACTGCATTCATAAATCTTAAACATGTAACCGACTTCAGTGACCTAGTCGTTAAAATTGCTGACGTATTAGGAGGGCAAAGTCTAGCTAACATCCCGACATTCACCTCAAGTATTAACATCGCTAGAAGTATTTACAAAGTTAGAAGATATCATAAGGGGTGTTCGGAAGCAGTACATTCGTTAAAGGACAGACAATACAACGGCCGAAAGAAAAAGGACAAAACGACAAACACTGGTCGACAAAATACTATGCTGAAAACTTAATATTGAACAACATGATAAATATTGCAAAACGACACACATCGTGGTGATGTTCCCATGAACAAAGTCGATGTACACTGTACAAGTGCATATTATATCGAGTCAACAGAAACAAATTTATAGAACGAAAGACATTGTATATAGAAATCCATCTTTCGGGGGAAAACATATATTAAAATATTATACAAGGAAATTATATACATTTTAGTTCCTGTCATTTTATTATTATGCCCCGTCCCTTCTTCTCTTGATCTCGTCTCTAGTTCCCTATTATATTCTGTGCTGTGCTCATTGTTCTTTGTGTTTTTGGATTGTCCATTCTTGATTACTCCATAGATTTTTTTTTAACATTTATTCTCCAGACGTTGGTTTGCATCCCAACTACTTAGCACTACTTTCTTCCTTCTCAATACTTGAATACCTCCCTACCAGCCAACGAACCACACCTGGCTCCCCTCCTGTAAAATTATTTATATTGCTACAGAGAGAGTAAACTTGGCAACACATTTTAACAAATAAATATTTATTAAAAGTGAAAATTACAACACAAATTAGAAAAGCTAAAGATACCAAAAGGGGCCATCGGTAGAAGGCCAGACAATACACAAGGGCCAAACGACAAAAAACTAAAAGACAAACAATTATCCACAAAACACTACACACAAAACTCAACACTAAGCAAGAGGAAATCCACCTCAAATTGAGGTGAACTCAGTTACTCCGGAAAGAGAAAACGATTCCTGCTTGACTAGTGGCACCCATCATGGTACTCATGTTTAATTCATATTCGATGATAAGTAACGAACGATGAAAGGGCAGGATTTGACTGTGATAAACGGAACACATCAGTACAGGATTTGACTGTGATAAACGGAACACATCAGTACATGATTTGACTGTGATAAACGGAACACATCAGTACAGAATTTGACTGTGATAAACGGAACACATCAGTACAGGATTTGACTGTGATAAATGGAACACATCAGTACAGGATTTGACTGTGATAAACGGAAAACATCAGTACAGGATTTGACTGTGATAAACGGAACACATCAGTACAGGATTTGACTGTGATAAACGGAACACATCAGTACAGGATTTGATTGTGATAAACGGAACACATCAGTACAGGATTTGACTGTGATAAACGGAACACATCAGTACATGAATTGACTGTGATAAACGGAACACATCAGTACAGGATTTGACTGTGATAAACGGAACACATCAGTACAGGATTTGACTGTGATAAACGGAACACATCTGTACATGATTTGACTGTGATAAATGGAACACATCAGTACAGGATTTGACTGTGATAAACGGAAAACATCAGTACAGGATTTGACTGTGATAAACGGAACATATCAGTAGTCATCTGTAATACAGGTAGTCCGTAACAGTTAATCAAGTCATGATGGCGATCATCCAACTTTCGAAGTTAACAGCAAGCATATATCAAGGAACTCCTTATTAGAAACACTGGCTCTGGAATATCGAATCTTTGGAAAGAGATATATTACAAGTGCTGATGAAATGTTGCTACATAGAAATGAAAAAGTCACAATGGAAAATTTGAAATAATCTCTCTTATCTTATATTTTCCTTCTCAGCCGGCTCCCATTGTGAATTTCTATCTGTAAGCAAAGTCATGAAGCATTTCTAGATGTATCTGTGGTATTGTTACTTCAAGTGCAATGTGATAGATGAGATCAAATTATAGTCACTTTGAATTATTCAGCGAAAGGATATTTAATAGTGGAACTTAGTTTACTATGCTTAACCTGTCTTAGTATGTCGTTGTAAAATTTTATTATACCGAGGCCTTAATTTTATCAGTTCTAATCACAGTGATGCTTCATGACAAATATTATATTGCACATTTAATCCGATCGTGCCCTCTCGATGGGGCTTTGGATGGGGTTCTCATACTATAATACAAAACATCTTACCGTGGGACATAGTGGGTAACGTGTTTAGCTGATTTTTTGTGTGTATTAAATCAAATTCAGGATTAATTGTTATTCAGAAATGGTCTCATAAAGATTGCTTTAAAGAAAAGTGTGAAGACACTAAAGGGGTAATCAGAAACCGCAAATCGAAAAGGACATATCATACAATGGCAAAAAAATAAAAAAAAATAAAACAAATTAAAGATAAAACAAAACAAAACAAAAACATAAAGCAAAAAAACCCAGAAAACTAGAGATTTAACAATATGAATCACACTAAAAATCATGGGTGAACTCATGTGCTCCGGAATGTTAAGAACTTATTGCTCCACTAGTGATACCTATTGTGTTACTCCTGTTAACAATCCAGTGATAAGTCATGAAAAGTTGAAAGAATGATTGGATTGTGACGACAAACGGAACATATCAGTGGTCAGCTGTGACATAGACGACCGTAACATATCAGTGGTCAACTGTGACATAGACGACCGTAACATATCAGTGGTCAACTGTGACATAGACGACCGTAACATATCAGTGGTCAACTGTGACATAGACGACCGTAACATATCAGTGGTCAACTGTGACATAGACGACCGTAACATATCAGTGGTCAATTGTGACATAGACGACCGTAACATATCAGTGGTCAACTGTGACATAGACGACCGTAACATATCAGTGGTCAACTGTGACATAGACGACCGTAACATATCAGTGGTCAACTGTGACATAGACGACCGTAACATATCAGTGGTCAACTGTGACATAGACGACCATAACATATCAGTGGTCAACTGTGACATAGACGACCGTAACATATCAGTGGTCAACTGTGACATAGACGACCGTAACATATCAGTGGTCAACTGTGACATAGACGACCGTAACATATCAGTGGTCAACTGTGACATAGACGACCGTAGCATATCAGTGGTCAACTGTGACATAGACGACCGTAACATATCAGTGGTCAACTGTGACATAGACGACCGTAACATATCAGTGGTCAACTGTGACATAGACGACCGTAACGATATGCCAAGTCATGATGTCGACCGTACATCTGAAATATTGGTGAAAGTGGCGTTAAACAACATAAACGCCTATAAAACCGCATGTCTGGCAACCATTTGTAACTCATTTCCCGTTGATTTACTAACTACATATAAAACAAGCAATTGTTGGTCCACTGAAAAAAATTAACTTATGATAATTATTCAATAAATTAAGCCGAGTGTTATCTTCGTCCAATCATTGTGTCGCGCGTGTTGTTTGAATTCATCATAAATAATTAAGCAGTATTCTAGAGCTATCCATTCTGTGATGAAGGGTGATCAAAATGAAGCCCCGGAAAGATGACTCGCTATGCCTCCTAAATGGTGTTAAAAATCAGGGGCGGATCCAGGTTTTCAAGTTAGGGGGGGGGGGGGGGGTATTTCGTGTGAAAAATCATATGTTTTCCAATTTTTGGGTGGGACCAATTTTAGGGGGGATCCGCCCCTGTGTCTAAAGAATCCTGTCGATGATATCAGACGGCATCATGCTCAATACAATAGCTGGACCTGACTTCCCTTTTTTTTCGAGATACCGGTAGCATCAAATTGAATGAAAATTTTGCAAGATGGAACAATAAAAATTAAGGACAATTTCAATTGTTGTAAAAATTAAAGAAAACCAAGAACATGAACGAAAGTAGAAGTGCCGATTGTCCTTATTAATAAAAACGATATCTTATTTATTCCGAAAGGCGGGTTTATTAATAACCGTTATCAGCTCGAAGTCAAATTATTGGAAAGTCAATGGGACATACAATATAAGAGTCGATGCATATCCTCGAGGGAGGAGAACCTTAGTTTTAATCATACTTGTGTTCAAGAGGTTTGACCGAAAAATCAAACACACCGGCTTTCGTTTAGCCTGAACCGGAAGTACTAACTGAAGTTGAATGTCGTCCAATCTAGGAGGGGTAGATATGTCCAATCCCAACGTAATTGAAGTTAATATGCACAATCAAGAGGAGAATAATAATGTTCAATATAACAATTGTGTCTTTGAATTGATTACGAATTTTGATGATGACAATTACGACAGATTGAGAGCAACGTGGCATCCTTAAATGGTGAATCATTAGAGATTAAGCCTTAAGATTCATCCACATTTGTCACCTGAATATAAACAGTCTGAGATACAAATATGATGAAATCAAAGATATTTTATTAGATAAAGTTGTTGACTGTCTCATAATATCAGAAACTAAATTAGATTCATCTTTTAAAGATTCCATATTTGAGGTTGATGGCTACAAACTTCAGCGGAGAGACCGTACTGACCACGGAGGGGGCATAGCTACTTTCATGCGTGCCGACATACCAGCACGGAGACGTTTTGACATTGAATGTAAGCTCTTGAAAATATTGTGTATGAAGTTACTCTTGATAAAACCAAATGGTTAATATATGCTATTTATAGACCTCCATCAATGGCTAATGATATTTTCACTAACCATATGAACATTTTATTAGATAAAGGTTCTAAATTTATAGAAAATTACATGGTTATTGGTGATCTTAACTATGATATTTTGACTCCTGATAAATCGCAGGTACTTGATGATTTATGTGATATTTTTGATTTAACAAATATTGTTAAAAATCCTACATGTTTTATGAAAGGATGTGAACCATCATTAGTAGATGTTATACTTACTAATACAAACAATCTTTGTTTTAAGACACTTAATTTTAATACTGGAGTCAGTGATTGTCATCATATGATATCGACATTTATTAAAGGTAATACACCAAATTGTGTAAACAGCAAGATACAATATAGAAGTTTTAAAGATTTTGATGTTAATAAATATATTAGTGATCTAGATAATACTGTTTATTTACATGATTCTAGTGAGTGTAGATGATATAAACACTATGTATAATGATTTTGAAACTAAAGTCTCGCAGGTCATTGATCATCATGCACCCATAAAGTATAGATACCCTCGAAAAAACTCAGTACCGCATATGAACAGAGAGCTGAGAAAAGCCATATACAAAAAACAAATGCTACGATCGAAATTTGAGAAATACAAAAAAATTAAACCTGGGAAGCATACAGAAAACAAAGAAATCTTGTTACCAAACTAAAAAGAAAATCTATTAACACATATTTTCAAGAAAGATGTACTGGTGAACAAAAATCTAAACATTTTTACACCACAGTCAAACCATTTCTATCAAAAAAATCTACAGGTAGTCAACAGAAAATTGTACTAGTAGAAAATGATAAGATTGTGAACAACACTAAAGCTATATGTGATACCTTTAACACCTTTTTTGTAAATGTTGCAAATGACATTGGCAAAGATGTTATTTTTGATGGAAATAGTCACCCTAGTACAATGTATATTGATTGAAAATTAAGAACAATACACAACATAATACACTTTGATTTTAAACCTACAGATGTTGACACTATAAACAAACTGGTTAGCAAAATAAATATCAAGAAAGCTACTGGTGTAGATCAGATCTCATCTAAACTTTTACGTGCTGGTGCACCTGTACTTAACAAGCATATAACAACACTTGTTAATAACACTATCAAAACCAGTGTTTTTCCAACCAGGTTAAAAAAGCTCAGGTTGTTCCACTACATAAAAAAAATGACCCTTTAGACAAAAAGAACTACCGGCCAGTTAGCATCTTGCCCACAATTTCTAAAGTTTATGAAATGGTTTTATCTGACCAACTAACTGATTTATTTGAAAATATTTTTCATACTTTTTTATGCGCTTTTAGAAAGGGTCATGGTTGTCAGACAACTTTGCTGAGACTCCTTGAAGATTGGAAAACAGCTCTAGATAAAAATCAGTATGTGGCAGCAATTCTTATGGATCTTTCGAAGGCTTTTGACTGTCTGCCACATGACATTCTCCTTTGTAAGCTGTCTGCATACGGCCTATCTCCAAAATCTGTGGAATTACTTAGAAATTATTTAACTGGTCGTAAACAACAAATCAAACTTCAGGGAGATCTCAGCAGTTGGGCTGATATACAAAAAGGGGTACCTCAAGGCTCTATACTTGACCCCTTGTTGTTTAAAATTTTTATTAACGACATCTTTTATTTTATTGAATATGGTACATTGTATAATTATGCTGATGATAACACCTTGTCTTATGTAAATGATAATTATGAGAAATTAATTGATATACTTGAAAAAGAAAGCTCTGTATTGATAGACTGGTTCAAATTCAATTGTATGCAGGCTAATCCAGATAAGTTTCAAGCCATTGCAGTTGGCAATAAGACACATGCCAAGACACCAGTATATAAAATAGATTCAGCTGAAATTACTTGTGATGAAGTGGTAAAATTACTAGGAATAGATATTGATTACCAACTTAATTTCAATTATCATATTAAAAATATATGTCGTAAAGCTTCTCAACAGTTGAATGTTTTAAAACGCATTGGTTGTTTTCTTTCAAAATTAAATAAATTAACAATTTTTCATACTTTCATTTTGTCAAATTTTAATTTTTGTCCTTTGGTGTGGCATTTTTGCAATAAAAGTAATACCTCTTAATTAGAAAAAATCCAGGCGAGGGCTTTACGATTTATATACGAGGACTATGAGAGCACATATGATGAGTTATTAGAAAAAGCTAAAGTTCCATCTCTGAAAGTTAGAAGAATGTGTACCATGGCTATTGAATGTTTTAAGATTTTAAACAAACTTTCACCATCTTGTTTACATGATTTAGTTGTTTTTAAAGATTGTAAATATAATTTTAGATATTCCAATATTGTAGATATACCTAGGGTGCGAACATCTACCTACGGTAAGAATAGTTTTAAATATGCAGTAGCTGTTTTATGGAATGACCTACCTGATGATTTTAGAAAAATTTCCAATTTTAATCAGTTTAAGAATATTTTAAAATCTTGGAATGGAAATGTATGTAAATGTTCAGATTGTGCTGACTTTTAAATTTGTTTAAATTTCTACCATCTAGGTCATATCCAGTTTTTATTTATTGTGCTTATAAAAATTTGTTATGCTCTGCTCATAATATCAGCTTTTAGTTGTTCATAGTTTGCTACATTAGCTCTTGGTATGCTTAGCTTATAACATCAGCTTTTAATCTGCTTTTTTGCTTATCTTGTAACTGTTAGTATTTTACATGTAGTGCTTTCTTAGTCTTGTATTTTAGCTGTATGTTGCATGCTTGTTATTTGTTATTTATTCTGTGTCTGTGTATGTCGGTTAAAAGCTCAACAGAGCTTATGTTGTATGTTGTTTTAACCATGCCGACTCTAAATAAAGCTTATTTATTTATATTTATAGGCACTAGACGTTGTGTCAATATGAATATAACTTAAATTCTCCCTCGCTAACTCGTCCGAATTTAAATTATTTCTTGTCTAACTGATATGGGCACATAAAAAGACAACACATACATTAGGTTTGGTTGCTCGCACTGGTCGCAGTCACTTTTCTTCTTTTTTCTTGCGAAGCAACTTTTAATTCTTAATTACAAACATGACAATGTACTAAATAAAAATCAACTCTGGATCGTAGTTACTGTGAGCACCTTCGATAATGAAATTATTCAAACAGGCCTTTATATATCAATTAAAATACTCCACCCTAATTACCGGCAAAACTTTTCTCGTGCAAAAGATACCTTTTACTGCATGTATATAAAACCTGGAATATGCATACTATCCAAACAGGTTACCCAACTTTATTTATATCTTACATTAGTTAAAGGGAAAAACCATTATCAAGCGAAAAGAAATACATATATGCAATGGGCAGAAAATAGTGTCCAATAAGACCTTGTGTCAAATATATGAATATAACATAAGTAATGGGCAGAAAATAGTGTCCATATTTTCTGCCCATGGCTTACACAGGGGCATCCAAAAAAAAAACAAAAACAAAAACTATATAATACAATTGGTTTTTTTTTCGGAGGCACCTAGCCCCTGTGATTGTTTATGTTTGCGTATGTTATTTTCATATTGACACACCGTCTAGTGCCTGTCGTTCATCATAACCATCTATGATGACCAGGTAACTTGTACATTTATAATGCCTACTTCCAAAACTATGCAAAGTTCACAATTGTAAGGGATAACACCACATATTTCTATATAAATTGGTAAAAAAAAAACAACCTGGTCATTTTTCAAAAACCGTGAAATATACAAAGACCATGCCAATCTCTACCATAGTTATATTCTCGCATCACATGAAGTGAGAGGAATGATAGCCCTGGTAGAGACCACACTTCAAATAGAAGTTCATTGATATGCTCCACTACACATGTATACTTGAATGTGTTACTTTGAATCTTCCCAAAATTATTTTGGGTTTTCATGAAACTTGGGTAATTTCTATACAACATTTCAGATTTCCAAGACAAATATTTGAGAAACAATGTATAAATCATGAGAAGAATTAAAATCAAGGATGTTAATTTGCTAGATATACTTGGGTAAATATGAAAATTAAAGAACAAACGGAAATTTTAATTATTATTATGTTGAAATCTATGAAAACCAGAAAAATGGATTAATATTAAAATCTTGTATGTTGAAAAATCTTTTAAATGTAACACATTAAAGTGTTACATATCTGATTTACAAACAGACCATGACAATTTGCAAATTTACAATTGATATGCATAACAATATAGATGAAAATGATGTTGCTTTGATTGAACCACCCCCCCCCCCCCCAACAAAAAAAACAAAAAAACTCTTTAATATGGTAAACCATATTCATGATATTGTGGTGTATGTGTCTGTCCACTCCGGGATTAAAGCCTTGAATTAATCAACACCATTGAGGGGTCACATGGTTTATTACAGCAGAAGCACGTTCAAGACTCCTACATGGGAGATAAAATTTCATTGTCTAATGTCATTTGGTATACGACTGTTTAAAATTGTTATTTCTTTCAACTTAGACATACAATTACTCCCTAACTAAAGGTTTAATTTAGTCTTGTCAATAATGAACCAGTATAAATGTCCATGTCAAACTCCAACTGTGAATAGTCTGAAGTGTCACAAGTTTCTTTCTTAAGTATAAAGTATAAAGGGCAACACAACCTCAGCTTTAGGACATGGATAAAAATGCACAGTACTAACCCTAACCCCAAACTAGTAATGTTGTAATCAATGAATATCTATTGAAAAAAATACATGCCTTCTGGCTAGATAATCTTTATAAACATGAAAGAAGGATGAAGTATCTTATATTAACTTTATTCTATTTTATTCTATTTAATATGTTGTAACAGTAGAGCATGTTTTATCTCTGACAAATGCAATGTACTAGAAGGAAGTGAAACAGGAACTTCTCACATTGTAGGTCACTGCTACCAACTGAGCTAAAGGAGATCTCCAATAACACAGTTAGCTGAGGACGGTTATGAACCTATTATGGTTCTTATAACCCAGGGGCGGATCCAGGATTTCAAGTTAAGGGGGACGCACTTAGAAAAATTGTGCCTTTATGCCAAAAAATCATATTTTTTCAAATTTTAGGGGGGGCACCCGGTGCGCGCCCCTCTGGATCCGCCCATGTAACCTTAGATAGAGGAATGTTTCCATTGTATATCAAAAGATCTATTACTTTTAATTGAATTAAATTTTTAGTTAATGTTCTAATATTGTGTCTTGTCTGTTATTGTATTGTATTATTTGTATTGAACATTTACAAAATAAAGAAAAGAACTAGTACTGGGGTAGTACTAGGGTAGTACTCCCAACAAAATTTATTAAATACCATACTGAACTCAGGGTTTGTTCCCCTTTGCCTTAGTTGAGTATTTACATTTAAAAAAATACATTGTATTCCCATTTTGCCTGATTCAAGTTTTTATGTTCAGACATACCCCACTAAGGCAAAATGGGAAGTTGTGTAAATACTAATTAATTAGTAGTCCTAGACATATGTCCAAAAAAAAATAATAGACAACTAAGAATGTCAGTGATAGAAGATTTCCTGTTATCTATCCTTGTTATTGTAATTAAACATGTGAAAGAGTTGTTTAATGGATACTTTCCAATAATTGAGGGGCCATCGTGGTTGTGATGGTATGTTAGATAGATTTACATTAAATACCATAGCCCTAACACTTAACCTAACTCTATAACTGATGGTCATGTTTCGTTTTGTTTATGATGTTTAATGCCACTTTCAACAATATTTCAGTTATGTTGTGGCGGTCAGTTTTATTGGTGGAGTACACAGAGAAAACCACCGACCTGTGGCAAGTCACTGACAAACTTTATGCCATAATGTTGTATCTAGTACACCTCACCTGAGTGGGATTCGAACCCAATAATTGGTGATGTGACAAAGATTTTCTTAAATTACATATAATAATTTATATTTAGAATCAGTAATGAATATTCAGTTTTTATTACCCTACACATTCATGTAAAAATAAATTAAGTTATTTATTTCTTATGACCAAGCAGGGAATTGAAAATAACATTTTGTAGTGGACAAAGTTCTTATTTAACTCATGGGAACATAGTCTGTATTCAAATATAACATTTTGTAGTGGACAAAGTTCTTATTTAACTCATGGGAACATAGTCTGTATTCAAATATAACATTTTGTAGTGGACAAAGTTCTTATTTAACTCATGGGAACATAGTCTGTATTCAAATATAACATTTTGTAGTGGACAAAGTTCTTATTTAACTCATGGGAACATAGTTTGTATTCAAATATAACATTTTGTAGTGGACAAAGTTCTTATTTAACTCATGGGAACATAGTCTGTATTCAAATATAACATTTTGTAGTGAACAAAGTTCTTATTTAACTCATGGGAACATAGTCTGTATTCAAATATAACATTTTGTAGTGGACAAAGTTCTTATTTAACTCATGGGAACATAGTCTGTATTCAAATATAACATTTTGTAGTGGACAAAGTTCTTATTTAACTCATGGGAACATAGTCTGTATTCAAATATAACATTTTGTAGTGGACAAAGTTCTTATTTAACTCATGGGAACATAGTTTGTATTCAAATATAACATTCCTTCAATGTTTTGTTGTGAATGGGAAAAGATTCAATAGATAACTTGTTAGTTTGTTGTAATTGTTGTAAAAAATATTAAAAAATTTAATTCTCAAAATTATCAAGTAATAAATGTTTAATATGTCAAAAGATTCAGACTGTATATCATTTGATTCTTGTTTTGTAATGTTGATGTATGATACAGGTATGATACAGGTATATGGTTGATAGATGTGATGGGAAAATAGTACACTGTATCTTTGATACCCAACTGTTTTCCCAAGATTGAAATATTGAAAGATTTTAAAAACAGTTTTTTTTATTAGCAAAAGCAAATAAATAACAGATTGTAGATTATACTATCATTGGGTGCATTTTAATCTTAAAATGTTTTTTTATTATTACAAATATTTACAGGAAGAATCTATGAATGATGCTTACTTAAGACTTCAGGAAAATATATCCTAGCTTCATGTTGATCAAATTTGGCTGCCATATAATAGAAGGTATTACAGTTTTTATTCAGTAAAGTATAAAATAAATGTTCCTGTCCTTTGAACAAAACGTTTTCCGCAATGCAAATTATATACATTCCTCGGTGTGCCTGTTTTGCATTGATATGACAAACCTTAAGTAAACTATTGTGTTTGATCATTTCTAAGGGTAGCTGCTGAGCTAGCATTCCACACTTATCCTGAGCTAGCATTCCACACTTATCCTGAGCTAGCATTCCACACTTATTCTGAGCTAGCATTCCACACTTATTCTGAGCTAACATTCCACACTTATTCTGAGCTAGCATTCCACACTTGTTCTGAGCTAACATTCCACACTTATTCTGAGCTAGCATTCCACACTTATTCTGAGCTAGCATTCCACACTTATTCTGAGCTAACATTCCACACTTATTCTGAGCTAACATTCCACACTTATTCTGAGCTAACATTCCACACTTATTCAAGGTTTGGTACAAATGTGTAGTAGTTAATAATCATAGAATACAGGGTCTGTGGTGGTAGTGATCGTATGGTGGTTAGATTTACAACTACCTATGCCTATCACCACTGATGTTGTGATTTCGAATCTCGACCAGGTCGATTTGTACAACATTATATGATAAAGTTTGTCAGTGACTTTCGACAGGTCGGTGATTCCCTGGGTACTCCAGTTTCCTCCACCAATAAAACTGACCGCCACGATATAACTGAAATATTGTTGAAAGTGGCATTAAACACCATCAAACAAGCAAACAACATCATGGAATAGACATAAAATTGGTACCGTGATGATTAAATGCTGGTATTACAATAATGCTATGAAAATTATTGTTAGCCAACCACAGCCTTTAGCCATGAGCTTTTCTTGTCACTTTGTGTATTCTTAAGCTTCCATCGTTAACTTTTTACATTTTGATCTTCATCTCAAGAACCACTGAGCCAAATTGGACCAAACGTGGATTCAATAATCCTACTCCAAAATTGTGTCAGATGACTTAGCCCTACATCCAAGACAGCTGACAAGGTTTCTGATTGGTTGAAAAATATTAAATCTTTGAACATCTTCTTTAGAACCACTAGATGGAATAACTCAATAAGGCAAAATTGTGTCTGTTGATCCCATCAATTATCAAAGATGGCCGTCATAGCTGATTATACAATTCTAGGTTTTCGAGCAATATTTTATATCCAGTTTGTCTAAAAAAAAAAAAATTACATTTAGATTGATAAAATACAGATCAAGCTTGATTTTAATGTATCTGAGTAGTATTGTTAGAGTTATGCCCATTATTTTCCATAAAATGAAGTTTTTCTAGTTTTCTTGGCATTATCTTAAGTTTCTACTATCTGATATGATTAAAAAGGTTTTTAAGTATATAATTTGACACTGGTTGATTAACTGTTTTGATTTTGTGACACAAAAAGTCATGAAGCCACATAAGATGCTACAGTAGATGGAAATAACTGTTGTATTATACACCCTTTAAGGAGTGAATATTGGATGCCAGAAAAGGACCCCACAATCCATATTACATTGCAATAGTCTCAAAGGTGTACATTTTTACAGTTATACAAAAAAGAGCTTTAAACAGGTGATTGCTCATTGATTCCTTCATTGATAATAATTAATTTGAATGAAATTGAAAAACTTGTATTAAATCATCCATGAAACAGCGCCCACAGAAAGAAATATTTCCGGGTTTTTATTAAGACGATTTTATTCTAAAACTATCAAAATAATAAAATGAAAAGTCATGGGTCGTGATCAATATAATATAATTCAGGGTTTTTTTTAAATATTTTTTTTGTAATCTAGAGCTTGCATTGAAAATTAAATTTTCTCATTTGTGAAATTACAATAACTAAAATTTAAAATCTTGAGACGATCTCGCTTCATAACTTTAAATGAGAAATGAACAGTCGGTAAATCAGTTCTCAGGATCTTACTCAACCTTGAATATATAGTAATTTTTACCGTTTAAATATGTAGAAATTTTGCATGGACTTTTAACCATTCATTTTGTTGCATTTATAGATAATCTTAAGTATGAATAATTTTCTTCAATAATAGATTTTATTTTTACAGATGACAGTTATTGTGACTCAGAATTAGTATTAAAAAGATTTGGACCAAACGAACATGGATATTTGACGATTTTGGATATTTTGTTAAAGCAGAATTTGAAGTTGTGTGCACACATATACATGTAGGTATTGAAACAGTGACAATTGTAATTAGAAAATAATGTTGATTAATTTTATATTTAACTTAATTTAAGTAATTTAAGTCTGATCTGGCAGTGTTTGGTAATAAGGGACTTTTAAAGATTAATGAAAAGACAATTCAAATAAGTTTTTTTTAGCTCACCTGGCCAAAGGCCATATGAACTTTTGCCATCACTTGGTGTCTGTCATCTGTCTTCCGTTATCTTTTCACATTTGAATCTTCTCCTTTGAAACCGCTTGGCAATATGAACCGAAACTTGGTAGGAAGTTAAGCATTTATAGCAGGTCCTCTATAAAGATTGCTCATTTCGTCCCGATCCATTTACAAAAATGGTCGCCATAGGCAATTCTTGTTTCTTGTTGGTCGATTAAAAAAATATCTTCTCCTCTGAAATGGCTCGACCAAATGCACCAAAATTGGTAGAAAGTGTCCATGGAAGGTCCTCTATAAAGATTGCTCATTTTGTCCCAATCCGTAAACAAATATGGCTCTCATAGGCAATTCTTGTTTCTGGTTTGTCGATGTCTAAGAATCTTCTCTGAAACCACTTGTTCAAATAAAGCAAAATTTACGGGAAGCATCAATGGAAGGTCCTATAAGATTTCCATGAGCAATTCTTATTTCTGATTGTCTGAAATAAAAAAAATCTTCTCCTCTAGAACTAGGACGCACAATGAATTGTAACTTTGTAGAAATAATATGACCTCCATAGGCAGTTCTTGTTTATTATGGTGAATTAATTTTTTTTCTCTCAAAACCATTTGGCCAAATTAATTGAAACTTGGTAGGAAGCACCTATGGCAGGTTATGTATAAAGTTTCCTCAAAGCAAAATGACAGGTGAGCAACACAGGCTCATCCCACTAAGCCTCTAGTTTCAAAAAGGTGAGCCACTAGTTTCATAAAGGGCCAGAGATGTACAAGATATATGCATGCAGAATGTATACAGTAAAATTTGTGGGAATTAAAACCTGATTAAACCGGAATTATGTGTAAATTTAACATAACATTTAGTCTAAACGTCTGAAATCTTTGCTCATTTTTCATCTAACACCTTCATATCAAATTGAATAATTATTTTATGTTCAATATTGGATTCCAGTAAATTGATGACTTATTTATTCTGGTCTCCTATTATATATATATATATATATGAAGACCATCAATTTCTTTAGATGCTTATGACCAGCTAATATCAATTCTATCAGAATTATCAGGTATTTTTGTGCCAAGAGTAATTGTCTTTAACCAACAGATTCTACCTTCCTAGCTAGTAATCAGTTAACTACGAGCATTCATTAACCCTGCTATTGTACTGTCCATGTTTATGTTGTTATTTTTTGTGTGATAGGAAGTTGGGGTCAGCTAATGATCTGCACTTTATATTGAGGATAAAATTTATCAGAAATGTGGAAACTTTATAAATACACAATTTTAGTTTTATAAATGCACATAAAAAATGATAAGCCATCCAATTAAATCTGTTATTTTTATTTCTGGGATGGCGAGGTATACTCGATACACCATTATGTGAGAAAAGTTTGTCAGTAACTTGTGATAGGTCTTTGAGTACTCAGGTTTCCTCCACCAATAAAATTGACCGCCACGATATACCGTAGCTGAAATATTGTTGAAAGTGGCGTTAAACACCATAACCCTAACCCTATCCCAAATTGCATGCACATGTGAACATTTCTTATTGAAACTTAATCATCATGTAAAAAGTAACAAGCTGTTGAAAGATTTGTACCTGAACTTAAAAAAATGTAGAATCTGTTGTTGTGATTTAATTTACCCAGATAATACTGTTTAACATTTGGAAGTTTTGCTGAGTTTCAATTTTTAAAAGTATTTACTTTTTATGACAAAATAATTATGATATTTTACTCACCAATAATTGTTAACATTTAAATCTTCTTTTAGACTATATAAAAGTAACAGAAGTAGGTACTTGTCTTTCTCAACACAAAACATCCATCTTTTAAAACGAATCGTTATTCTTCAAAATTTAATAAGTTGTCATTAAAAACTCACTAACTTAAAAGTATATGAAAAGGAAACCAAGGCATTGTGAGAATTCTTATTTTATTTTTGTAAGAAGAAAAAAAGTCTAAAGGTCAAATTGTGATGAAAGGGTATTGTTAGTAGTCTGTGTGTGTCATGAATTAGAATACAAATAATACTCCTGCGTTGAATTAAAATTCAATAAAATTTAACTGTAACAATATTTAGTCGTGATTAGCAAAAAGAAATGGTTCAATCTTGAGCGTCATTTACCGGTACATTGTGCACGTTAATAATCTGACCAAATAACCTCAGTCGTCGTTTACAAAAGTTCCAATCAAACTTTAGATAAACTAATTTTTACAGTATATTTATTATTTTACTGTTGTCACGCTTCGGAAGTTTTAATGCGGAGATGCTTTGTATTTTTTTTAATCATTTGGATTTTGTAGTTTGACTGTTGTGGATTATATTTTGAAAGTTCAGGAAGTTAAATCGTATAACAGAGGTTAAAATGACATCCACAGAAGTTATGGGTCTCATTGAAGAATACAAGTAAGCTAAATGTGTAAAATCGTCGTCGACATGTAAGATGGATTATGTAAATTTTTTTGAAATTTCTGTCTATGTTTACATTGATATAATTGTATGGAAATTTATATGATTTCAATTTAAAAAGAAGTTTGTGACTAAATATGAACAAGTGTTCTTGAATAATAAAATATGTACTTTGATATCCATGTGAAAGTGAAATTTAGGCGAGTAGGATTACCGAAAATATTTGACTGTTAAAATTGTATTTATTATATTAATATTTACTTGTATAATTAATTGCTGTAATTTCACATCATAAATTAACAGTTCAATTTTTCTCTTGAAGATTACTTCAAATTTTATTCTTGTGGCTTGAAATGCACACATTAGGTATAAATCAAAGGCTCTATATTTAGAGAGAGCCAAATGCTGAGCATGCTTAGACATTTAGCTTGGTATGTCCCCTTAAGTGACTGCACAAGCCACTGATTCCCCACAATTAATGGCCACACGACCTTTGTAATAAGCCTGAGATAGCAAAATTCTCTCAGGAGTTGATCCCAATCCCAATTAAGTTCATTACGTTATTTTCATTTTATTAATTGGTAATTCAGTTTACTTTCATATAGCTTCCTAAAATTAGTAAGGTAGTTGGATTTACAACTACCTATGCAATCAGTGCCTATCACCACTAATGTTGTGAGTTCGAATCCCGCTCAGACGAGGTGGTGTACTCGATACTACTTTATGTGATAAAGTTTGTCAGTGACTTGTGACAGGTTGGTGGTTTTCTCTGGGTACTTCATCTTCCTCCACCAATAAAACTGATCAGTGCCTATCAGCACTAACGTTGTGAGTTCGAATCCCTCTCATGGCAAGGTGTACCCGATATAACATTATGTGATAAAGTTTGTTAGTGACTTGCGGCAGGTCGGTGGTTTTCTCCAGGTACTCCGCTTTCCCCCAGCAATTAAGTAGAATGCCACGATATAACTGAAGTATTGTTGAAAGTGGCGTTATACATCTTAACCATAACCATCATCTAAAATTTACATAATTTGTTGATATAACTGGCTTAACAAGATGTCCAAATGATAAAATGATGACCGATGGTGATATTTGCAAAAGTTGGAATAATGAATGGTTGTTGTCATGGACACTGACTAGCAAATTGTATATGTAGTACTGGTACTTTCAAAAGAGATTTGTTTCGGTGCTGTCCAAACCATTGTAAATAAATTGGCACAAGATAGAGGGACTATGGGTTTGTAGCATATTTTTAGTACTTTACTTTTTATTAATATATTATCAAAAAATGTTCTTCATCATCATTTAAATTTTTTTAAATGGGGTTAAATATCCTTAAATAGTTGATGGGGTTGACAGTAGGGTTAAACAAATGGTTCATTGGCATTTACTTCATCTCCAATTGTACAGTAGCGCCACGATATAACCAAAATATTGTTGAAAGTGGTGTTATTAAACATCATCAAGCAAACAAACAAAAACCAATTGTACAGTTTAATATTATTTAATGGGTGACTTGGCATTAAAAAAAAATGCTTGCTGAACCCTCCTGGAATATAAATTGACCCCCCCCAACAAAAATAATTAAAAAAAAATTAAAACCACAGGGGCCCCTATGTAGCTCCTCTGGGCTACATAGGGTAATTATATAGCAGGGTTTTTGAATAAAATGATCTGAAATTTAAAAAAAAAAAAAAAAAAAAAAAATTAAAAATGTAAAAAAAGATTTGACAAAATAGGATAACATCAAATTAGGAATATATTGATTTTCATAGACATAATAAAGTGTATGGCATTTATTCCAAATAATTTTTTACATTTAAATCTAAAGAGTGACCTTTTGCATTGAATTGTTTATCTGTTTAAAAAGACAGGGTAAACAAATTATCTTTACCAGAAAATGATTACATGTCAACATATTCATATATATATGTGAAAATTATTTTTATTGTGAAATTATATTATTTTGATTTGTAAGATTTGAAGTGGAGCCTTTAATTTGACATTAAATAGAAGTTAAAAGTTGAATTAAGAAAGACTTCAAAATACTTTAGAATGTTTTGTTATTGTACAGGTTTTGTATGAATGTCATTCAGTTTGTTTAAGTATGTGAAATTCCATGTACAATTTCATTCTCAATGATTTAATGGCAAATAAGTTTGTTTTTGTATATGAATTGAAATCTTAAACAAAAACAGTGGATCTATTTAATTCAAATACAGTCAAACCAGCTTTAGTGACCTTCACTATTAAGCAATAATTTGTATTATGTAACCGTAATTTTTATTTCCCTTCAGAGTGAATTTCATATTAATTAAACCTGTATATAGTGACCACCTGTCTTATGTGACCATATTTCAATGTTTCCTAGGAAGGTCACATGAGACAGGTTTGACTAAATCATAACTAAAAGGGAGTTAGTGGAACATTAATGGAGGATGATGGGAATGCTTAGTAAATATAATGCATTCATGCAAAATGTTGATAATATAATAATAATAATAATAATAATGAATACTTTATTTTAAGATGGTGGTAACACAGTTAACATAAAGTTAAGATTCCATGTGGCCATCAATGTGCAATTTGGGAAAATAATTTTGCAAAGGACATCGGACAAACATGCAAATGAATTAATTTGAAAGCTTTACTGAATAAAATCATATAATTTATAGACTAGTATTTCTGTTGACGTAATTGCACAAGAATTAATGAAGAAGAACAAAATTGAGATTGCTTATGTAAGGTGGAAAGGTATTTAAAAGTCTATTTTAAAAATCTGTGAATCTTCCGGCTCTCTTAAAAGTCTCAGTAGTCTGGTACATATGTACTTGAATTGATTTCAGTTGACTAGATCACACATTTTATTTACTGTACCTATCAATAATGTTTACCTCTAAGATTACCTGCTAATAAGTAATTAATTAATAAGACCACCCTCTTTGATGCTGACAAAGATCAAAGGTCGTATCTTCTATTATGAATAGGTTATATCCATTTTTTTTTGTCAAATAATTTAAATAAGATAATATTTGATTTTCAGTCATGCAATAATAATTTAGATCTTAAATAAACAAGATGTGTAAGAAATCATCACACAATCCAATTATATTTGTTGATTTATAAATTTAGAATAAAATGTTATATTGTTTGGTGATCAGTCTAAAGTGTCTCGTTTCAATAAATGTTCAAAATTGATGAATTTTACACATGATTACAAACACGAAAATTCATGTTTGTACATTGTATATTGTTTTAGCTATTATTATTTCTGTGTACATAACATTTATGTAGATTATAAGTCTCTTATTTAAGCTTATCAATCTTAAGTATGTGCTAATCTACTGTGGCATGTTCTTAAACTGATGGCAGAAAATGCCTGTTATGTGAAGGGTAGGGTTAGGATTTAACGCCACTTTCAACAATATTTCAGTTGTGTCGTGGTGGTCAGTTTTATTGGTGGAGGAAACCGGATTACCCTGAGAAAACTACCGTCCTGCAGAAAGTCATTGACAAACTTTATCACATAATGTTGTATCGAGTACACCTTGCCTGAGTCATATTCAAACTCACAATATAAGTGATGATAGGCACTGATTGCATAGGTAGTTATAAATCCAACTACCATGCGATCACGACCACAACGGCCCCTAGGTATGTGAAGGTACCACTACACTATATGCACAACAGACTTATTGCATCAGTTAATTTTATTCACATAGGTAGACTTAACTAATTCTAATTAAAAGTAGATGTTGGTTGTATCCTTTGAAAAAAATCATTGGGACTTTCTAAAAAAATCATTGGCAATTCACTAACAATTAATGATATCCCAATGACCTCATATGGGGTCAAATCAAAGTTCATATTTTCAACCGACCAATCAGTGATGAGACTATCAAATCTTTAGGTATTGAAACTGAGCAAATGCTGAGAACTGTTGTCTAATTAGTCAATATTTTACACTGTCTTGCATATATAATTGGAAGGTCAAAAATTAATGAAAGGCTACCTGACATGACCTCATAGTAGATAATGTTAATGTATTGTCAAAAAAAGATACTACAAACATCTATTTTAAATTAATTTGAGCTATATTATGACAGGAATGTTAATTGTTGTCAATTCTTCCAGATTAAAACTAGAGGCTCACATGTGTCTCACCAGTGGTAAAGAACACATATTTTATTGGTTATCAATGTAAGATTTACTTAATTTCAGTATTTTATCCCCAACTGAGCCCCACTCGATTCATAGACTTCATTTGTACAAATCTGAATCATCCCTTCCAAGTTTGGTTCTATTTTAGGTGAGCAATTTTGCAGAGTAGATTAATATTTGAAAAGGTTGAGGAAAACCTTTAGCCAGATGAGCTAAAGGTACCTGGGAATGTCTGAGATTCCATAATTGCAGATTTAGTTAAAAGTTTTAATAATTCTTGAAAACTTTAGACCTTAGCATATTTTAGGAGGGGCCATCGTGGATATGATCATAGGGTAGTTGGATTTACAACTACCGGTACCTATGCAATCAGTGCCTATCACCACTAATATTATGAGTTCGAATCCCTCTCATGGCAAGGTGTACCCGATACAACATTATGTGATAAAGTTTGTTAGTCCAGGTAGGGGGTTTTCTCCAGGAACTCTGCTTTCCCCCACCAATTAAGTAGATCGCCAGGATATAACTGAAATATTGTTGAAAGTGGTGTTAAACACCATAGCCCTAACCCCATACTTTATGAAGAACAGCAGACATGTAGTGGGAAAAACAACTTTTATAACTGAACTTGATTAAAGATTTCTGTCTTTAAATTAATTTTGCAACGACTGCTTTCAGATTCAGTATATCATTTCCAATTTCCAATCAATATTTGAAATTGTTCAAATGATATCTGAAATTAAACCCTCAGAATTTCAATTAAAATTTGGAATTGAATGGTCTTTTCCTTTTGTATTAAGGTCATCACAGATTGTTAAGAAAATATTTGTATATATTTGTGTAAATCATGAAGAGGTCTTCAGTTTGTTTTTGTTACCAACTTTGTTCAAATATTCAATTTTAAAGACTTAGTCCATTTTATAAACAGTTAAGAGATGACAAAGGTGTTGATTTAGAATAATTTAATTTTTGAAATTAAGTTGGTGTTATGTTGAATTCTTTGGATTTTGAGACAAATTTTGCAGGTAAGCTTTGAAACAATTTTGTTTTGTTTTTTTATTTTACAAAATATTGTACTTTTTTTTTGCCTTGAGCAGAAACTGAGATTAATATAAAATCCAAATAAAAGTGAAAATTTTAAAATTTCTAAAGATTAAATGCTCAATAAATTAATTATTACAAGTATTGCAAAATTTTATCACATTCCCTCCCTTTCATAATTTACTGTGGGGTGATTTTGTTTGCATTTTAAGGGACTTGACGACTCATTTTTTTTACTCATATAATGCAGAGTTTATTTATTTTTTATTAAGTCCGTCTCAAAGATAAGAACAAAATATTAGTGAGCCTGAAATTTAAATTTAACTTCAGTCATGTTTTTGGGATATATAGACAGTATTAAGGTACATTGTCAGAAATATATAAAATTTATTTGTACCAGCTTTAGAGACAGACAGAAAAGCAAGCGATTAACTCTCTTTTCTGTCATGTTTTCCAACAACTACAAATGATTTTTATATTTTCCGGCCATATATCTATATTGTGTTTATCTTGCAATGTCAAAAAGCTCAAAACAACTGCTAAACTGTTTAAAAAGAGCAGAAAAATGATTTCTTGGTCAGTGACCGTCTATAGCGAAAATTTATCCAGTTAATGCAATTTGACTACTCAAATAGAACCAGTGCTGGATAAAATGAGGTAGGTACACAGTATGGTTGTCACTTCCTATGAGACGATACGTCTAAAATGTAGCACAACAACATCAAAACAGATGTTAAAATATAACAAAAATAACTATAAGTCTACAAAAAAACTATAATTATAATCAAATTGACGAATATTTCGCTTGACCGACAAGCTTCATCAGCGTCTATAATCTGATTTGAAAAATTGTCACGTGACCATCAGTTATCATGACGTAAAAATCATAATCTTGAACTTTATACTTTATATTATATATATATATATGGACAACTGGTTTATGGTGTTTAATGCAACTTTCAACAATATTTTAGTTATATCGTGGTGGTCAGAATTATTGGTGGAGGAAACCGGAGTACCCAGAGAAAACCACAGACTTGTCACAAGTCACTGACAAACTTTATCACATAATGTTGTATCGAGTATACCTCGTTATAAACAGGGTTTGAACTCACAACTTGAGTGGTGATAGACACTGATTGCACAGGTAGTTGTACATCCGACTACCATATGATCATGATTACCACCATGATGGCCCCTTGGACAACTGAGACCATCTAATGTAATGAATGTACATGTACTAAACTCTTATAATGTTACTTTACAATATCTTATCAGTCAAAAATCAATTTAAAGTAAATCTTTTATCATTTGTATTACAAGTCAACTGTTGTGTTGATTGATTGATATTAGACAGACAAAAGAAAAGTTGAATGGGTTCAGGCTGGTAGCTTGACATGGTTGATTTTGGATCTTTATATTTCTCATATCTAATCTTGTTTTATAAAACTAAATAATTGTAATGGTAAATTTTAAACATTAAAAAAAATAGATTAAAATTATATTGACAATTGATATCAAAATAAAACAGATTTTGTTAGACCTCCAGGTTGACGGTGTCAATTACGATATTTAATTGCTATCAACAAGTTGAGTATTGACAATTTAATGATAAGCTTCAAATTTTAATTAAAATGTCTTAAATTTATAGTGTAGACTAAATTAGTCATTTAATAAAGCTTTGTTTTCCATTTTGACAATGTGTACATGAAAGACTCAGATTTAGCAAGATGATAAAGTTGGTATATATCACACTGAGAAATCTACTATATAAATATTTTATATTTACTTGACAGAATGAATAATGGACGTCTAAAGTTTCTTACCTTTTTTCTCAAACTTATTCAGCCATATGAAACCAATAGTTGTCATTTATCTTTAACTTAATTAAGTCAACTTAAACAAGAATGTGTTGTATGATTTCCCTTTTGACTTAGGTCAACTGAAGCAAATGTCTGTTGTATTAACTCACCTTTTACAGATGCCTGTACACACCAGAACCAAAGGCTCAAGTGAGCTTTTCCCATCAGTTGTTGTCTGTTAACTTTTGCAATATCTTGGTCTGTTGTATGCAGCATTAAGGAGAAAGAGCAAAGACTGCTTTGGGTCGGAATCAGGATAATGTGTTCGAGTGGGACGACATGTCTATCAGCAGACTGTTGTTTCAGTGAGCTAGCACTAGAAAAATCGTGTTGGTCTAGTACAAAGCAGTCTTCATCATCATCATCTCATTGTAAATTAACTTGTTTTTGCCATGATATAGCTGAAAAATTGCTGAGTTGGCCTCAAGCAACAATCACACACTCATCCATTGTTTGTTGAATCAAAAAATCATGTTTCTCTTTCTTTGTTTCATCTTGGTTCATATCATATACCATAAAAATTAGTTGTAAACTAGTCTGTCTCATATCAGATAATTACCCTCAAAATGACTACCAATTAATTTCTTCAGTCTTGGTCCAAATAAGTGTCCTATTCTATGCTGTGTGTTTCAGTAATATATAAACAGGAATGTTTGTTTTTGCTTAAATACATGAGAAATCTTGAGAAATAAACAGATATTTCATATTGATACCAGAGATTGCATAACGCTCATTATTTGTCAATGGTAATGTATAATGTGAAACATGACTGTCAGAGTTGTCTCCCATAATTTAGGTAATTTGATCAATCTTGTTTTTTTTTTATTAATATATTTTATTATTATTTCTACAGTTTAATTAAAGAATAGTGCCTTCTCTTTCTATAAGTTAGATGTATTTGTTATGTTGCCTAAAATGAATATTTTTAAGTCTATTCATATGATTGTGCCTGATGACTACTCTTTTGACAACAAAATAATTTGTTTTGAGAGACCATGCTATCTGACAACAAAATTTGGTTTGTTTTAAGGGGCCACTCCCTGCACCCTTCTGATGACAAAACATGGTCTGATTTCAGAGACCCCCTTGTGACAGCAAATTATGATCTGTTTGGAGAAACCCCCCTTTCTGACAACAAATATTGTCTTTCTAGACTGATGGTCTCTCAGAATGAAGAGTTGCAATATTTAAAGTGATCTAACATTTAAAACTGGTTAGTCTCTCATTAGAAATGTCTCCCTAAACAGGATTCAAAGAATTCTTAAAATACAAAAAGATATATGAGAACCTATTGATAGGTTAATTTTGCTGTCTTTGTGACAACTTTATGGGACTATTTACTATTTAATCCACAGTACATATATGATACATTTTTATGTAGATCCCCTTTGTTATAAGGCCCCTCCCACCAAAGGCGACCTCTCTTACCGGGTCAGATTTCAGTTCCACTGAGATATATAGTACTATGTACAACTAAATAGTCTCCCTCAAGCGAGGTTTCCCTCTCTTATTAGGTCACTTTTTTCATTGGAGAGGAGGGGCTGTCATCGTGATCGTATGGTGGCTAGGAGGCTGTCATCGTGATCGTATAATGGTTAGGAAGCTGTCATCGTGATCATATGGTGGTTAGGGGGCTGTCATCGTGATCGTATAATGGTTAGGAGGCTGTCATCGTGATCGTATAATGGTTAGGGGACTGTCATCGTGATCGTATGGTGGTTAGGGGGCTGTCATCGTGATTGTATGGTGGTTAGAGGGCTGTCATCGTGATCGTATAATGGTTAGGAGGCTGTCATCGTGATCGTATGGTGGTTAGGGGGCTGTCATCGTGATCGTATGGTGGTTAGGGGGCTGTCATCGTGATCGTATGGTGGTTAGGGGGCTGTCATCGTGATCGTATAATGGTTAGGGGGCTGTCATCGAGATCGTATAATGGTTAGGAGGCTGTGATCGTATAGTGGTTACGGGGCTGTCATCGTGATCGTATGGTGGTTAGGGGGCTGTCATCATGATCGTATGGTGGTTAGGGGGCTGTCATCGTGATCGTATGGTGGTTAGGGGGCTGTCATTGAGATCGTATAATGGTTAGTAGGCTGTCATTGTGATCGTATGGTGGTTAGGGGGCTGTCATCGTGATCGTATGGTGGTTAGGGGGCTGTCATTGAGATCGTATAATGGTTAGGAGGCTGTCATCGTGATCGTATAATGATTAGGGGGCTGTCATCGTGTTCGTATGGTGGTTAGGGGACTGTCATCGTGATCGTATGGTGGTTAGGGGGCTGTCATCGAGATCGTATAATGGTTAGGAGGCTGTCATCGTGATCATATGGTGGTTAGGGGGCTGTCATCAAGATCGTATAATGGTTAGGAGGCTGTCATCGTGATCGTATGGTGGTTAGGGGGCTGTCATCGAGATCGTATAATGGTTAGGAGGCTGTCATCGTGATCGTATAGTGGTTACGGGGCTGTCATCGTGATCGTATGGTGGTTAGGGGGCTGTCATCATGATCGTATGGTGGTTAGGGGGCTGTCATCGTGATCGTATGGTGGTTAGGGGGCTGTCATTGAGATCGTATAATGGTTAGTAGGCTGTCATTGTGATCGTATGGTGGTTAGGGGGCTGTCATCGTGATCGTATGGTGGTTAGGGGGCTGTCATCGAGATCGTATAATGGTTAGGAGGCTGTCATCGTGATCGTATAATGATTAGGGGGCTGTCATCGTGTTCGTATGGTGGTTAGGGGACTGTCATTGTGATCGTATGGTGGTTAGGGGGCTGTCATCAAGATCGTATAATGGTTAGGAGGCTGTCATCGTGATCGTATGGTGGTTAGGGGGCTGTCATCAAGATCGTATAATGGTTAGGAGGCTGTCATCGTGATCGTATGGTGGTTAGGGGGCTGTCATCGAGATCGTATAATGGTTAGGAGGCTGTCATCGTGATCATATGGTGGTTAGGGGCTGTCATCGTGATCGTATGGTGGTTAGGGGGCTGTCATCGTGATCATATGGTGGTTAGGGGGCTGTCATCGTGATCGTACGGTGGTTAGGGGGCTGTCATCGTGATCGTATGGTGATTAGGTGGCTGTCATTGTGATCGTATAGTGGTTAGGGGGCTGTCATCGTGATCGTATGGTGGTTAGGGGACTGTCATCGTGATCGTATAGTGGTTAGGGGGCTGTCATCGTGATCGTATGGTGGTTAGGGGGCTGTCATCAAGATCGTATAATGGTTAGGAGGCTGTCATCGTGATCGTATGGTGGTTAGGGGGCTGTCATCAAGATCGTATAATGGTTAGGAGGCTGTCATCGTGATCGTATGGTGGTTAGGGGGCTGTCATCGAGATCGTATAATGGTTAGGAGGCTGTCATCGTGATCATATGGTGGTTAGGGGCTGTCATCGTGATTGTATGGTGGTTAGGGGGCTGTCATCGTGATCATATGGTGGTTAGGGGGCTGTCATCGTGATCGTACGGTGGTTAGGGGGCTGTCATCGTGATCGTATGGTGATTAGGTGGCTGTCATTGTGATCGTATAGTGGTTAGGGGGCTGTCATCGTGATCGTATGGTGGTTAGGGGGCTGTCATCGTGATCGTATAGTGGTTAGGGGGCTGTCATCGTGATCGTATGGTGGTTAGATTTACAACTACATGGTCAAATCAGTGCCTATCTCCACTAACGTGAGCTCAAATCCAATTCATGGTGAGGTGTACTCCATTCAGCTTTATGTGATAAAGTTGTCAGTGACTTGCTACAGGTCGGTGGTTTTCTCCAGGTACAAAAAAATGTACTCTGGTTTCCTCCACTAATAAAACTAACCGCCACGTCTTTGCTCTTTCTCCTTAATGCTGAAATATTGTTGAAAGTGACGTTAAACACCATAACCCATTACCCCCCTCCCCCCATTTTTATTGCAGAAGTAATGGTCTTATATGATAGGGACTACTGTACTGAGGGTCATAGGAGCCGGGGCATAATTACTCTATAAACATGGTTATGCTTGTGCTTAGTGAAATTAAAATGCTCTAATATATAATTTTGAATATTTATGTCAGATTTAATATGAATATTAAAGTATGAAAGTAGATTTACAAAATGATAAGATATTTGGAAAAAGTTTTAATCTCATTTTAATTTTGTAACGACTTCTTCCTAGTACGTTTTAAATTAGAAATATTTTTCGATACATTATCAAATTCCCATTACTAACACAAGAAACGTTATTGGAAAATTATCTAAAATTTAATACATTTATTGTATTGTTATGAGTAAAAAAGTGTAAATGTAGATACAAATGTATTTAATTTAGTTTTATAAGCCACTAACAGATTTGCCTGGGGATAATATGGTCTGATGATGGTCATAACCTTCGGTATACCTTGTTGACCTGTGGTAATGTTGATACCTGTTCTAATTATCGTGGAACACATTTACTAAAGTTAAAATGACAATGGAAGTCCCTCAAAATACAATTTAACCAGGAATGTTAATTTTAACCATTTTTAACCAGGCACCTGCTTGTTAATTATCATGATGTATTTAATTCACATTTGAGTTAAATAAATGTTAGATAAATTGCTTTACACTGTTTTCTTCAATATGTTCAGGTATGCACTGTGGAGTGTTTTAAGTGGTATTGGAGTACTATCCCAGAGAAAACCACATACCATCAAGAAGTACCTAGTAAACTTTCTCATTAAGTACATGTCTGGCTTACTTTGCCCTGAGCTGTGCACAGACCTATAATAGCCTTGTTTGTGATATGATATCAGTCTTGGTACCAGTAGATAATTAATTGACTTCACCACATCACTCACAATTATGATAATGGCAGTCTGAGAGACTGGTGACATACTGTCATGGGAAGATATAGAATGTATTTAGTAAAAAAGGCATATTGTCTAAAGATTTTGTTTAAAAATAGGAAGTGTCTTTTCTGTCCCTAAGCTAATTTTTTGTGAATAATTAAAAGTAATTTCTTGAAAGTTCCAATATTTAACAGAATGGTAAGATTTAGCTAAAAAATCATCTTCATTTTTTAAATTTTTGTCAAAGAGAATTCAAATGCATGCACAATCACTGGGGTGAAGCTGATGACCGTAACTGCAATTACGGTCATCCCAAGATGGCGGACGTGGAATCAGGTAAGAATGTTTTTTGTCGATTACATTGTTTCTATCATGTATTTTGAATGATACATGCATTAGTACGATAGTAATCTATGAACTTTCCACAAGGAAATCACAAATTACGACTGAAAAATGTATATGAAAGAGAAAATCTGATTTAAAAAAATCGCTAAGATGACCGTAACTGAAAACTGAGATTACGGTCATCTTTCAAAACATTCTTAGTGATTTTTTAAATTTTAATCGACAAAAAAGATTCTTACCTGATTCCACGTCCGCCATCTTGGGATGACCGTAATTGCAGTTACGGTCATCAACTTTACTCCAGTGACAATAAATGTAATCATATTTGTACCGAAGAAGTTTACACAAGTATGCAGACAACCTTTGACAAATTGCTCAGGTGAGGTGTACTTGATACAACATTATGTAATAAAGTTTGTCAGTGGTTTTCTCCAGGTACTCTGGTTTCCTCCACCAATAAAACTGTCCACCACGATATAACTGAAATAGGGTTGAAAGTGGTGTTAAACACCATAACCCTAACCCCCATTTGACAAATTCTTGTGGCAAATGTGATCTAAGCATAGTTTTGTCCAAATGGTAAAAATGCAATAGTTTTCTTTTAGCTAAAAATATGACAACTTGAACAGTTTTACTACACATGTGTACCAGGATCAGTAAATGTAACAATATCCATTTTTATTTCAAGAAACACTAATTGTATTTAGATGCATGATATATACTGTACATGTATAATGCATTAAACATCATTTTGTTCATTTGTAAACAATATTCCATAGCTTTAGCATTTCAAAAAGCAAAGCAATTTTGATAGCCCATATCCCTTTAAATTAATTTATTTTAAATCATTGTTTGTTCAGTAATGTCTGATACTATATAAATATAACTGGTAACACAGCAAGATAAACTTTATTCACAGTTTACCTGGAAATCATGATAGAGTTGTCTCTCTTGAGTTATCTTTTAATGATAGTTTGACAATGAAACACAATGAAAACAACTTGAATCTCTAAATCAATATAAGAAGAACCAGTGAATTATTTTAGATATCACAGATTGAAACCTGATTAGGCGCAAAATGGTCGGAGCAATTTAATATTTTGAAAAACAAATTTGTAAGAGAGTGTGAGTGAATGATGAATAAAGGTGTATTATATATTTCTTTATTTGCATTATCAAAATGTAAATCCATGTTGTCGCAAAATTTATTGTTTTTTTAAAAACCCTGCCACACCTTAGGCAGGTGATGATGTAAGGGAATTGTAAAATCCTGACTATTTGAAAAAAATAAGTAAAAATAAAAGAAAAAAACAGATTTAAAAATAATGTTGATAATTCTAGAAAAAATATAAGAAATAAACAATCACTTGTCTGAAGTCCACAAATAAATATACATGCAATTAAGTATTCTTAACTGAAATATTGTAAGTGGCATTAAACAGCTAAAGATATAAGATTGATTAAAAAAAATAATAATAATTTGGCAGTTGAATAATTTAAATGTCTTTGCAGATGTTTACAATAGAAATTAAAAGTCTGTAGATCTAATAAATGTAATGTTGATTATGTGAAATGTTTAAGAATAAATTTATTTAGAATCGGATTTTAAAATCAAAAGTTACATGGTGCTAATTATTTCACTCTAACCTTGTATTAATCCTGTTAATCTTGTATTAATCCTGTTAATTGTACTCACATCAGATTAGTTAAAAAGATTATAGAGTTCATGTATAGACAATAATTTAAAGTCAACTAGATTAAAAAAATGTTAGATGATATATGTGTTTAATGACTTGTAATCATATAAATGTTTGTTTGTTTGTTTGTTTGTTTTGTCCTACTGGATATTTAACTGTCATGTAATAATTATCAGTTGTGTCAAGTTGCAACATATTTTTTTTTACCTAAATCTTGATTTCAGTGCCAATTTTGGTATTTTCTGTTCCAATTCAAGTTTTTTGTATAAAACTGATTGATTGATTGTTGTTTAATGTGATCCAAGTGAGCAATATTTTATCCATGCTAATAGTGCATTTACAAACAATACAAGACATAGTTAAAAAGATGGCACTCTGGGATGGGAACTATCGTCAGACATTTAGATTGCCTCAGAAAAACAGAATATGGTTAAATTTGGTTGACAAATGTTTCCATGCAACAGGCCACCATCCACCTCAACTAACAAACTGTAGCTCATTTTGGATCTCCTACAATTTGCCTTTATGTGTAGGGGAGTGTGACTTTCTCCATAAATGAGGTATTCATTTATGTCCCATTCCAAGGGTGTGTTTTGGATTTGATTTTTTACCCTGCAGTGTAGAAACAAGGTCCTATTGTGAAATGTATACTTATTTGTGTTGGTTTAATAATGGAAATCAGATATCTGTTTTACTACTATGATCCATATTTAATCTCCTGCTCTGAAACCACTGGTCGAAATGAAACCCCAACTGGCAAAAGTGTTTTTGTTTAAAATTGTGTTTTAACTACTAGATCCCATACTCCATTTAGCATTTCCTCAAATGATCATAACTGTCGTCTGCTACATTTAACTACAGAATTTGTAAACTTATTAATGTCTGCAAGCTTCATTGTTGTGATTAGTTATATTGTCAACCATTTTTATTGACATTTTTCTTTATTATCGTTTCATGATATTAAATAATAATATAACATATTTTTCTGTTTTGTTCTGTGAACTTGACGAACAAACATAATCTGGACTAAAATTCATATTGAAATCATACTCTGCTTAAAGAATAGAAATATTATACACTCCATTTCATAAATGTTAAACAATTGAGGCAAATGTAAAGACCTCTAGTGTTACGGTAATAAAACTTGAAGAGTATGATGTCCGTACTCGTTCTCCGAAATTGCCCAAACAGAACAAAGTATTTATTTGATACAGTGTTCTAATTGGCTGTTTTTTTAGGTACGAGTACAAATTCAAACTTAACGCATCGGTGGTGTAATGGTTAGCGTGCTTGCCTTGAGGTGGGTAGATCATGGGTTCGAGTTCCAGTCAGGTCAAACCAAAGACTATAAAATTGGTATTTGCTGTGACTCCCCTACGCACACAGCATTAAGGAGAAAGAGCAAAGACTGGTTAGCTCGGAATCAGGATAATGTGTCTGAATGGGGTGACATGTCTATCCGCAGACTGTTGTTTCAATGAGCTAATGCTATGAAAATTCAATTAAGCGTGTTGGTCTAGTATAAAGCAGACCTCATCATCATCTCAATGAAAATTAACTTGTTCTCGCCATGATATAGCTGAAAAATTGCTGAGTTGGCATTAAACAACAATCACTCACTCACTCAAATTCAAGCTCAAAATTTGTATGACTGTTATTAAAGCCTATTTTCGGAAGGTTTTATTATTTCTATTTTAGATTATAGTAATCATACTTGCCACGTTCTCTCTAAATAAATATGTTTCAGGATTCGGTGGGAGCAGATACACTCTATAGTTGTCACTTGCTTGAGACCATATATTACATGTAATAACACTTAAAATCAAAAATATGACCAGTAAATACCCAGACAGGGTGATATTAATCTGGTCCATTAAAGTTACAAAATTCTCTGTGGGTATTTGGTCTTTGTCATTTTATAAGGCAGAAATATGATTGTAATATATATTACTGATATAAAGAGTGATTGTTTATTTTAGTGGTTTTAATATACAAAATTGAAAACACTTAAATTTATACCGGAAAAATTACTAATAGCTGGGTGTATATCAGATATGTTAACCCTATGCTTAGTCATTCAACCTCGGGTGGATATGACGAAAATGTTAAAATATTCTCATAAAAATTGAAATCAATGCATGTATTTTGTAATTTGTCCACAATTTAAATTAAAAAAAATTATGTTTGTCAAATCTCTGCAATAAAAGAAACGTAATGATATTAAAAGGTGGTTTTATTCAAATAAAACATTAAAGAGTAACTCCTCTGCCATTTGATTCAAACCTATTAAATAACAATATAAAACTCGAGGTCACATCTGCCCTGATCTGATATTAAGCCTGAACACAAGATGATATCTGCCCTAGTCTGATATTAAGCCTTAACTCAGGGTGACATCTTCCCTGGTCTGATATTAAGCCTGAACTCTGAGTGACATCCGCCCTGATCTGATATATTAAGCTGAACTCTGGGTCACATCTGCCCAGGCCTGATATTAAGCCTGAACTCAGGGTGACATCTGCCCTGGTCTGATATATTAAGCTGAACTCAGGGTGACATCTGCCCTGGTCTGATATATTAAGCTGAACTCAGGGTGACATCTGCCCTGGTCTGATATATTAAGCTGAACTCAGTGTCACATCTGCCCTGGTCTGATATATTAAGCTGAACTCAGGGTGACATCTGCCCTGGTCTGATATTAAGGGAAATGTTTTGTAGTTCACAGTTGCTACTTCTCTATGACCTATTGACTGTTACATGAGTTGGTCAAGCAGTATAGAAAGCCCACATCAAAGCATTGCATTTGTCTAGTTTTCTCCCCTGATTTTGCTGAACAATTCTAACTTTGCACTGAACAAGTCACTCCAAGTAACTTGTTTTGGGGTTTTTATCGTTTATTTAAAAGTTCTCCTGTGGATTGATCTACAAACTTGTTACTACTGTTATTGAAGTAATATATCCTTTGTATCAGGGACTTTACCCTTTTGACTCGGGGCTGTCATGATCGTATGGTATTTGGATTTACAACTACCTGTACAATCAGTGCCTATCACCACTAACATTGTGAGTTCGAATCCCGCTCAGGCAAGGTGTACTCTATACAACATTATGTGATAAAGTTTGTTAGTGACTTGCGACAGTTCTGTGGTTTTCTCCAGGCACTCCGATTTCCTCTACTAATACAACTGACCACCACGATATAACTGAAATATTGTTGAAAAATGGCGCTAAACATTATAACCCTAACCCTGACCCTTTTGACTCACACCAAATAGCAAGTTTCCTCTATTGTGTAATGATTGGTCTACTTGTCTGAAGGTCTATTTTTTTGTCAATATTGTTTACTTAAAATTGATGTACTGCCATTTTAACTACTGTATCGTTTGTCCCTGTGATTTTAACATTATGATGTTAGCTAAATAATACATGTTCAGGTATGTTAATGAGCCTGTTTACGTTTTTATAACAGGGTTACACTACATTTTTCTTGCAATATTTAGTTTCAATGAAAAAATCAAGTAAGTTGATAATATTATACAGCAATTGAGTTACATGAAGAATAAATTGAAATTCTAAATTTCAACTAAATTTGATAATTCCTTACCCCAAAAAGAATTTTTCAAATTTTGGCTGTGGAATTTTTTGGGGGAGAGCCAAATTATAAAATTGAATACCTAATTGGAAATAACTACAAGTTACATTAATCTTTACATGACATTTGGTCATTTGTCCCATCACAAAAGATAGTGACAATTTTGTCAAATTGTAATTGTAAAGAAGTATTTGATTGAACAATTAATTACTGTGGTCTAGTGTCCAATGATATAAATAAATCTATGGATAAAGTAGGGATAGATAGGTGATGGAATTGAATATGGTCTGAAATGATCATTGTTGATAATAAATCAAGTGCTTGTAGGATATCTTGTTTGAATTAAAAATGTTTTTGTAAATGTACAATATTTGGAAATATAAAAAATGTATTTTCTAAAATGAAAGATTATATAAACCAATTTAGAAAAAATCACAATGAGATTATTATTTGTTAAAATAAATATTTACTTTGCATGGTAAATTATCACTGAACAATATAAGATTTGCTTGACTTAGTTTTCTCTAGGCACTATATTTAGCTTCGTCCACCACTAAACCTCTGATTGTCACAATAAAGATATAAACTTGTTGAAAGAGGTATTAAGCAAGCATCTATTAAATCTGATTGAAGTGATTTAGTCCTCATTTGGTTTGATTAAGGTCGTTTTTTGTGTGTGTTTTTTTATATTTATTAATTAGGGCTTCACAATGAATATACAGAATCCTTATAGTTTTTAGTTTGTCCATCTATCCGGCTGTTTGTCTGTCTGTCTGTTTGTCTGTCTGTCTCTTTGTCTGTCTGTCTGTTTATTCATCCACAATAATCCTACATTTTTATTATGGTCGATTTGTTTGGTTTATGGTGTTTAACGCCACTTTCAACACTATTTCAGTTATATCGTGGTGGTCAGTTTTATTGGTGGAGGAAACCGGAGTGCCCGGAGAAAACCACCGACCTGTTTCAAGTCACTGACAAACTTTATCACATAGTGTTATATCGAGAACACCTCGCCATGGATGGGATTCGAACTCACAACTTAAGTGGTGATAGGCACTGATTGCACAAATAGTTTTAAATCCAACTATCATACGATCACGGCCACGACAACCCCATTTTAATTATGAGAATGACACTTTGCATAATTGCTTATATGCAGATGTGCATATTATCCCTTCATGAAAATCAGATTTTGTTTTTTTTAGAGTTTTGGCCCTTATAACATAAACGTCCAGTGGCAAATATAATAAAAACCCAAAAGAATTGTCGCTAAATCTTAACATGAATGAATTTTTGAATTATTTTTTATAATATCAATATAAGTTTTCATATAGTATAATGTGGATAACTTTAGATATAGATTTCAATTAAAGCATGTCCTGAAAAAAAAATAACAGGAAAAATATATGTAAACAAAATTGATCAGCCTCATGTTTGACCTTGTAGATAAATAAAATATAGGTATAAAATGGTTTTATTAACCAAAGAGGTATTCAAGATTCTAGTAACACAATAAACAAGTTAATTACATCCATATCAGATGAAATATCTGCTTGTATGGCCAGTAGCTCTTCTGATATGGAGATAAAGAAAGTATTTGTTCTGACATTTTGTTTGATCAGTCAATGATTTATTTATATGATATTTTTTTTTACTTGTGAAGTAAAATATGAAAGTTTGTGGCCTACCATGAAGAATTATTAGTTTTCTGTGATCAATATTTTGCAGTGTGAAATGCAAATGGGGGTGGGGTTTAATGTATTTGACCCATGCATGATCCTAAATGCAACTGTACGCTTCTTTCAAAATATACAATCAAACCTGTATTAAGAGGTCACCTTTGGGACAAAGAACAAGTAGTCTTTTAAGACAGATGACTTCTTATAAGAGGTTCAATTCACATAGAATCTTCTATGACAGGACAAGAAAAATGTAACCTTTTAATACAGGTGACTACTGAATAGAGGTGACTACTGAATAGAGGTGACTGTTTAATACAGGTGACTACTGAATAGAGGTGACTGTTTAATACAGGTGACTGTTTAATACAGGTGACTACTGAATAGAGGTGACTGTTTAATACAGGTGACTACTGAATAGAGGTGACTGCTGAATAGAGGTGACTGCTGAATAGAGGTGACTACTGAATAGAGGTGACTGTTTAATACAGGTGACTACTGAATAGAGGTGACTGTTTAATACAGGTGACTACTGAATAGAGGTGACTGTTTAATACAGCTGACTACTGAATAGAGGTGACTGTTTAATACAGGTGACTACTGAATAGAGGTGACTGTTTAATACAGGTGACTACTGAATAGAGGTGACTGCTGAATAGAGGTGACTGCTGAATAGAGGTGACTACTGAATAGAGGTGACTGTTTAATACAGGTGACTACTGAATAGAGGTGACTGTTTAATACAGGTGACTACTGAATAGAGGTGACTGTTTAATACAGCTGACTACTGAATAGAGGTGACTGTTTAATACAGGTGACTACTGAATAGAGGTGACTGTTTAATACAGGTGACTACTGAATAGAGGTGACTGCTGAATAGAGGTGACTGCTGAATAGAGGTGACTACTGAATAGAGGTGACTGTTTAATACAGGTGACTACTGAATACAGGTGACTGTTTAATACAGGTGACTACTGAATAGAGGTGACTGCTGAATAGAGGTGACTGTTTAATACAGGTGACTACTGAATAGCAGTGACTGTTTAATACAGGTGACTACTGAATAGCAGTGACTGTTTAATACAGGTGACTACTGAATAGCAGTGACTGTTTAATACAGGTGACTACTGAATAGAGGTGACTACTGCATAGAGGTGACTACTGAATAGAGGTGACTACTGAATACAGGTGACTACTGAATAGAGGTGACAGCATGGGCAGGTTTGACTGTACTTTATTAGATCACCTGGAGAGTACAATCTTTTGCCCTTTGTTTGATGTCCAGCAACATCCAACACTGTTAATTGTTTTTACATTTCCATCTTTTTCTTAGAAACTATTGGGCTTTTCAAGGCGGATATCAGATAAAAAAATGATTTAGTGACTCAGCCTAAAAAAAAAACCATTTACATTATAAAAATAATTAATAATAAAAAGATTAAATTGAGTACAGATATTTTTAATTTATGACCTATATATTTCTAACAACAAGTGTAATCAACTCTATATCAGAAAAGGACAATTTACAGTGTATAGGGTAATGTTTATAATGAAATCTATAAGACTGAAATATGGGAAATATTATTATTAAAGAAACACATTGATTATCATGAACATTATCAATTGACAATCAGAATGTTAATGTAAGTACAGTGAAGCCAGTCTGACCCTCCTTGGGACTAACTTATTAGTTCAGAATAGACAGTTGTTTGATTTATACAGGTTGAATTAGTATAACAAGACATCCATTTAAAGTTCAGTTTATACAGGGTTCCATTTTATTCAAGGCTTGATTTAGACAAGTATTACTGTACATGACCACTCTGTAGTCAGTCACAAGGAAAATAGGAGATAATTCACTGGTAGAACAAATATTCTGAAATATTATTATTGTATGATTGATTCTCTAAAAAAATACATATACCAGAAGGTTTGACTCAGACTGACATTAAAACAAAAGTTCAATGGATGTGTATAGAGTTCTTACACAAATCTACATGACTGCAAGGCTCAAAATTAACACCAGCAATCAAAAACCCTAACCCTCTTTACAAGGATTCTAACCCTCTTTACAAGGATTCTAACCCTCTTTACAAGGATTCTAACTCTCTTTACAAGGATTCTAACCCTCTTTACAAGGATTCTAACCCTCTTTACAAGGATTCTAACCCTCTTTACAAGGATTTTAACCCTCTTTACAAGGATTCTAACCCTCTTTACAAGGCTTTTAACCCTCTTTACAAGGATTCTAACCCTCTTTACAAGGATTCCAACCCTCTTTACAAGGATTTTAACCCTCTTTACAAGGATTTTAACCCTCTTTACAAGGATTCTAACCCTCTTTACAAGGATTTTAACCCTCTTTACAAGGATTTTAACCCTCTTTACAAGGATTTTAACCCTCTTTACAAGGATTCTAACCCTCTTTACAAGGATTTTAACCCTCTTTACAAGGATTCTAACCCTCTTTACAAGGATTTTAACCCTCTTTACAAGAATTTTGCAGGTAATGATGTGATTTATAAACAGGCTATGGTTACATGACAATCATACGCAGTATTTTTCTGTTTAGATAAAATTTTCTGAATGTGGCCTTAAATGAAAGTTAGATAACAGTATAAGATCAAAGGAGATGCTATTAATAGGAAGTTGGTCATTGTTTAATATTTTGTTTGTAAAATGTCATCCTCACCAGGAGTATGTTAATTGTATTGGATTACAAGTAAACAAACGTCTATATATAGGTCAATTTTATAATTGTTAAATATCATTTAGGGTAAGATATAATATTTTATTTTATAATTAAGAAATTGTTTATCTTAATGAAAATATTTAATAAGAATTATTATAGGATGTTAAATATATTGACTTGCCACGTCTATGTTTTGTAGTGATGCTGAAACAGATTTGATGTTCCTTTTAACGACAATAATTTTATATTTGGCAGAAAAAGAACACAATTTGTTTTGACTCGATCATTTAAACCTAAAATGTCTACAATTTCATATGGATTTTTTTCAATGTAGATATTTTAACTTGGAATATATTAAATACAATAATAAACACCAAATAAACTATTTTGAAATATAAAGGTTACTTTTTCTTGATTTATTTCCTGAAAACGTTTCTGTCATCACGACAATATGTGATGCAAATGCATGTCCCGCTTCACTGTACCACTGCACGGTACCGTTAGCGTTGTTATTGATTTAGTAAAAAAACTACTCTTTGTTTGTACGAGATATTAACAGATTCAGTTAAATAAGAGAACAGAAATTGTCAAGATATAGTAAAGCAAGAATCAACATCAAGGGCACCAACATGGTGGTTACATAAGTTAAAAGAGTTAATTGGTTTCATAGAAAAACTAAAACAAACTGTTGCTTTCCCACTTCTACTGTATTGTGGCCTGGTGAGAATTATCTACCTTGAATATAATGTTCTAAATAGCATTATTTTTAGTTTTGCCATTTGAATTATAAAATTGCTGTATAAAACATGTTTGATGGTTTGGTTTATGGTTTATGGAGTTTAACGCCACTTTCAACAATATTGCAGAACTTTATATCGTGGCGATCAGATTTATTGGTGGAGGAAACCGGAGTACCCAGAGAAATTGACCACAGACCTGTCGCAAGTCATTAACAAATTTTATCACATAATGTTGTATCAAGCACACCTCGCCTGTGCAGGATTTGAACTCACAATGTTAGTGGTGAACCATGATAAGTACTGATTGCATAAGTAGTTTTAAATCCAACTACCATAGGATCATGACCACGATGGCCCCCAAAGCATATTTGAATATAAATAAATACATTAATATAATTTTAAAGATACTAAAATCTTCATACAACAGCAGAAGTTCTAGTTGGTGTGGAGGCCGTCATGTCATGATCGTATGGTAGTTGGATTTACAACTACCAGTGCAATCAGTGCCCATCACCACTAAAGTTGTGAGTTCGAACCCCGTTCATGGTGAGGTGTACTCGATACAACATTATGTGATAAAGTTTGTCAGTGATTTGCGACTGGTCGGTGGTTTTCTATGGGTACTCTGGTTTCTTTCACCAATAAAACTGACCTCCACGATATAACTGAAATATTGTTGAAAGTGGCGTTAAATTCCATAAGCCATAGACCACCATGAAACATGCTTGAATATGAATAAATACCTTAATATAACTTTAAAGATACTAAAATCTTCATACAACAAAGTTCCATTTGATATGTCTATTATTGTGAGTTATCACATAAATGGGAGAAAGATTAAAAAAACATTTCCATTTAATAAGTATTGTAATTATTTTTTTCTCTTTCTGTTTTGATTTGAAATTAACTAACTAAATTCTATCATTTTTCACTTGAAATAAGCTTTGCATAATTTTAGTCACAAGTGTGTAAGATTTGTGTCAATTTGTGTGATTTTTTTTTAATTCAATGAAAACATCTAGACCATAAAACATCAAAATATTTCATTTTATTAAAATATTTATTTAAGCAAATACAATACAATTTCTGCATGGCTTGTTGTGTGAAGTTTGGTTTTATCACAAGTTTTATCTACATGTATTTATAAATTAGTCAAATTAAAGTTTTTTACTTGTTATTTATTGCTCTATGGTTGATGAAAAAGGAAGCAGAAAGTTTTAAAATATTTCAACATCTTGTCTTTTCTGAAAGTAGTACACATTTTAACCTAGTATCACAAAGAGATAGTTTTTATCCAAAAATTGCTCTGATTAAAGTTTTGGTCCCAATGGTAGGGTCCCAAACTGAAACATATTGTAGTCTGAAAAACCATCAATCAAAATACTTTGATGTTTGAATGGCATCTTAATTATTACAGTGGTAAATCTTCTTGTTATAACTATAGTAAATGTAAATTGTCCTTATCACTCAGATGAGTTGTATAACTCATGGGCCTCTTGTTTTAATAATGTTTGTCCAAGTTTCTTTAAAGATGACAATGCAATCCCCCTCTTCAAGATTTAATGCTAACTTTTAAGATGCACAAGTCCCAAGGAATAGGTAATAACAACATTGATTAGTTCTGAATTAACTTGACTAGTCCTTCTTAGTTGAAGGCTGTATAACATCTGAATTAACTTGACTAGTCCTGCTTAGTTGAAGGCTGTATAACATCTGAATTGACTTGACTAGTCCTGCTTAGTTGAAGGCTGTATAGCATCTGAATTAACTTGACTAGTCCTGCTTAGTTGAAGGCTGTATAACATCTGAATTAACTTGACTAGTCCTTCTTAGTTGAAGGCTGTATAACATCTGAATTAACTTGACTAGTCCTGCTTAGTTGAAGGCTGTATAACATCTGAATTGACTTGACTAGTCCTGCTTAGTTGAAGGCTGTATAGCATCTGAATTAACTTGACTAGTCCTGCTTAGTTGAAGGCTGTATAACATCTGAATTAACTTGACTAGTCCTTCTTAGTTGAAGGCTGTATAACATCTGAATTAACTTGACTAGTCCTGCTTAGTTGAAGGCTGTATAGCATCTGAATTAACTTGACTAGTCCTGCTTAGTTGAAGGCTGTATAACATATGAATTAACTTGACTAGTCCTGCTTAGTTGAAGGCTGTATAACATCTGAATTAACTTGACTAGTCCTGCTTAGTTGAAGGCTGTATAGCATCTGAATTAACTTGACTAGTCCTGCTTAGTTGAAGGCTGTATAACATATGAATTAACTTGACTAGTCCTGCTTAGTTGAAGGCTGTATAACATATGAATTAACTTTACTAGTCCTGCTTAGTTGAAGGCTGTATAACATTTAAATAACTTGACTAGTCCTTCTTAGTTGAAGGCTGTATAACATATGAATTAACTTGACTAGTCCTGCTTAGTTGAAGGCTGTATAACATATGAATTAACTTGACTAGTCCTTCTTAGTTGAAGGCTGTATAACATATAAATTAACTTGACTAGTCCTGCTTAGTTGAAGGCTGTATAACATATGAATTAACTTGACTAGTCCTGCTTAGTTGAAGGCTGTATAACATATGAATTAACTTGACTATTCCTGCTTAGTTGAAGGCTGTATAACATATGAATTAACTTGACTAGTCCTGCTTAGTTGAAGGCTGTATAGCATCTGAATTAACTTGACTAGTCCTGCTTAGTTGAAGGCTGTATAACATATGAATTAACTTGACTAGTCCTGCTTAGTTGAAGGCTGTATAACATTTAAATAACTTGACTAGTCCTTCTTAGTTGAAGGCTGTATAACATATGAATTAACTTGACTAGTCCTTCTTAGTTGAAGGCTGTATAACATATAAATTAACTTGACTAGTCCTTCTTAGTTGAAGGCTGTATAACATATGAATTAACTTGACTAGTCCTGCTTAGTTGAAGGCTGTATAACATATGAATTAACTTGACTAGTCCTGCTTAGTTGAAGGCTGTATAACATATGAATTAACTTGACTAGTCCTGCTTAGTTGAAGGCTGTATAACATCTGAATTAACTTGACTAGTCCTGCTTAGTTGAAGGCTGTATAACATATGAATTAACTTTACTAGTCCTGTTTAGTTGAAGGCTATATAACATCTGAATTAACTTGACTAGTCCTGCTTAGTTGAAGGCTGTATAACATCTGAATTAACTTGACTAGTCCTGCTTAGTTGAAGGCTGTATAACATATGAATTAACTTTACTAGTCCTGCTTAGTTGAAGGCTATATAACATCTGAATTAACTTGACTAGTCCTTCTTAGTTGAAGGCTGTATAACATATGAATTAACTTGACTAGTCCTGCTTAGTTGAAGGCTGTATAACATTTAAATAACTTGACTAGTCCTGCTTAGTTGAAGGCTATATAACATCTGAATTAACTTGACTAGTCCTGCTTAGTTGAAGGCTGTATAACATTTAAATAACTTGACTAGTCCTTCTTAGTTGAAGGCTGTATAACATATGAATTAACTTGACTAGTCCTGCTTAGTTGAAGGCTGTATAACATATGAATTAACTTGACTAGTCCTTCTTAGTTGAAGGCTGTATAACATATAAATTAACTTGACTAGTCCTGCTTAGTTGAAGGCTGTATGACATATGAATTGGATATTTCCAATCCTCCCTCTTAGAATTTTTTTTAATTGAGTGCAAAGTCCAATATTCTGAGTGTTTGCTTGGGGTAGAGGTTCTTATATATTATAGATATAACTACCATTGCAAAACTGTATAAAATGTGTTCATGCCACAATATAGCTGAAATACTGTTAAAGTTGGCATTAAACACCAATCAATCAATCAATTGCTCAATTAGTCAATCAATCAATTGATCATACTTACATACTCAGTAATATTTATTTATTTTGTAATATTTTCTATGTTCAATGATTTGAGGTGAGAGGAATGTGTTCCTTTTGTTGACATTGGTGGAATTATTGACCATCAAATGTACTGTTTAAACTTTCTTTTTATATTGTTGAGGACAATATCAAGATTTATGTACTGACAAACTTGCCCAAAGGCACAATAGGAACAATTAGACAACTACCCTAATACCCTGTGTTATTTTTATCTCAAAATACTTGTCCTTAAAGAAACTTGTTGTAGCTATTCAAATACCATAGCTGGGTTATTAATAAATCTGAAATTGCATATAAAAAAACTTGTTATTTTATACTAAAAATTTCAAGTTTATTTCAAAGATTTAATTACTTGCATGATCATATATTTTTGACTTTGTAATGAAAAGTGTTTGCATGTAGATATATAACTACCTATCACGTTTTAAATATAGTTTACAGTTGTTCCTGTATTATTGACCTTCAGTGTCATGATGTTATATCAGATCAGTGAAAGAGAAATGATCTTAAAAATAAAAAATGATAAGAAACAGGATTAAAGTTTGAGAAAAACCTCTAAATGGGTGGTTTTCCACTGATTCCAAATTGGAGAAGAAAAAAAAAATAGTTGAAGCTGGCTACTACCAAAAGAGGATTAAAGAGTTCACATCTTTATGAGCCCCCACCACCACCACCTTGGTAGGTGATGGTGACATTAAGTTTTATCAATGTCTGTCACTCAGTCCATCCATCTTTTGTTCCGTATTTGGTTTCTGCTTAATACATGTAACTTGAATTCCTTCAAAGCCTATTATTTGAATTATACACAGGGTCAGGGACCATAAAAAGAAGGCCAAGTTTGGTTTTAGACTTTATCACTGTTTCTGTTTTGGAGTTAAGCTCCTTCATTTGCAAAACATTCCCTGTTTACCTAAGCTGGATGTGGGGTCATCCATGTCCTATTGACACCTTCTTCCATATTTTTCCTACAATGAATATGTAAACTGCATAATTGATATCAGCAATGGTCTCTGAAGTTTAACCGTGAAAAATATTGTATAATATCTACTTATCAACAAGAGAAATAAAATATATAATTTCTACCTATCTAAATACACACTGTTTCATGAGAATTGAATTTCTAAAAACACACACTTTCTAGAGAAATAAAATAAACTGCTAACTACCTGTAATCACGGTTGTTATTTCGGCAAGTAACTTTTTATTGTACATGAAAAGAAAATGTTGAAGACTATTATAACATTCCTAAGATATTTAAACTTCATTACAGCAAAAATTGTTCATTATTAAAGAGATTTAAATTCAGAGCCAGTGCTATTTTAACAGCTGACTTGATTTTCTCTTAGCCTGCATTATGTTCATCTTGTTATCAAGGAGGGGGGTAAAATCGATTAAAATTATCATTATGTTCACATCATAGCCTGATGCTAGCTAATACATTTTTTTTTAGATCGATTATTTTCCGAGTGTAAATTTTAAACATACGAAAGTCAGAGCCAAGTTAAGATTAACTTCCGAAATTAGAGAAGGGATTAAATAAATGAAAAGTGGCCATACCTAATGTACATGTATACATGGTATTTATAGATTGGGTTCAGAAATTGGTCAAACACTACTATTGTATAATTAGATTTGTTATTGTCCAGAGTTCCCTTTTATTTCATTTTTTGACTGCTTTTTTATGGAATTATATAAATTGTACTATCAAGGCCAACCTTAAAAATTGTTTGTCTTAGGGGCAGCAGTGGATACCTAGGTATATACAATAATGTAAAAAACCAACTTAACAGAAAACTACAGTAAGTGGAGATCATTGTTCGTCACTTCTAATTTTTTTCACCATATATTTCATGTAAAAACCACACTTTTTAAAGAGAAATCACTTGAAATCATTTTTTCGTCAATTCTGATAAAGTTTTGATGCAGGAAAGTATAATTATTTACAGTTTGCATCCAATTTTCAAGTATTTGATCTATAGTTGTAAACTGTTTACGATTTAAAAACAGTCTTGAATTCTTGAAATTCTAAAATGCTATGATTATATAGTACATAGAGGACAACATCTCATTGAATGTAACTTGTTCTCGCCACGATATAGCTGAAAATATATCTAGAATAATATTGTTTAATCTGAAGTATATTTGTCCATTTTTGTTATTTAGCCATAACAAGGGAAGACTATCGAGGCCATTAATATAATGCTACCACTGCATTTGATAGGGGAATCTTTATCATCTGGTACTTAACTTGAAAATGTTTTACATTGCTTTAGGGTTAATAAGCCAGTCATTTGTGGGCATCATTAATAGGGTTATATTTTATTAAGATAAAAATATGAAAAAGACATGCATTACCATTATAATTTGGTTTTTAGAGAATAAATATATACTCATGCCTTTGAGATAATTTTGTAATGCTAATGTATACTAAGTTAAAAAAAAATGTGCGAAAAAGTACATTTTTGGATGTAATGATAATTAAATTTTCAGAATAATGGATATAAATAAAAATGATGAGATGGAAAAATGTCTTATTATATTGAATTGAAATACTAACATTAAAAATAAGATTTCAATGATGGGTCATTTGTTAATTGTGTTATCCTACTAGGTAATATATTACCGGTAGTAAGAAAGGATATGGATGGAAATGAACAAGAAATTGTGGTCATCATATGAATATTAAATAAAGTTATGCTTGAAGGACCACCACCTCTCCTCCCAAAATGCCTTTCAACAGGTTGGTGGTTTTCTCCAGGTACTCCGGGTTCCTCCACCAATAAAACTGGCCGCCCCGATATAAATGAAATATTGTTGAAAGTGGCATTAAGCACCAAACCCTAACCCTCCGCCTGCCCCAAAAAATCTATATAAAACCACAATTATTATGAAAACAATATAAATATGATAATTATGATGTTATTATACCTTTGTTGCTAACATGTATTTATTACCATCTTGTCACAATGTGTTTGTCTTTATATTGATTGATTAACCATATTAAATTATTTGACATACAGAGAAAAAAAATGTCCTAAGAAAAGATCAACTTGTAGATAGACAAATATTTACTTTTTTGGTTATTTGATGGCAAGTCTGTTAAAATGGAGTTATGTGAAAGTTTCAGATTTTTATCCTGGTAAATACATGTACATGTAGTAGTATTGTTTATAGATCAAAGTCTACCAACCGTGATAGTCAAAATAGTAAAATCAAATTAGTTACTCGGGCCTGACAAGATTTGAATAAGATGGGATTTAAAGTATATTGGTCGTGGAGTCGTCGTGTGTTTAGTTGATTGGGTTTTGTTCATTGTCAAATTTCTCAATGTTAAGGACATTTAATATGAAACTTTAATTGATGGTGTTTTTGTCAATATTGAGACATCGCATGAAGTTTCACATTTCAGTTTTCGGAGATTTTTGGACTATAGTGGTGAAAGGTTGAATATGTGAATTTTTACTGGATGTAAACAGCTACTTGAATTCTTATTTGTGACTAACATAAGATATTTTTGTGGTTATGGAGGCATATTCATTTATAAACACCTGTTTTACTCAATTTGGAGTCAGCTTTTAATTCAGATTCTTACAGTTTTGAAAATTGAATAATGTATGTTCCGGAATATAACAAAATTATTTTACCCTTTCCAAGGTAAGAAAAATGTCTTGTTTAAGTGATAGAAAGTTTCAATGGATGCTCATTTACCCATATATATTTTCTATGTAAGCTATCATTATTTCAACGAGGGTAGTGGTCCAAAATAGAAAAAAAAATACTTGTAAATCAACTTTGAAAACTAACTCTACTGTCTAAGAAATGAAATCAAAATCTGCAAGAAGAAATTTAAGCTGTTTTATTTTTTTTTGTATCCTGCAAAAATACTTATTGAAAATTCCATATTATTATGTCATTTTTTCAAGGCATGCTTTACAAAATATAGACCAAAATAATGAAAATAAATGATGGAATGCAGTCATAATTCTTCCATATTCCATCATATAAAAGTGGTAATGTTATAAAAGTATTTTAGTGTAAATTCTGATTTAACAATGTTAAACCCTTATGTCATCATTTGATTTCTACCTTACATTTCAATGATAACTTCTAAAAGCGGTACAATTTTTTGTATCTAACTTCTAAAAGAGGTACAATTTTTTGTATCTAACTTCTAAAAGAGGAACAATTTTTTGTATCTAACTTCTAAAAGAGGTACAATTTTTTGTATCTAACTTCTAAAAGAGGAACAATTTTTTGTATCTAACTTCTAAAAGAGGTACAATTTTTGTATCTAACTTCTAAAAGAGGAACAATTTTTTGTATCTAACTTCTAAAAGAGGTACAATTTTTTGTATCTAACTTCTAATAGATGTACAATTTTTTGTATCTAACTTCTAAAAGATGTACAATTTTTTGTATCTAACTTCTAAAAGAGGGACAATTTTTTGTATCTAACTTCTAAAAGAGGGACAATTTTTTGTATCTAACTTCTAAAAGAGGAACAATTTTTTGTATCTAACTTCTGAAAGAGGTACAATTTGTTGTATCTAACTTCTAAAAGATGTACAATTTTTTGTATCTAACTTCTAAAAGATGTACAATTTTTTGTATCTAACTTCTAAAAGAGGTACAATTTTTTGTATCTAACTTCTAAAAGATGTACAATTTTTTGTATCTAACTTCTAAAAGAGGTACAATTTTTTGTATCTAACTTCTAAAAGAGGGACAATTTTTTGTATCTAACTTCTAAAAGAGGGACAATTTTTTGTATCTAACTTCTAAAAGAGGTACAATTTTTTGTATATAACTTCAAAAAGAGGTACAATTTTTTGTATCTAACTTCTAAAAGATGTACAATTTTTTGTATCTAACTTCTAAAAGATGTACAATTTTTTGTATCTAACTTCTAAAAGAGGTACAATTTTTTGTATCTAACTTCTAAAAGAGGTACAATTTTTTGTATCTAACTTCTAAAAGAGGGACAATTTTTGTATCTAACTTCTAAAAGAGGGACAATTTTTTGTATCTTAACTTCTAAAAGAGGGGCAATTTTTTGTATCTAACTTCTAAAAGAGGTACAATTTTTTGTATCTAACTTCTAAAAGAGGTACAATTTTTTGTATCTAACTTCTAAAAGATGTACAATTTTTTGTATCTAACTTCTAAAAGAGGTACAATTTTTTGTATCTAACTTCTAAAAGAGGTACAATTTTTTGTATCTAACTTCTAAAAGAGGTACAATTTTTTGTATCTAACTTCTAAAAGAGGTACAATTTTTTGTATCCAATTGGATACAATGCAATTTTTTTGGTTGGTCTGATTGTCTGGTAATGGAAGGATGTTAATAAACTAGATAAATTTGAAAGTTTTCTTCTGATAAAAAGTTATATTAGATTTTTGTGTGAGGTTTCGTATCATTTTAATATTTTAAATTATTTCTTCTATTTTGGTAATGTGTTTATTTTTGTGAAGTAAAAACCTTTAATGGCTTTATGGACAAATTGGACATTTTCCCTTTGATGTTTGCCGCTGATAAAGTCTGGATCACTGAACTGATCTTGAACCACAAAAATATTAGGTCAGATCGTAACTTGCAAGCTGAAAAATATCAGTCAGTCTGATGTCAAACTCAGACATTATCACTAATATCACAATTCGTCCTGTCGGACTTGCTGCCATACTAGTGAGAATGTCTGTCTCGACCTTCAAAACTGCCGTTATTCTATATGTAGTGTGTACATTCATTTACAATAATTACAAAAATATTATTCTTTTAAAATTTGACACCCATTAAATTGTTTCTTGTTGAGTCTCCGTCATTTTAAAGATGTTTCATTACTTTATAACTGTTTATGACTGGCATACATGATCTTAGATCCTACTGACATGACTGGAGATCTCCTTAATCCATGCACAAACAAAACTATTTTAATCATTTCATAGAAAGTTACTCCTAATTTCAAATTTGACATTTTAGTGGACATCTGTCCATCTGTTAACAGGTCATTGACTATAATCAGAAAGTCCTACAGTTTAATGTTACTTCTTAATTTAAAGAAGTCATTAACACCAGGTTCAAAGGACATTGTACTTGAAAAGGGAGATAATTGAAAAAATATAATGACAAGCAAAAAAAAAGAGAGAAAAAAAAAAATACAAATTTACAAATATGTTTTTATAGTAGACAGAAATACTTAAAGTGGTATGCATAATTAGCATTAATTTTTAATAAATTAACACTTTAACAAGTTGCTTTATTATTGCTATGTTATTTGAAGTTTCAAAAGGGAGGTCATTTTCCCTGGAAATCGCTAAATGTCTACAATAAAAAAAAATCCCTATTTTCTTTTATTCTATAAATTTATTGACCATTTTACTGTATTGTCCCAAAATTCTGTTTATTGAATCTATATTTGTTTCACTAAATACACTTGTTTTCCTGTACAATCCTTTAGAATTATAGTAGATTTACATTAAGATATATCTCCAATACTAGTACAGTGACCTTTATTTTTATTTTCATGTTGCTCAATCTTCAGATTTCTTTGTAATGTTTTGTAGATCATTGATTGTCCTTTTGTCCTTTTTCTGTTAGCCATTGTGTTGTCTGTCCTTCTTAAATTTACAGCTTCTGATTACCACTTTGGTATCTTCAAACTCTTCTTATGATAAAGCTAGCTTGAGCCAAATTTTAAGAAAATATATTTGAAATTGTTTGTAGTACTTTGTGTATATAACTCCCTAAGAACATGATAAATTGATTAATTGATTGTTGGTTAACGTCCAGCTGTAAGTTAAATACATTCATGTTGAGGATACATTGAATAAACACATAGTTTATCTTTATCAAGATCAGTATTCTATGACATAAATATAATCTTGATCAGTATTCCATTACATAATAACATCTTTAGATAATTATTGTAATTTTCTTTAAAAAAAAAGAATCATTTATAAATATTTTTGGTTCTCAGCATAAAAGAAACAATGGTAGGGTAGATGGGGCCTATTATATTTAAAATTGGTACCATTTTAGACGACAACAAATTAAGACAAATATAAGCAAATCATCTGATGTTGTCAAGATTAAACCTAAATGGTAAAATAAATCACTTCTGCCCTGCACCCCCTCCCCCCTCCCCAAAAATGAAAAAAGGGACCTCCTGGACAAGTGATAAAGGTTATTGACTTCTGACCTCAAGCTGTAGATTCAACTCCTGTTACCCACCTCAAATTGTAACATGTACAGACACCTACCCAAGGCCAGTGGTATTAACCTCAGTTTATTATATCCATTCCTCCTCCAATTAGTCATGTAGCCACAGTAAAGCAGTAAAATTGCTGAAAGTGATGATAAACACCAATAAAGACCCCATAACCCTAACCCAAAATATTTACATGTAATAGATGACATGTCACTGTGATGTTAGGGGTCTCAGTGACCTAACCATAGCCCAAAATATGTACATGTAATAGATGACATGTCACTGTGAAGTCAGGGGTCTCAGTGACCTAACCATAGCCCAAAATATGTACATGTAATAGATGACATGTCATTGTGACGTGAGGGGTCTCTGTGACCTAACCATAACCCAAAATATTTACAATGTAATAAATGACATGTCACTGTGATGTGAGGGGTCTCAGTGACCTAACCTTAACCCAAAATATTTACATGTAATAGATGACATGTCACTGTGACCTAACCATACCCCAAAATATTTACAATGTAATAGATGACATGTCACTGTGACCTAACCATAACCCAAAATATTTACATGTAATAGATGACATGTCACTATGATGTGAGAGGTGTCGGTTATCTAACCATAATCCCAAAATATTTACATATAATAAATGACATGTATCTCAGACGTGAGAGGTCTCGAAGACCTAACCATCACCCAAAATATTTACATGCATTAGATGACATGTCATTGTGACGTGAGAGGTCTCGGAGACCTAACCATCACCCAAAATATTTACATGCAATAGATGACATGTCATTGTAACGTGAGGGGTCTCGGTGACTTAACCATAACCCAAAATATTTACATGTAATAGTTGACATGTCATTGTGACGTGAGAGGTCTCAGTGACCTAACCATAACCCAAAATATTTACATATAATAAATGACATGTAACTCTGACGTGAGAGGTCTCGGAGACCTAACCATCACCCAAAATATTTACATGCAATAGATGACATGTCATTGTGATGTCAGGGGTCTCTGTGACCTAACCTTAGCCCAAAATATTTACATGTAATAGATGACATGTCACTATGATGTGAGAGGTGTCGGAGACCTAACCATCACCCAAAATATTTACATGCAATAGATGACATGTCACTGTGACGTGAGGGGTCTCGGTGACCTAACCATAACCCAAAATATTTACAATGTAATAGATGACATGTCATTGTAACGTGAGGGGTCTCAGTGACCTAACCATCACCCAAAATATTTACATGCAATAGATGACATGTCACTGTGACGTGAGGGGTCTCGGTGACCTAACCATAACCCAAAATATTTACATGCAATAGATGACATGTCACTGTGACGTGAGGGGTCTCAGTGACCTAACCATCACCCAAAATATTTACATGTAATAGATGACATGTCACTGTGAAGTCAGGGGTCTCAGTGACCTAACCATCACCCAAAATATTTACATGTAATAGATGACATGTCATTGTGACGTGAGGGGTCTCGGTGACCTAACCATAACCCAAAATATTTACAATGTAATAGATGACATGTCACTGTGACGTGAGGGGTCTCGGTGACCTAACCATAACCCAAAATATTTACATGCAATAGATGACATGTCATTGTGACGTGAGGGGTCTCGGTGACCTAACCATCACCCAAAATATTTACATGCAATAGATGACATGTCATTGTGACGTGAGGGGTCTCGGTGACCTAACCATCACCCAAAATATTTACATGTAATAGATGACATGTCACTGTGACGTGAGGGGTCTCGGTGACCTAACCATAACCCAAAATATTTACCTGTGATAGATGACATGCCATTGTGATGTTAAGGGTCTCTGTGATCTAACAATAACTCTAAAATATTTACATGTATGATGTAATAGATGACATATAACAGTGATGTCAGAGGTCTCTGTGACCTAACCTTAGCCCAAAATATTTACAATAGACGACATGTCACTGTGACGTGAGGGGTCTCTATGACCTAACCTTAGCCCAAAATATTTACAATAGATGACATGTCACTGTGACGTGAGGGGTCTCTGTGACCTAACTATAGCCCATAATATTTACAATAGATGACATGTAATTGTGATGTGAGGAGTCTCAGTGACCTAATTATAACCCAAAATATTTACATGTAATAAATGACATGTCACTGTGACATGACCGGTGTCTGTGACCTAATTATAACTCAAAATATATACATGTAATAAATGACATGTCACTGTGATGTGAGAGGTATCTGTGACCTAACCTTAACCCAAAATATTTACTTGTGATAGATGACATGTCACTGTGATGTAAGAGGTCTCTGTGACCTAACCTTAACCCAAAATATTTATTTGTGATAGATGACATGTCACTGTGATGTGAGAGGTATCTGTGACCTAACCTTAACCCAAAATATTTACTTGTGATAGATGACATGTCACTGTGATGTGAGAGGTCTCTGTGACCTAACCTTAACCCAAAATATTTACTTGTGATAGATGACATGTCACTGTGATGTGAGAGGTCTCTGTGACCTAACCTTAACCCAAAATATTTACTTGTGATAGATGACATGTCACTGTGATGTGAGAGGTCTCTGTGACCTAACCTTAACCCAAAATATTTATTTGTGATAGATGACATGTCACTGTGATGTGAGAGGTATCTGTGACCTAACCTTAACCCAAAATATTTACTTGTGATAGATGACATGTCACTGTGATGTGAGAGGTCTCTGTGACCTAACCTTAGCCCAAAATATTTACTTGTGATAGATGACATGTCACTGTGATGTGAGAGGTCTCTGTGACCTAACCTTAACCCAAAATATTTACTTGTGATAGATGACATGTCACTGTGATGTGAGAGGTCTCTGTGACCTAACCTTAACCCAAAATATTTATTTGTAATAGATGACATGTCACTGTGATGTGAGAGGTATCTGTGACCTAACCTTAACCCAAAATATTTACTTGTGATAGATGACATGTCACTGTGATGTGAGAGGTCTCTGTGACCTAACCTTAACCCAAAATATTTACTTGTGATAGATGACATGTCACTGTGATGTGAGAGGTCTCTGTGACCTAACCTTAACCCAAAATATTTACTTGTGATAGATGACATGTCACTGTGATGTGAGAGGTCTCTGTGACCTAACCTTAACCCAAAATATTTACATGTAATAGATGACATGTCACTGTGATGTGAGAGGTCATGGTGACCTAACCTTAACCCAAAATATTTACAATAGATGATAAGTCATTGTGATGTGAAGGGTCTCGGTGACCTCAATAATTTGATAGTTGGATTTATATCTCTCTATGTCTATGTTTCTACTAAGGTTTTGTGAATTCAACTCACAACTGTGGTATGGTCTATTTGATTCATTACCTTAAATGGTAAAAGTTTGCCAGTGTCTTACGGTAAATAGAGGTTTATGGTGTTTAACACCACTTTCAACAATATTTCAGATATATCGTGGTGGTGAATAGATTTCTGGTTGGTACCTCAGTTTACTCCACTAATATAAAACTGACCAACACCAATGAAACTAAAATCTTGTTGTAAATGGAGTTAAAGGTCCATGCGCCTAATCATTATCAGATACAAAGTGACATTCCGTAATTATTATGTAATAGCAAGATGTAGATATAATATTATCTATTTAAAGATTTGGCAGTTATGGTGTTACGAGATGTCACATTCTACCCGTTACAATACACCGTTTTTAAATTGTAAAGCATACATAGTTAAATTGAATTGCCAGATATGGGTAGAAACGTGGGAAAATTTTAGATGTTTTTTAAGTGTGAACCTTGGTACGTCAGAACTAAGGAAAAAAATCTCTGGTATAGAATTTTTTTTTACATGATGTGACCGTGACAATTATGATGCAGTGGAAAAAAACATGAAATAGAGATATGTAATTGGTTTCAAAGTCACTAATAAAAAAAAAAAAATGGGGGTTCATTAAAAAGAACGAAAAGTTTCAAGACATATTTGAAATTCTTTTCTTAGTACAGTAAAACAAAATCAAATGAACAGAAGATTTATATTAAAATTGTTGTATCTCTGTAAAAGATTAAGAAGTATGGCAAACTGTACTTTAATATGCTTATGGGTGTGTGTTTCTTTGTGTCTGGAAGGGGGGGGGGTCTATAAAAAGGTAGCGGTAATCTTTCTCATGCCATAATATATCTGAAATACTGCTTAAATTGGCATTAAACACCACCCAATCAATGTATGTCCTAATGTAGGAAATCTTTGTAAATTTAGCCTGGTGAACCGAAACCCTGTCTATTCCAAACAAAAGGCTGGTCCCAAGAAAGTTGGTTGTATTGTACATGTTATATATGATAATGTTCATTTTCTTTCATTATGAATGTCTGTTATATATTTGAAGGGCTGTGAATCCTCCTACAGAGGGCACCACTGAGGACAGTAGTAGCAGTCGTGTTAGTTTTGCTAGCTGTGCTACCAGTCACGTGTCTGCTCAATCTCATGCCACAAGAACAGATGATGTAACATATCATGGTGATTTCAATGGAGCAGATGCCTGGTGGACGGTAGATTCTTATCTCAGAGGTGGAGTGCATCATGGGAAATCAAAGAAAAATAAAAATGAGGAGGACACGTGGGATTTGTCTGATTCCCTAGCAGATTTGTACATGGAGGTTAACAAGAGGGATAAAAGTATCTCCCATGGAACCTACATGATGGGAGTCGACAATGTCCATATTGACAGGAACTGGCTTGAGAAAGATACAAGTAACGGATATATCAGAGTGTTCTTTTCTGATGCAGACAATTCACAATTATTTAAATTAACGCTTTCCACTCAGTCCCAAAAGATTTGTACACAGTGTGGAAGGCCGCCCAATACACTTCATGTTCAATTAAATGGAGATATTATAAAGAGGCTAGAACCCTTCGATTGTCCTTTAGCCATACAGAATGAGTACTTACAGAGAATCGGCTATACAGACATTATTAAGATACAAGAGTTTGGTGCCAGTCTAGATGTACCATGGCTTGTCAAATTCTATGCAGGTAACACAAAATATGGTTATGTTAGTTTATCAGTTACAAAAACTTTGTTATTTGTTCATTTTACACAAAATGTTCTTACGACTTTTCTTAAAATGGATAATAGCTAATTTATTAGAAAACTTTATGGGGGAACTGCCTTTGTGATGTATGTTTGTCACAAGTGCCGAAGATCATGGATTTTTTTGTCAACTGTAGATTCAATTCAAAGACTATGAAATTATTTCAAGAAGAATATTAGATTTTTTGCGCATGTTTCATTTCCAAAATGTTTGGTTTTAAATTTCAAAATGCTGAAGATCACAATTTAATTATGCAATCAAAGTTGATATTAAACACCTTATTGAATACATGTATTACATTTTATAAAAAGGACAACAAATATTCAAAGGTATTCTTAAAAAGTCTCGTAAGAAATCTAATATTTACATAATCATACCTGACAAATTCTAACCTTTATGACATTTGATAAGTGCATTTAGTGTAGTTAGTTTGACAAAAAAGGTTGTCTAGAAAGTCCTGCAATACCCCGAGAAAATATGTAAATATTTTTTTCTATGTTTATCTACTGGGTGTATTGAGGAAACAACAACAAAAAAAGATTCATGGATGAAGAACTACAGGCTGTTTACATTTTATGAGGTTATAATTGTATATTTTCAATCATTTAATGAATGTGTTTGGTTTCAGACCATAAATAATTTGACAAAAGACTGAGGAAAGTTTGACCTAAAATTTTATGCAAATATATCAGATTGAATATATTTCTTTTTTTTGTATTTAAACTACGTACCTTGATAAAATTGGATTTAAATAATATGTCAATATTTGAAATTTTTATGTAGTGAAAATAATTATAGTATAAACTACTCTCTCATTTACGAATATTGAAACTGAATCATGAGTAACCGGATGATTCGGTCATTAACTCATGCATGTTGTGAGCACATGAGTAAATAATATCATCCTTGTTACAAGTGATTTATTTTTTTATATATCTGGCACTGTGACTTCACACAATGAAATAAACGTTGTTCTTTCACAGAGTGAAATATTAGGGTTTCTTTCACTTGTAAAGCTCAGTATGTTACAGGGCATCTATGTAATGAGAGATATTACTAGATTAGTGTTAATGCTATAGGTGATTAGCACCACTAACAACACTATTTCAAAGTCAGTTACATCATGGCAGTCAGATTGATTGGAGGGGGAAGCTATAGAAAACAATGACTTTCCAGAAGTAACTTATCATGTAAACCTCTTCATGAACTGGAATCTGACTCACAACTTGAGTGGTGATATTACTTATTATTAGAGGGGCCATGAGTGGTGATATTACTGATTATTAGAGGGGCCATGAGTGGTGATATTACTGATTATTAGAGGGGCCATGAGTGGTGATGTTACTGATTATTAGAAGGGCCATGAGTGGTGATGTTACTGATTATTAGAAGGGCCATGAGTGGTGATGTTACTGATTATTAGAGGGGCCATGAGTGGTGATGTTACTGATTATTAGAGGGGTGATGGGTGGTGATGTTACTGATTATTAGAGGGGCCATTAGTGGTGATATTACTGATTATTAGAGGGGCCATGAGGGGTGATATTACTGATTATTAGAAGGGCCATGAGTGGTGATATTACTGATTATTATAGGGGCCATGAGTGGTGACATTACTGATTATTAGAGGGGCCATGAGTGGTGATATTACTGATTATTAGAGGGGCCATGAGTGGTGATATTACTGATTATTAGAGGGGCCATCGTGGTCATGATCATATGCTAGTTAGATTTACAACTACATGTACCTGTGCAATCTGTCTATCACCACAAAGTTGTGAGTTCGAACCCTGTTCATGTCTAGGTGTACTTGATACAACTTTATGTGATAAAGTTTGTCAGTGACTTGTGACAGGTCAGTGGTTATTAGGGCACTTTGGCTTCCTTCACCAATAAAACTGACGACCACGATATAACTGAAATATTGTTGAAAGTGGCCTTAAACACCATAAGCCAACCTAAACCAAACCTGATTATTAGAGAAAATGATGATACATTTGTACTTGATAATTTCAGTTGTCTTTATATCATTTTATGTATATACTGAATTTAATCTGATGGAAGCCAAGATTGTCCTGAATATGTATGAAATATTTGCTGCTGATTGTAATGAAACAATCAATCAATCAATCACGTTAGCTAAAGGTTAGGGTTATTGGTGTTTTTTTCGTCACTTTCTTTTAAGCAATTTTTACCTATATTGTGACTACCCAATGTTTTTGAGGAGGAAAGCCTGTACAGTTGGATCAAATTTACTCTGGAAACTCCCAGTCATGGGTAGGTTTTCAGTTTTTTAGGCTTGTACCAGGTCGTGAACGGAGGCTAAGGGAAACTTAATGATATTGGTATTTATCTCATGTGGGGGAAAAAAAGGCGGGGGCACAGTCGTGTTTGTCTATCTTGTCTCTCATGTTATCAAGCGTAGATCAATTGGTATTTATATTGCCTTTTTCTCAGCCTAATTAAAATCCCTCACTATCATAATATATAGCACATTAGATATATTCCTGGCTATTTATAATATTTAAGCCTGGATTAACAACCTACTTTCAAATCTAAAGTAACACTTTTTAATACATTTTAATCTTCATTACTGTGACTTTTTAAATCTCTATTATTTTAAATAAAAAAGCCCTGATAACAAGATTGTTCCATAATTCCAAAGATTTGTTGATAAATCGAAATAAATAAACGGGTTATGATATGAAATTATAGTTTCTTCGACTTCCTTAACTTGAAGGTTAAAATTGATATTATGTACATATTTTTAAATAGCAGAATTAGTGTAAATCATAATTACCAGTTACTGGTAGATAAATAAATAAGCTTTCTTTTGAAATCATTGAATTGTTAACTTCCTGAATAAAGCAGTCTTAGACATACTAAGTATATATATAAATTATGAGGTCAACTGAAGTTAACTAGATTTAACTACATGTAACTGTAATAAACATTTATCTAATTTGTATTTAAGAATAGCGCTTCATGTTGAAAATGTAGTTCGATCAATGCTTTCATACCCCAATGAAACTTCAAAAGAATGCATTCAATTCTTATAATTATATTTAAATCATACCAAAATTTAATATAGTTGAATTTTTCGTTGTGAATTTTATTTGTGTTAGATTATTTGCTGTTGGAAATTACTACGCCATTGATTGTTTACATCTGACGTCGTCATGGAGGCACGTACAAGTTCGGATTTGAGTTTCATTGGGATGTGAAACATCTCTTTTATAATCATGTGACCACTTCATAACCAATCATATTGTAACATTTCAATGAAAAACGGAAGTAATGTAATTATATTATATTATAAGGGGGACGAATATTTAATTTATGTTGCAGAGTTTTTAGCTCACCTGGTCCGAAGGGTCATGTGAGTTATTGTCATCATTTGGCATCTGTAACCGTCCATCGTCCATCTATTGTAACCTATGTTTCAATAATCTCCTCTAAAACTACAGGGAGAAAGAGAACCAAAATTTGCAGGAATGGTCCTTGTGAAGAGGTATTCAATTTGTACAAATAAAGTTCATCTTTATTTGGGAAAGGTTACTAAGGGGCCTAAAAGGCGGAAAACATTTCTTCTCGAGAGCCAGTAATAGAAATATTGAAATATTATTATGATATGTAGATTTAGATATACACAAACATAGCTCCCACGGTATAAGGGACCTGAGGCCTGAGGGTCCAAAGTTTAACATGATATAATTGAGAAAATTTAAAAAAAATGATTTTCTTAAGAAACAGTAATTGAAATATATGTACAAGATTATGTTGTTTGTTTGATGGTGTTTAACGCCACTTTCAACAATATTTCAGTTATATCGTGGCGGTCAATTTTATTGTTGGAGGAAACCGGAGGACCCGGAAAAAACCACCAACATGTCGCAAGTCACTGACAAACTTTATCACATAATGTTGTACACCTCGCCCTGATAGAGATTTAAACTCAGGTATTCAGTTTGTACAAATAAAGTTGGTCTTTTTCTTGGGAGAGGTTATTAAGCGGCCTAAAAGGCAGGAAGCATTTCTTCTGGAGAACCAGTAATAGAAATATTGAAATGTGTGCTGTGCAGCTTCATTATGATATGTAGATTTAGATATGCACAAGCATAGCTTCCAAGGTATAAGGGACCTGAGCCCTGGGGGTCCAAAGTATAACATGATAGAATTGAGAAAATAAAAAAAATGTTTTTCATAAGAAATAATAATTGAAATACAAGTATAAATGACATAAATTATCTTTTTAACACAGATTGAAGCTTACAGAAATGAAGTTGTATGAATGTCTAACTTGCTCCCAATCAGTGCCTATCACCAGTTGTGAGTTTCGAACCCCATTCATAGTGAGGTGTACTCGTTCATAGCGAGGTGTACTCGATGCAACAATATGTGATAAAGTTTGTCAGTAACTTGGTACAGTACAGGTCTGTAGTTTTCTCCGGTACTCTGGTTTCCTCCACCAATAAAACCGACTGCCATGATATAACTGAAATATTGTTGAAAGTGACATTAAACACCATAAACCTAACCTAACCTAACCAACTTTCTCCCCAATGTCCATTAGTGGACAGTGGCAAACTTGTTGAGAGTTTTATATTCTTAGAAGACGATAACAAAGTAATATTAAATTCAAACATCTTTAAGTATTTTACAGATGTAATTATTTGAAAATAAAAATCATTTATTCACTCATAAAAATAAGCATTTAACCAAGTATAAAAATCCATGCAAAGAATTTTTCTTTAAATTTAATTATTATTAAAACCTAGTTGGAGTCTGAAAACTATTGTAAAATATTTGATTAAATTTTAGTTCGATTGCAATTTAATTCTTCACAATTAAAAAAAAAAGAATTTGATAAATAATGATGTCTCCTTTTAAAGGGATACTTCAGTATAGATCTTCCAATAAAACAGATATAATAAGTATTTATTGTCCAGTTTGTTGCAGTTTGACGAGTAGATGTAAATTTTACGACATTTCCCCCCTTTATAAGTCAGTTATAAATGTGATTCCGACAAATAATATGATGTGTTTATATAGAAAGAGAATAAACCAAATGACAATCCTCTGTAATATATGATGTGTTATTGTGAAAGGATATATTGACAAGCAATTGATATACTGAGAGCCTTAAGGTATAGACTCGAAGGTGGGGAGCTTATTTTAGAAGTCCTTAATTTACTTACAACATATTTACATGAGACAAAAAAAATCTCACTAGGCCAAAACAAAAAACTCTGTGTCTGATAACATTTTTGAGAAAAATAGGGTTGTTAGGTAGGCCTCATTTTTAATTACCGCTATTTATTATGTCTCCCCTTCGAACTCTTCTCAGCGAAGCTTGTCCGGACCATAACTTTTTTGTCTTTCCAGATAGGTCAATGATATTTGGTAAGTGGGTGAATGACCATAAAGCGGTGTGTCTCGTACCATAATGACCTTCGTGGGACCTTGATCTTTGACCTCAAGGTCAAATAATTGTTTTTTAAATAGTATTTTCTTGTCCGGGCCATAACATTTTTGTTTTTTGAGATAGGTCAATGATATTTGATATATGGGTGCATGACCATAAGACGGTGTGTCACGTACCATAATGACCTTTGTGGGACCTTGACCTTTGACCTCAAGGTCAAATAATTGTTGTTTAAATAGTATTTTCTTGCCCAGGCCATAACATTTTTGTCTTTCGAGATAGGTTGTTGTACAGATGGCCGCATTAAGGGGAGACATAAGTTTTAGGTATCTAAAACAGTTCATCCTATTTTTCACCTTGCTTAGGTTATATAGAGGACAGGAACATGACTTTATCAGTGCTTGTCAAATGGGAATAAAAACTTTAGGGTAGGCATGAAAAATTAGGGTCAGTAGGATTAGCAAATGCACAGATATTTTTTTGCCTTATTACAAGGGTATCTATGCAATAGTTTAGGCTATCTTAAAAAATATTAGGGTTTGCTGGAACATGACTGATAAGATACATGTATTCCAAATTCAATAAGAATTGAAATATTTTTACCATTATTTGTTTTTAAATTTTGCAATATTTAGTCCATTAATAAAGTATGACATGTTTCTGTACAAATACATATTTTTGTATAAAAAAAAATCCTAGTATAATAATATATGTATCTCATGAATGAATAAAATTCCCACAGCTGATGAAGATATATACTATTTCATTGCCTTAATATAGAAATTTTATGTCCATGTTTATTTCATAAACAAATAAAAATAAATACCACTCAACCAAAGAGAGACATCTTTATTTAGATAACAAAATACCGAGTAATTTGACGATTTTCTGATAAAATCTTATTATCTCCCCTGGGGCCATTTGCATAATTTGTGGAAATGGGTACTAGTCCCTGTGTTAATGTATTTCTAGCTCTTGACACCTGGCTGTATCATTACAATGTCTTAGTTTGTTATAGGACATACTTAGACTTCAAGATTGAATCAAATTACGTTGTTATCTCCCCTGAAGCCTTATTGTTATTGTCTGATAAAAGTTTTAATCTTGATCAATTATCATTAGCTGTTCAATGGGAAAATGTTTTTTTTTCCGATTGTCAAAACACACAATGTTTATATCATAATAAAGACAACATTGTATTTGAAAAATTTTATGATGTAACATAAAAACTGTGATGTAATTGTTCAGGTTAAATGTTGTTACCAACTTGATAATATTAAAACTGACTTTTAATCAAATTAGAATGATACAAAACAAAGTTGTTAACTATTTTATAATGATCTATCAATAATTTTATTATTTAATATTTAGTAATAATTTTTATGTTACATTCCATTTTTCAATTTTGAGATCATTTGTGTTTATTAAGAATTAAACACAATTTAAATTTTAATATAATATTCTTTATTTCTTTTGATATAAATACACCTTTCTGTTATTATAAAAAATAAATACTGATTTAAGCATTAATCTTCAATAATTTTAAAATTTTGTAAATGCTATGGGCAAGCTTGATAATTCATGTTTTTACTTTTTGAAAGAAAAAAAAATAAGGATGGACATCAGTTTCACTAGACACAAGTCTTCTAAATTTTAAACCCTTATCTGGCTGATCCAGAATACAGCACGAAGACAATGATTGAAGCTGGGACAGGCACAAAAACGTGATGGAATTAAACCAGTTAATTAGGTACCAATTAAAGCTCTATGTATTTTCTTTAGTTGAATCATATATTTGTTTAGGTTGAAATAAATATCTGGTTAAAGATTTGTGGACTGATTCAGACAGCTTTATGACTGTACATGGACATGTCTTGTGGTCACTGACAACTCATTACAGACATTCACATTATATTAAATGTCTTTTGATCACTTCCTACATAGTATTTAAAAATATTTTCTTATTCGTTTATTTTTCTTTCTAAATTAGTTTAAAAGCTACATTTTGTTGTTATAAATGTTCAATATTCTTGGTCTTTATCCAACATTTCAGCCATCAGGGCTTTTATCAAGAATAAGTCTATTCAGAAATCACATTATGGTGTCCATGATACATCAAGGATGAGTCTATAAAAATCTATTACTTCACAATGACAATGATTCATAAAATGTTCAGTGTTTATCTTCTTGTTTTTGCATGGAACATGCTGTGCCATATTGAAAGTTTTATAAATAGTACATAAATATGGTTAAGACATTTGAAGAGCACCTGAGTTCACCCCCGGTTTTTAGTGGGGTTTGTGTTTCTCGATCTTTAGTTTTATATGTATGTTTTGTAGATTGTTGTTTGTCCTTTTGTACTTTTTCTTTTGGCCATTGTGTTGTCTAGCTCTGTTCTTCTTTGATATACAGATTCTGATTACCCCTTTGGTATCTTTTGTTCATTGTGTTGTCTGTTCTTCTTCGATATACAGATTCTAATTACCCCTTTGGTATCTTTTGTTCATTGTGTTGTCTGTTCTTCGATATACAGATTCTGATTACCCCTTTGGTATCTTTTGTTCATTGTGTTGTCTGTTCTTCTTTGATATACAGATTCTGATTACCCCTTTGGTATCTTTTGTTCATTGTGTTGTATGTTCTTCTTCGATATACAGATTCTGATTACCTCCCTTTGGTATCTTGTTCATTGTGTTGTCTGTTCTTCTTCGATATACAGATTCTGATTACCCCTTTGGTATCTTTTGTTCATTGTGTTGTCTGTTCTTCTTCGATATACAGATTCTAATTACCCCTTTGGTATCTTTTGTTCATTGTGTTGTCTGTTCTTCGATATACAGATTCTGATTACCCCTTTGGTATCTTTTGTTCATTGTGTTGTCTGTTCTTCTTTGATATACAGATTCTGATTACCCCTTTGGTATCTTTTGTTCATTGTGTTGTATGTTCTTCTTCGATATACAGATTCTGATTACCTCCCTTTGGTATCTTGTTCATTGTGTTGTCTGTTCTTCTTCGATATACAGATTCTGATTACCCCTTTGGTATCTTTTGTTCATTGTGTTGTCTGTTCTTCTTCGATATACAGATTCTAATTACCCCTTTGGTATCTTTTGTTCATTGTGTTGTCTGTTCTTCGATATACAGATTCTGATTACCCCTTTGGTATCTTTTGTTCATTGTGTTGTCTGTTCTTCTTTGATATACAGATTCTGATTACCCCTTTGGTATCTTTTGTTCATTGTGTTGTATGTTCTTCTTCGATATACAGATTCTGATTACCTCCCTTTGGTATCTTGTTCATTGTGTTGTCTGTTCTTCTTCGATATACAGATTCTGATTACCCCTTTGGTATCTTTTGTTCATTGTGTTGTCTGTTCTTCTTCAATATACAGATTCTGATTACCCCTTTGGTATCTTTTGTTCATTGTGTTGTCTGTTCTTCTTCGATATACAGATTCTGATTACCTCCCTTTGGTATCTTGTTCATTGTGTTGTCTGTTCTTCTTCGATATACAGATTCTGATTACCCCTTTGGTATCTTTTGTTCATTGTGTTGTCTGTTCTTCTTCAATATACAGATTCTGATTACCCCTTTGGTATCTTTTGTTCATTTTGTTGTCTGTTCTTCTTCGATATACAGATTCTGATTACCCCTTTGGTATCTTTTGTTCATTGTGTTGTCTGTTCTTCTTCGATATACAGATTCTGATTACCTCCCTTTGGTATCTTGTTCATTGTGTTGTCTGTTCTTCTTCGATATACAGATTCTGATTACCCCTTTGGTATCTTTTGTTCATTGTGTTGTCTGTTCTTCTTCAATATACAGATTCTGATTACCCCTTTGGTATCTTTTGTTCATTGTGTTGTCTGTTCTTCTTCGATATACAGATTCTGATTACCTCCCTTTGGTATCTTGTTCATTGTGTTGTCTGTTCTTCTTCGATATACAGATTCTGATTACCCCTTTGGTATCTTTTGTTCATTGTGTTGTCTGTTCTTCTTCGATATACAGATTCTGATTACCCCTTTGGTATCTTTTGCTCATTGTGTTGTCTGTTCTTCTTCAATATACAGATTCTGATTATCTCCCTTTGGTATCTTCAAACTCTTCTTACAGAGCATCAATTTTCACAAGTCTTCTCCTTTATATGGATTAGTTACATGTGCAATACAATGTTTTGCCATTGTAGTTTAATTAGTAAGAGAAGATATGGATGTAAATGAACATGAGAGAATATCCAAGTTTACACTTAAAGTGAAGGAACTTATGTTCCCCTGGGTCTTGTTGAGCAAACATTGTATTTTAAAACAAAATAGTATATAATATACCATACAGTCAGTATGAACATCTTACATTAGGCCATCCATAAAATAATTCTGTTATGCTAAAACCCAACTGTCTGATCAAAAACTGTCCAAATCCAAAATATTTTAATTTTTATTCAATTTTTTTTTATTTGTAAACAAACCAGTATTTTATTTCTAAGGATTACCTGTTGACAAGTAATTTATTCATTCATTAGCTATAATTTGTCTTCATTAAATCAATTTGAAATGTTAACGGATAAATTATGTAAAAAATATTAAATTTAAGTTTTATTCTGATTGAAACAAGTAAACACTTCATTGATTGATTGATGTCTTACATCTTGTTAATTGTTTTAGATTTATTAAATAATATATCAAATTTTTATAAAAAATAATAATTCAAATTTGAAGTAAACAATCTGTTATTTATTTTCACTGTTAGACAGTGCAGGTTTTTAGGCTTTGGGTTAGGGTTAAGGTGTTTAATGCCACTTTCAACAATATTTCAGTTATGTTTTGGCAGTCAGTTTTACTGGTGGAGGAAACCGGAGAAAACCACAGATTTCTCACAAGTCACTGACAAAATTTATCACACAATGTTGTAATGAGTACACCTTGCCATTATCAGAATTCAAACTAACAACTTCAGTGGTGTTAGGCACTGATTACATAGGTAGTTGTAAATTGCAGATTTTTAGTCTTTTATTAACGTTATACTTTAGATACATATATATCAGAGTTTATTATTGTAATTGATTTGTTTTTATTTCTTTCTGATGTTATATGCTCTTTATCATTATTTGTTTTAGGTAAACCCATATCAGACAGCACATATTCCAGGAACCAGTTGCAGTCATTGGTACTGGTACGAAAAGGAAAATTGATCTACCAATGGGTGAAACGTCTTTGTGTTATTTCTGGTACCAGATTAATGATATACAGAGGTAAAGTAGTAAGACAGTGATCAGCCAGAAGAACCATTTTAATTCAGCTGGCCAATCTAATATGGCTACCATTGACATAAAACTGAAATAAAGAAAGGAAATGTCTTTAGAAACCACATAAACATTTTTTCTATTCTAAATTTGGCAGAGATGATGGTATGAAAAATATCAGAACCACTCACAGGACTATTTAATCTGTTAATTTGTAGGGATGATCTATGGATGTCCCTTCAAAGAAAAATATCATTCCAATATTGCACCTAATATGGCCAACACAATAATCTCTGATTCAGGCAAAAATATTTTTATTAAAAATGTAAGAAATCACTGGGTCATTTGAACTGTAAACTTTGCAGGAATTATCTATTTATGGTCTTCTAGAAAGAGTATAATGAATGAAATTAAAACTTGAAGACAGAGAAACAATAGACATTGATTAAACTAAGGAAATCTGCTGTAACCATCAGTTATTCCATTTAACAATGGTGGTATTGTTGATACATTGAGGGTTAAGCCTGGGGGTTATAGTGTTAAACACCACTCTCAACAATATATCAGTTATATCGTGGCAGTTAGTTTTATTGATGGAGGAAACCGGAATACCTGGATAAAACCGCTGACCTGCCGCAAATCACTGACAAGCTTTATCACATGTTGTTGTATCGAGTACACTTCGCCATGAGTTGGATTTGAATCACAACTCTAGTGGTGATAGGCACTGGATGCATAGGTAGTTGTAAATCCAACTACCATACAATCAAGACCATGATGGTCCCTTTGATACATTGATGATGTAAATACAGGTAAAAAATCACATGATGGCAACTTAAATCTTATCTCTTTCAGATAAAAACAAGAATTCCAAACCTACAATAGTACAACTAGCTAAAGGTTCTGTAGAGGAAGTACAGTTCAAAGTTCATGACCGGTGTTTGAAGTTGACCTCAACCTTACAAGGTGATAGGTCAGTGTATCTGTCATTTGCTGATGACAATGAATACTCTAAATGGATCAGAAAAGCTAAAAAGGTAATGAATAAAGGCTAAGGAGAGTAGAAGGACTTTATGTTAGTTAAAATGAGAATAAAAATTTATACTTTAATGGTCAATAATTTAACCAATCAAAACGATACAAATCACTCTTATGGCAAAACTTAAACTGCTGAACACAGTAGTGACAATGGCAGAGATAGTTAGAAATACAGTGAAACATGCCTATGAGGTCACCTCTATTAAGCAGTCACCTGTATTAAAAGGTCAAATTTTTCTTCTTCTGTCATAGAAAATTACATATGAATTGAACCTCTTTAAAGATGCCATTTGTCTCAGAAGGCCATCTTTTTGTTTGCCCCAAAGGTGACCTCTTAATACAGGTTTAACTGTATAAGCTAAAGTTGTAATTTCTTTAATGCATCTGATGAAAATTTATCATTAAATAAACAAAAAAACAACAAACAAAATATCCCAAAATTTAAGAATATCAGCAAACCAATGAATACTAGAAAAAAAAGATTTTCATTCATAAATTTTTTTAATGTACAAAAAATGGAATCACCTTTCTCTGAAAATAAATGCTAAGCTGCGTAAGAATGCATTGTACCTTAAGTCAGAGAGAAAATTTTGAACCATATTAAAAAAATACAACAGTACAAACCTTAGTACAGTGAAACCTGTCTCAACCGCCTTGTAATCAACTTATGTGTTTTGAATAGAGTGTTTCTGACGACCGTTTCACTAAAGGTCGTAAGTCGTAAACGTAGACATAAGTGTACTCTTAAGAGCTACGACCGTTTCACTAATAGTTAGGATTTACGCCTTACGATAAAAAGTGATCACAAAGTTAAGAGTGGTGGAAGGTACTCGTAAGTCGTAAATCGTAAACCTATTTTTGAAGAGAAGAATTGCTATCTATATTTTTTTTTAATGTGAACATTAATCAAATGAAGCAATCAATAAATATTAGATGCACGCAACATTTTTTATATTTCGAGAGCCATAAAAAATCATTAAAACAGCGACACATTATTGTTTGTTTCAGTGTACTTTCTATCAGTTCTGCATTTACAATATCAACATATCTTATTATTTGTGTATGTACCTAGATGAAATTTTCAAGAAAACAATGATATCGGGTGCATGTGCAAACAATGGTTCAAAAATAAAGTTAAGCACAAACAGAGGGCACATTACATTTCCGTGGATTTGAGGATTAACAGGTATCACTTTTGCACAGAGAAAGAGCATTTCAATTGTGTGTTTGGTAACTGTGTAAATTGTAAAGACAGTTAAGGACAGTTAAGGTAAAAGAGATTGACAAATTTATATTGGAGACTTATCTGGAATCAATAGAAACATTAACATTTGTGGATCAGCCAGTTTTTGATGGCAGCCATAGAATTATTGAAAGGGATGAACTATATTTGGACTTCTCATAAAACTGGAAGACCATAGACCTTACTAAAAGTTGACATTTAATACATATTAAAAGTAAATGGTCAACTAAAATGTAAATTTTACTATGATTAATATTGGTATTGCCCATATGCATTTCAATTGTTACCAAACACACAAATCACAAGTGTGTGAGTTTTTAATTACACAGTTACCAAACACACAAATCACAAGTGTGTGAGTTTTTAATTACACAGTTACCAAACACACAAATCACAAGTGTGTGAGTTTTTAATTACACATGTAGCATTTTTTTCAGGCTACAGCTAAATTACCATCTAAAGCTGACTTGTCAAACTGTCATTTAGAATTCCTACCAGAAACTGTGTTCATCAATGCAGATTTACGGAGTCTCAATCTGAGACATAATGCTCTCAAGACATGTCCAATCGAGGAAGATATTTATACCATTGGTTGGTTAGATGATCTACCAAGGTAATATATTATACAAATAAGGGATTGAGTGATTGTTGTTTAATGCCAGCTCTGCAATTTTTCAGCTATATCATGGCGAGAACAAGCTAAGTTTCAATAAGATGATGATGAGGTCCACTTTGTACTAGCCCACTTAAACAACAATCTGTGGAAAGACATGTCTTCCCACTCAGACACATTATCCTGATTCCATGCCTACTATTATTTGCTCTTTCTCCTTAATGCTGCTTGCTAAGAGGAGAAGCAACAAATACCAATTTTATATTATTTATTTGGTTTGATATAAGTTATATAGCTAGTAGATGTTTGATATAAATTATATAGCTAGTAGATGTTTGATATAAGTTATATAGCTAGTAGATGTTTGATATAAGTTATATAGTTAGTAGATGTTTGATATAAGTTATATAGCTAGTAGATGTTTGATATAAGTTATATAGCTAGTAGATGTTTGATATAAATTATATAGCTAGTAGATGTTTGATATAAGTTATATAGTTAGTAGATGTTTGATATAAGTTACATAGCTAGTAGATGTTTGATATAAATTATATAGCTAGTAGATGTTTGATATAAGTTATATAGCTAGTAGATGTTTGATATAAGTTATATAGCTAGTAGATGTTTGATATAAGTTATATACCTAGTAGATGTTTGATATAAGTTATATAGCTAGTAGATGTTTGATATAAGTTATATAGCTAGTAGATGTTTGATATAAGTTATATAGCTAGTAGATGTTTGATATAAGTTATATAGCTAGTAGATGTTTGATATAAATTATATAGCTAGTAGATGTTTGATATAAGTTATATAGCTAGTAGATGTTTGATATAAGTTATATACCTAGTAGATGTTTGATATAAGTTATATAGCTAGTGGATGTTTGATATAAATTATATAGCTAGTAGATGTTTGATATAAGTTATATAGCTAGTAGATGTTTGATATAAATTATATAGCTAGTAGATGTTTGATATAAGTTATATAGCTAGTGGATGTTTGATATAAGTTATATAGCTAGTAGATGTTTGATATAAGTTATATAGCTAGTAGATGTTTGATATAAGTTATATAGTTAGTAGATGTTTGATATAAGTTACATAGCTAGTAGATGTTTGATATAAGTTATATAGCTAGTAGATGTTTGATATAAATTATATAGCTAGTAGATGTTTGATATAAGTTATATAGCAAGTAGATGTTTGATATAAGCTATATAGCTAGTAGATGTTTGATATAAGTTATATACCTTGTAGATGTTTGATATAAGTTATATAGCTAGTAGATGTTTGATATAAGTTATATAGCTAGTAGATGTTTGATATAAGTTACATAGTTAGTAGATGTTTGATATAAGTTATATAGCTAGTAGATGTTTGATATAAGTTACATAGTTAGTAGATGTTTGATATAAGTTACATAGCTAGTAGATGTTTGATATAAGTTATATAGCTAGTAGATGTTTGATATAAGTTACATAGCTAGTAGATGTTTGATATAAGTTATATACCTAGTAGATGTTTGATATAAGTTATATAGCTAGTAGATGTTTGATATAAGTTATATAGCTAGTAGATGTTTGATATAAGTTATATAGCTAGTAGATGTTTGATATAAGTTATATAGCTAGTAGATGTTTGATATAAGTTATATAGCTAGTAGATGTTTGATATAAGCTCTGTACAGTAGTCCACCTCTTATAGGGCCACAATTTCTGCAATGAAAATATGGCCATATAAGAGTGGTGTTCTCTCTTGAGAGGGACTCTTTAGTAGTATGTTACTATCTTAGTTTATCTGAAATCTGGCCTGATAAGTAGGATGGCCGTTGTTGTGGGTGGACGTTGTTTTGGGTGGCCATTGTTGTGGGTGGACGTTGTTGTGGATGGACGTATAAGAGAGTGACTGATGTATGCTGTACTTGATAATGTTTTCTGACTTAACGAATAAAGAACCATATTAACAATATTAATATTTGTATTTTACAGGTTCCATTGTCTTACTAGTCTAAACCTAGCAGATAACAAGCTCAAAGTTCTGCCATCTTCTCTGTGTAAACTTAAGACTCTCACAGAACTTAACATTGCAACCAATCAGATCTCAGTATTACCACCAGACCTTGTCGAGCTTTCTAGGTATAAGTACATTATGATTACAATGGACATTAATTTTATTATTATTTTTTCCTTGGTCAAAAACAAAAAAAAACAAAGGAAAAAAAAACAAGCAAAAAAAACCCCCGAAAATTTCTAAAATTCCTGATGATAGTAATTAGAAGTTTTAATTCACTGAAGAAGAAAAACGGTAAAAAGTAAACGTAAAGTTGATATGCTTAAGAAAGGGATTACAGTATACTAGGTTATCTTAATGTGATAAATAACCGTGATATGTTCTGTATAATACACAACTTTGGCCCTGAACATGTTTTTATAGGTTTTGTTATGTTTTATTGTGTTTAACGCCACTTTCAACAATATTTCAGTTATATCATGGTTGTCAGTTTTATTGGTCGAGGAAACCAGAGTACCTAGAGAAAACCACCGACCTGTCGCAAGTCACTGACAAACTTTATCACATAATGTTGTATCTAATACACCTCGCCATGAACGAGGTTTGAAGTCACCTCTTCAGTGGTTGTAGGCACTGATTGCACAGGTAGTTGTAAATCCAACTACCATATGATCAGGACCATGACAGCCTCTTTTTTATATACAGAGATATGGATTGTATATGTCATTAGGTATCCATGACATTTTATTACTCCTGTAAGAACAGTTTTGTGAATCAAAACTTGACCGTATGAAAATTATTATTTGGGTTTTTGATAATAAAAAATATCAAGTGATGTAAAATGTTTACTTTCTCATTTTCAGTCTTCAAGTTCTACAAGCTCACAACAATCATTTGTCAACATTGCCAGTAGAAATGTTAGGAATGAAGTCACTCCATGTTTTAGTGCTTGCCTTTAACCATTTTACCACAATCCCTGAAGTCCTGCTTCATTCCCAGCATTCATCACTTCATCTTGACAGCATTATCATGGCTGGGAATAGGATAGAGAAATTGACATATGACGTGTTGTCAAAAATGCAACACATAAAGAAAGTAGATTTTAGAATGAATTTATTGTCTCTCTTGCCGAGTGAAACTGCCAAATTTTCATTTTTGGAAGTATTGACTCATTTAGATGTGCGTGACAATCACATTCCAGATTTAGATATTCGTTCTCTGAAAGCTCTGGAATATTTAAATTGTGAAAGGAATAGGATGCATACACTACAAATAAATGGAACTTCATTGAAAAATCTGTTGGCATCGCATAATGGTAAGTCAATATAATATTAGATTGTTTTGGTTTGGTTTTTGGTGTTTAATGCCACTTTCAACAATATTTCAGTTATATCGTGGCTGTCAGCTTTTTTGGTGGAGGAAACTGGAGTACCTGGAGGAAACCACCGACCTGTCGCAAGTCACTGACAAACTTTATCACATAATGTTGTATCGAGTATACATTGCCTGAACAGATTCAAACTCACAATGTTAGTGGTGATAGGCACTGATAGCATATGTAGTTGGAAATCCAACTACCATACGATCAGGACCACGATGACCCCTTTAATATTTGAAGCTGGTCTTTATACGTGGATGAAGTCAAAACAAAGAATTTTTTTGTTTATGATATGTGCTTCTCTGTTTTATCTATTAAACTACATGTTTAACTAAATGCTACACATCCCAATAGCGATTTCCTAGCCATAGGACTATGTCAGAGATAAGATAAGTTTGCATCAGTGTTAAATATAGAATAACGTCAGCTTGAAGGTCGAGCAGAAGTTATTCTACACTGTGCCAATGTGGGATTCCTGCATTTTAGATTCCTGCATTTTAAGCATATCTGGCACATTTTAATAATATTGCTGCACCAGTATGTCCACAAATTCAAGTCAATGGTCTGTTATGAGACTGTGTTTGTGCCAATGTAGTGCCAGAATGAAGTTTTCATACATGGTGAAATTTCAGCTTTGTTCTTCTGAACTAAGCACATATCTGATTATGATCCAGTGTATAATGTTGGACCGCTTTCAGTTTTGTTCGTGTATATATCCGAGATGTAAACAGATAAAATCATTACTTAAATATGTTCATGGCATTCGTACAATTTTTTTTTATAAAATAGAAAAAATAATATTACAATATGTAAGAATTTTGAAAGTTTTGCTTGAATTTGAAAATTTGATGTGATTTTAAGCAATGCAGATATTAATGATCAACCGATTCCATTCCTCATATTAATTTATACCTTTTAAAAATGTCCAAATGTAAACAAAATGGAATACCTGATTTCTGATATATTGTCCATCTATAGTTTACGATATATGCGCTCGAACCGAAGATCTACCATACATGAGGAGAGCAGGCTATACATTATACCACTGATATGGTTAATTAAGTCTCGAGACTTATTGTTTTTGCTCCGTTTCTTATTATTATTTTTATTATTATTCTTATTCTTCTTATTCTTCTTCTTTCTTTCCGTGCATCATGAACTTGTCCACGGCAGATCTCAGGAACTACAGGACAGAATTTCATGACACTTGGTGGAGTTATAGATATATGTTTCTAGTTGATCCTAAAGTTTTCAGATTTGTGGTAAAGGGGGTCAAAGCCATATTGTTGGGGGTTCAAAGAGGGTGGGGGTGACTATAGAATCCTATGGGAAACTTGAAATTTCGTACATTAATGTTGATAACTTCTAACTGGATAATGATAGAGACATAAAATTTGACATAGTGATAGGTCACCATTAGAGGAGCAATTCTGCGTTTTCAAAATTTTTAAGATGTCTGCCATTTTCAAAATGGCTGCCAAAACACGACATAAAAATGGGGGGTAAAAATTCAACATTGTCCGATATCATCAAAATTTGATATGTGGGTAAATAGTGTCAGTGGCCGGTTTGGGAGACTTCATAATTGTTAGATTATAATCATATCTTGTTTTTATTATTATTATTCTTCTTCTCTTTCTTCTCCTTTCTTTCCGCGGACCATGAACTTGTCCACGGCAGGTCTCGGGAACTACTGGACAGAATTTCATGAAACTTGGTGGAGTTATAGATATATGATTCTAGTTGGTCCTAAAGTTTTCAGCTTTGTGGTAAAGGGGGTCAAAGTCATATTTTTAGGCTTCAAAGGGGGTGGGGGTTACTATAGAATCCTATGGGAAAGTTGAAATTTCGTACATTAATGTTGATAACTTCTAAATCGATAATGATAGAGACATAAAATTTTACATAGTGATAGGTCACTATTAGAGGAGCAATTCTGCATTTTCAAAATGTCTGCCATTTTCACAATGGCTGCCAAAACACGGCATAAAATATGGGCGGTAAAAATTCCCGAATTGATTCCGGACATTGAAAACTATCTACCAATCACCATTTTCAAAATGGCTGCCACAATACCGCAAAAATTCAACATTGTTCGATTTCAACGGTTGTCAGTGGCCGGTTTGGGAGACTTTATAATCATTAGATTATAATCATATCTTGTTATATTTGGCAATGTAATATTAAACATGATCTTTGAATATAAACTGAAACTATTTATTTCGTTTTCAGAATTGGAAACATTCTCGATCAATCCCAAACCAGAATGGATCATCAATATTGAGTTAGCCAAGTAGGTACAAAGTAATTTATGATCAGTCCTCACGATGAGCACCGGTCCTCCGACCTAAGACCAGTAAAATTTTGTTCGGATTTTTCAGTTTTTATTTAGAAATCTATAAAAAAATAAATGCAAGAATTTGATTTGGACCAATAAATTAAATTTTCATTTCGAGGACTGTAAGCTTCACCAATTCCACAAAATATCTTTGAGATTAATCTTTACATACAAACAAATATCACTATATGATGTTATCAATTATTGGGAGTCGGTAGTAATTCAAATTTTATTTGTCATATGAGCATTAGAAAACTAATCAACAAGCTCCATAGTCCATGTCATGGTTGCCAAAAATTAGAATATGATATATCAGTATACCTGGGTTGGATTTAAACTCGCAAGTTAGTGGTGATAAGCACTGATTGCATAAGTAGTTGTAAATCCAACTACCATACGATCACGGCCATGATATCCCCTCAGTATACTTGTATTAAATATAAAAGTGGATGTTGATAGAGTGATATATATTTATAATGGAATCAGGACAATTTTATGCAATTGCATTATGGATAAAAGTCTTGTTTGACCGTTATGTCGATTGGTCAATTCAAATTTTATGAGCATGCACAATGCAATTTCATGGCAATTAAAGTTGAGATTGACGGAATGGGTCTGTTTATTTATACGATTATTCCACTGTTAAGACTATGGCCTTGTTAATCAAATAAATATCTGTTGTTTTTAATTTTATTTTTAGTAACAAGTTAAAGTCTCTACCAGGATGGATATCTGAATGTTTTTTTCTCCTCAAGTTGGACATCAGTTACAATCAGTTAACAAAACTTCCAGAAAGGTTTGTTTCACACTGTAGGGGTTACAATTTTTATCTTTTTCTCAATGTCGTCAACTTGTTTTTTTTACGTTCTTCAACTTTATGCTCAAAATATCCTCACTAACAAAAGTTTTGGTGGTAGAAATATAATTGGTATTGGTTTTAGATTTAGATTTTTTTCAAACATTTATATAGAAATATTTTTTTTATAGATGTTTATTCAGTTTTAACATTTCATGGGATAATTTCAGAATATGAATTGGAATTCATAAAACCTTGTTATATCTGACTTCAGCAAATACTCATGGAATTCAATTAATTGATTGGTTGGTTTTATGGCGCTTAATGCCACTTTCAACATTATTTCAGTTATTTCGTGGTAGTCAGTTTTATTGGTGGAGGAAACTGGAGAATACCACAGACCTGTCGCAAGTCATTGACAAACTTTATGACATAATGTTATATCAAGTACATCTCGCCTGGATGGGATTCGATCTAACAACGTTAGTAGTGATAGGCACTGATTGCACAGGTAGTTTAAATCCAACTACCATACGATCAAGGCCACAATGGCCCCAAATTCTATTAAAGTTTACAAATTTAATTAATTTTTCTTTAAATTATTGCAATTTTCACAGTAAGTTGTGTATATCTTAAGCTGGCATAATTTCGTGAAATCTTTTTAAAATTGTTGAAAATCTTCTATGCAACTTGTTTTGCTTTGTAGAAGCTGTGAGATCCATGTAACCTTTTGCAATTTTTTAAACTATTGAAATATTAGCATAATATTTGTTTTCAAAAGCCTTAAAGTGTCAACAAGACCATAAAACAAAATATTGTTAAGAAATAGTAAGCAACAAGAAGATAAAAAAGAAGAAAGAAGAGAAATTAAGAGTTAAATCTGCCATTAAACTGTGCACTTACCAAAAAGTAGATTTTGTCTTGATATACTGACCCTGTTCAAAATAGCATTATGCTAAATACTGGAAATGTAGTGGTGAATTTATAACAAAAGGTCATTTTAAGAAAAAGTAACCACATTGAAGAAAGTTTAAACAATAATGGTGAACCGCTGTATACTTTTATTCAGTTCTGACAACTTAAAAAAAATCTGTATTGAGTTTATCATTTCTTTCCTTTAAATAATAAAAAGAAGTATAGCTTTATTTATGTAAATATATAGCTACATTGTATTTTATATGGCAAGGGAGGTAATCTTAGTTTACTGAATTATCATTATACACTGAGAAATTATTAACCCTATCTGAGCATATGTATTTTAAATTACAATAATAGAAAGTTTAGGTAATATTTTTAGAGTTTCACTGAAGAAAATTACCATAATGAACTGCAAAAGAAATATCACATCAATCAAAGCATCAAACATCTTTATAGCGATTTTAATACAAAATGTAATAAATATTGGAAAGTCATTTCAAGCAGATTTCTATGCATAACAAGGCTCTAAATGTTTTTTGGATACTTTTGTCAACAATACATCACAGATTTAGAAGATATTAGTAATGAAAGTTAGTATCACCTCCTCTGTTGTTGTTTACATCAATACATCACAGATTTAGAAGATATTAGTAATGAAAGTTAGTATCACCTCCTCTGTTGTTGTTTACATCAATACATCACAGATTTAGAAGATATTAGAAATGAAAGTTAGTATCACCTCCTCTGTTGTTGTTTTCATCAATACATCTCCTGTACATTGAATGAATGGGTCGGTTGATAAATGCCTAAAATTCAGAATGATTTTTTGCAAACTTTGAAAAAACAATATTTCTTTTGCAGTTTGGTATATTACATAAAACAACAAGCTATGTCTGTGTAATGTCTGTGCAATAATAGGAGTTTACTAATGAATTTTGTCATTTATTTCTCATATTGTATCTTCAGGTTGTTTGTTGAAGCACAGAAGCTGAAAGTCCTGAAAGCCAATCATAATCTGATAACATATTTCCCAGAAGACATTGGTAAAACTGTGATCGAGGAACTTAACTTGGAACACAATAGATTAGAAGCTATTCCTTCTGAATTATTTATGAAGGCTTCTAAGTATGTATTAAGAAAATACCTATTGTTAAATGCCATCTATTTTATAAATACAAAAATGTACCTCTAAGTAAATTCTACCCTGTTTGTTATATCTATTTCACTAAATGCCACCCATTTGATAAAATCCTTAAAACACAATAGAGCACTCTCTCGGTGAGCTGGGTGTAATAGTCTTAAGATGATAGATTTGTCTATACAGACTACCAATGAGGTACACAAATATGGCTTTGCAGTCATAAAAATGTCAAGTACTCAGAAAAGCGTCCAATCAAAACATTGATATCCAATAAATACAACATTCTGATTGGACGATTTTGGAGTATGATTATAAAATTTGTATTCAAAAGTTGTATTACTATGAGTCCAGCTCTATGTGGGGTTTCATTACTATGAGTCCAACTCTATGTGAGGTTTCATTACTATGAGTCCAGCTCTATGTGGGGTTTCATTACTATGAGTCCAGCTCTATGTGGGGTTTCATTACTATGAGTCCAGCTCTATGTGAGGTTTCATTACTATGAGTCCAGCTCTATGTGGGGTTTCATTACTATGAGTCCAACTCTATGTGGGGTTTCATTACTATGAGTCCAGCTCTATGTGGGGTTTCATTACTATGAGTCCAGCTCTAAGTAGGGTTTCATTACTATGAGTCCAGCTCTATGTGGGGTTTCATTACTATGAGTCTAGCTCTATGTGGGGTTTCATTACTATGAGTCCAACTCTATGTGGGGTTTCATTACTATGAGTCCAGCTCTATGTGGGGTTTCATTACTATGAGTCCAGCTCTATGTGGGGTTTCATTACTATGAGTCCAGCTCTATGTGGGGTTTCATTACTATGAGTCCAGCTCTATGTGGGTTTTCATTACTATGAGTCCAGCTCTATGTGGGGTTTCATTACTATGAGTCCAGCTCTATGTGGGGTTTCATTACTATGAGTCCAGCTCTATGTGGGGTTTCATTACTATGAGTCCAACTCTATGTGGGGTTTCATTACTATGAGTCCAACTCTATGTGGGGTTTCATTACTATGAGTCCAGCTCTATGTGGGGTTTCATTACTATGAGTCCAGCTCTAAGTAGGGTTTCATTACTATGAGTCCAGCTCTATGTGGGGTTTCATTACTATGAGTCCAGCTCTATGTGGGGTTTCATTATTATGAGTCCAGCTCTATGTGGGGTTTCATTACTATGAGTCCAACTCTATGTGGGGGTTTCATTACTATGAGTCCAGCTCTATGTGGGGTTTCATTACTATGAGTCCAGCTCTAAGTAGGATTTCATTACTATGAGTCCAGCTCTATGTGGGGTTTCATTACTATGAGTCCAGCTCTATGTGGGGTTTCATTACTATGAGTCCAGCTCTATGTGGGGTTTCATTACTATGAGTCCAACTCTATGTGGGGTTTCATTACTATGAGTCCAGCTCTATGTGGGGTTTCATTACTATGAGTCCAGCTCTATATGGGGTTTCATTACTATGAGTCCAGCTCTATGTGGGGTTTCATTACTATGAGTCCAACTCTATGTGGGGTTTCATTACTATGAGTCCAGCTCTATGTGGGTTTTCATTACTATGAGTCCAGCTCTATGTGGGGTTTCATTACTATGAGTCCAGCTCTATGTGGGGTTTCATTACTATGAGTCCAGCTCTAAGTAGGATTTCATTACTATGAGTCCAGCTCTATGTGGGGTTTCATTACTATGAGTCCAGCTCTATGTGGGGTTTCATTACTATCAGTCCAACTCTATGTGGGGTTTCATTACTATGAGTCCAGCTCTATGTGGGGTTTCATTACTATGAGTCCAACTCTATGTGGGGTTTCATTACTATGAGTCCAGCTCTATGTGGGGTTTCATTACTATGAGTCCAGCTCTAAGAAGGGTTTCATTACTATGAGTCCAGCTCTATGTGGGGTTTCATTACTATGAGTCCAGCTCTATGTGGGGTTTCATTACTATGAGTCCAACTCTATGTGGGGTTTCATTACTATGAGTCCAGCTCTATGTGGGGTTTCATTACTATGAGTCCAGCTCTATGTGGGGTTTCATTACTATGGGTCCAGCTCTATGTGGGGTTTCATTACTATGAGTCCAGCTCTATGTGGGGTTTCATTACTATGAGTCCAGCTCTATGTGGGTTTTCATTACTATGAGTCCAGCTCTATGTGGGGTTTCATTACTATGAGTCCAGCTCTATGTGGGGTTTCATTACTATGAGTCCAGCTCTAAGTAGGATTTCATTACTATGAGTCCAGCTCTATGTGGGGTTTCATTACTATGAGTCCAGCTCTATGTGGGGTTTCATTACTATGAGTCCAACTCTATGTGGGGTTTCATTACTATGAGTCCAGCTCTATGTGGGGTTTCATTACTATGAGTCCAACTCTATGGGGTTTCATTACTATGAGTCCAGCTCTATGTGGGGTTTCATTACTATGAGTCCAGCTCTAAGTAGGATTTCATTACTATGAGTCCAACTCTATGTGGGGTTTCATTACTATGAGTCCAACTCTATGTGGGGTTTCATTACTATGAGTCCAGCTCTATGTGGGGTTTCATTACTATGAGTCCAGCTCTAAGTAGGATTTCATTACTATGAGTCCAACTCTATGTGGGGTTTCATTACTATGAGTCCAACTCTATGTGGGGTTTCATTACTATGAGTCCAGCTCTAAGTAGGATTTCATTACTATGAGTCCAACTCTATGTGGGGTTTCATTACTATGAGTCCAGCTCTATGTGGGGTTTCATTACTATGAGTCCAACTCTATGTGGGGTTTCATTACTATGAGTCCAGCTCTAAGTAGGATTTCATTACTATGAGTCCAGCTCTAAGTGGGGTTTCATTACTATGAGTCCAGCTCTATATGGGGTTTCATTACTATGAGTCCAGCTCTAAGTGGGGTTTCATTACTATGAGTCCAGCTCTATGTGGGGTTTCATTACTATGAGTCCAGCTCTATATGGGGTTTCATTACTATGAGTCCAGCTCTATATGGGGTTTCATTACTATGAGTCCAGCTCTATATGGGGTTTCATTACTATGAGTCCAGCTCTATGTGGGATTTCATTACTATGAGTCCAACTCTATGTGGGGTTTCATTACTATGAGTCCAGCTCTATGTGGGGTTTCATTACTATGAGTCCAGCTCTAAGTAGGGTTTCATTACTATGAGTCCAGCTCTATGTGGGGTTTCATTACTATGAGTCCAACTCTATGTGGGGTTTCATTACTATGAGTCCAGCTCTAAGTAGGATTTCATTACTATGAGTCCAGCTCTAAGTGGGGTTTCATTACTATGAGTCCAGCTCTATGTGGGGTTTCATTACTCTGAGTCCAGCTCTATATGGGGTTTCATTACTATGAGTCCAGCTCTATGTGGGGTTTCATTACTATGAGTCCAGCTCTATATGGGGTTTCATTACTATGAGTCCAGCTCTAAGTGGGGTTTCATTACTATGAGTCCAGCTCTATGTGGGGTTTCATTACTATGAGTCCAGCTCTATATGGGGTTTCATTACTATGAGTCCAGCTCTATATGGGGTTTCATTACTATGAGTCCAGCTCTATATGGGGTTTCATTACTATGAGTCCAGCTCTATGTGGGGTTTCATTACTATGAGTCCAGCTCTATGTGGGGTTTCATTACTATGAGTCCAGCTCTATGTGGGGTTTCATTACTATGAGTCCAGCTCTATGTGGGGTTTCATTACTATGAGTCCAGCTCTATGTGGGGTTTCATTACTATGAGTCCAGCTCTATTGAGTGGGTATCAGTTTAAGAGTAACCAGTGTGGATAGTACGGTATATCATTTCACTTTCATAGCAACAGTGAGTGATTGTTGTTTAACGCCAACTCAGCAATTTTTTTTCATCTATATCATGGCGAGAACAAGTTAATTTTCAATGAGATGATGATGAGATCCGCTTTGTACTAGACCAACATACTGAATTGGATTTTTGTAGTGCTAGCTCACTAAAACAGCAGTCTGAGGATAATCATGTCACACTACTCAGACACATTATCCTGATTCCGAGCCAACCTGTCTTTGCCACAGATATTTCTCCTTAATGCTGCGTTCTTAGTGGAGAAGCAACAAATACCAATTTTATAGTCTTTGGTTTGACCCAATTGGGACTCGAACCCACGATTCTTTCATAGCAACAATTTATAAAAAAAAGAAACAAGTATATAAAAAGATTACAGAGACATGTGGGAAGTCTAATTAGTGGAGTATGCTAATTTGTATCTTAAGTGAGAGAGTTTACAAAGTACTTTTTTTTAACTGGTTGATGGAATCTTTTTTTCAATAATTTGGGTCTCTACATAGATCATGCTACATGTAAAACAGATCTTTGATATTTATAACATTTATTAACATGCAAAGGTTATGACTCAAACTTACCAACAATGAGTGGTTTAACAATTTTGGTCTCACAACCTAACACAGAAAACAAGTCAAATAATTCTTTAATGAGTATTGTTGTGAAAACCTCAGTATGCCCAATTCTGTTCAATGAAGTGGGTTTAGAGTTATGGTGTTTAATGCCACTTTCAACAATATTTCAGTTATATCGTGGTGGTCAGTTTTATTGGTGGAGGAAACTGGAATACACTGAGAAAACCACCGACCTGCTGCAAGTCACTGACAAACTTTATTACATAATGTTGTATCGAGTACACCTCGCCTGAGTGGGATTGAACTCACAACGTTAGTGGTGATAGGCATTGATTGCATAGGTAGTTGTAAATCCAACTATCATACAACCACGACTGACCCTGTTCAATGAAGAAGTACTTCTTTAAAATTTCTCCATTAAAAAGTTTAATAATTATTATAATTTGCTCGATGTTACAATATGTCACTTTTTCCTATTGTCAAGAGTTCTTATTAATGAAGAAATTTGTCCTGTATTACACAATGCACATGAATAATTTCCAGAATATGTTTAGATGTTGTCTACAATTTTTTTTATGAAAAATAACCATTTCCTTAATACTTAATAATTTCTTTTATCATCCTTTTTTTTGTAGTTAAATATTTCTATTAATAGATATATTAACTATCATAAATATATTTGAGAAAAATGGAAAATAAATGTAATTCTGTTTTTAATTAGGTTAAGATACTTGAATTTGACGATGAACGAGTTAGAGGATGTACCTCAGTTGTGTCCCTCTAATTCACCCTTCAGACTACAGGAACTATATATGTCATTCAACCATCTTGATGACTCAGCTATTTGGTTTGTCTGCACATTTACGAGACTGAAAATTGTTCATCTGGCTCACAACTACATAACAGAATGGAGAAACAGGTATAATACAGAAATATTATGAAGTAATATTTCTTTATAGTATGAGGTAAATTAAGTTCATTTCAATTCTCTGCGAAAATTTTCTGTATTTCCTGAATTAAAGTCAATGACTTTCTTTTCAACTACTGATTTTTTCTGTGAACAGCTATAAACAGACAATGAATGAAGATTTTGGAATATAACCGAGAAAAAAATAGATGTCATTTGTCATTGTACCAAGTGTTAAATAAGAATTGATTAAATTGTGACAGTTTGTTCAATTTAAACATGATTTGATTGTAAGTAGAAGTGTGTCAAGATTATGTAGGAAACAATGATGATGTCATGGTTATGTAGGGAACAATGATGATGTCAAGATTATGTAGGGAACAATGATGATGTCATGGTTATGTAGGGAACAATGATGATGTCAAGATTATGTAGGGAACAATGATGATGTCAAGGTTGTCTAGGGAACAATGATGATGTCAAGGTTATGTAGGGAACAATGATGCTGTCATGGTTATGTAGGGAACAGTGATGATGTCAAGATAATGTAGGGAACAATGATGATGTCAAGGTTGTCTAGGGAACAATGATGATGTCAAGGTTATGTAGGGAACAATGATAATGTCATGGTTATGTAGGGAACAATGATGATCTCAAGATTATGTAGGGAACAATGATCATGTCAATGTTATGTAGGGAACAATGATGATGCCAAGGTTGTCTAGGGAACAATGATGATGTCAAGGTTATGTAGGGAACAATGATGATGTCAAGGTTGTCTAGGGAACAGTGATGATGTCAAGATTATACAGGGAACAATGATGATCTCAAGGTTATGTAGGGAACAATGATAATGTAACGGTTGTCTAGGGAACAGTGATGATGTCCAGGTTATGTAGGGAACAATGATGATGTCAAGGTTCTCTAAGGAACAGTGATCATGATGATGTCAAGGTTATGTAGAGAACAATGATGATGTCAAGGTTGTCTAGGGAACAATGATGATGTCAAGATTATCTAGGGAACAATGATCATGTCAAGGTTTATATAGGGAACAATGATCATGCCAAGATTATGTAGGAAACAATGATGATGTCAAGATTATGTAGGGAACAATGATGATCTCAAGGTTAGGTAGGGAACAATGATGATCTCAAGGTTAGGTGGGGAACAATGATGATGTTAAGATTATGTAGGGAACAATGATATGTCAAGATTATGTAGGGAACAATGATGATCTCAAGGTTATGTAGGGAACAATGATGATGTCATGGTTATGTAGGGAACAATGATGATTTCAAGGTTGTCTAGGGAACAATGATGATGTCAAGGTTATGTAGGGAACAATGATGCTGTCATGGTTATGTCGGGAACAGTGAAGATGTCCGGATTATGTAGGGAACAATGATGATGTCAAGGCTGTCTAGGGAAGAGTGATGATGTCAAGGTTATGTAGGAAACAGTGATGATGTCAAGGTTATGTAGGGAACAATGATGATGTCAAGGTTATGTAGGGTATAATGATGATGTCAAGGTTGTCTAGGGAACAATGCTGATGTCATGGTTATGTAGGAAACAATGATGATGTCAAGGTTATGTAGGGAACAATGATAATGTCAAGGTTATGTAGGGAACAATGATGATCTCGTGGTTATGTAGGGGGCAATGATGATGTCATGGTTATGTAGGGAACAATGATGATATCAAGGTTATGTAGGGAACAATGATCATGTCAAAGTTGTCTGGAATAATGATGATGTATCAGTACAGTTGCTGGACCATTGTTAGGTCACCTGTACAAAGTACAGGAAGCGAGCTTAATGTCGTCACCTGTGCGTCGTCGGCGTCCAATGTTAACGTTTGCGTTTAGGTCCAATGTAGACAAACTACTTGGCCCAGGTTGATGAAACTTCACATGTGAGTTTGTCGTGGAAAGTTAAAAACACCCACACAAATATAGGTCACTGTGACCTACTATTTCTGCCTGAATGACTTCAACATTTTTGCAGTAACGTTTGCATTTAGGTCCAATGCAATCAAGGAAATTAGGGATTTGAATCAACAGGACATTCGGTCCTGTGAACTGTGAGGAATTACAGGACTGAACTAGATTTTACAGGACCGACAATAAAATAATGATTTTTGTTTAAATAATAAATTTATTTTATTTAAGTGTCACATATTGATTGCATTAAACTTACAATCACAAACAGCAATATCTACAATTAGACAGCGGCGTAAAGGTTAGCGTGCGAGTGCTCATGGGTTCGTGCTCCGGTTGGGTCAGACCAAAGACTATAAAATTAGTATTTTTTGCTTCTCTGTTAAGTACGCAGCATGAAGGAGAAAGAACAAAGACTGGTTGGCTATGAATCAGTATAATGTGTCCAAGTGGGATGACAATTTGATGTCCATAAATATATTATTGTATACAGCATGATCATATTCATTAAGGTATATTTCCACTCTGAAATTACAAAACTATTTGTGACATTAAAAATTACTAAATGAAATATTCATTCTATCTAAACAAATGAATCCTTATATGTAAAAAAAAAAAAAAAAGAATAAAATAATAGCTCTATGCTACCAGAAAAAGTATAATTAGAAACCAGAATTTAGGATTACAAAAGAATATATATATATAGCTCTTTTGGTCCATTGGCTTCGATGCACCAGTTGCAGACAATAACATTTTGTTCAACGTTGTGATGAAGCCAGGATCGGTCCTGCTTCCAAGAATCAATAAATTTACGTTCTCGGTCTTTTTCATACTGTTTCTTCCGTTCTCTCGTCTCCTCTGGGGTTACTTTTCTCTTTAATGGCTTTCCTGGTATGGCTCCTGTCTTATACTGCAAGAAAGCCATGACCACCGTGTTTTGAAGTGATAAAATGTTCCGAATTAACGACGATTGTTAATGAAGAAACTCTAGAGAATAATATTTTTCCGAAATACCACGATCACTGTAGTCACACAAAATATTTTACGACAATAACTGTCATAAATAGTTAGTGTCTTTGCCAAAACTCAATTACGATATGTATTATTTATTTTAGATTTTTCTTGATCTAAAAATAACAAATAAAAGAAAATTAGAAATATTTTTAAGTTGAATTTACCGAGAACCCGATTTATCTATTCTTAAAGGCAGCGGCTGACAAAACAATTTACCGGACAGTCGGTCCGGTGAGTTAACGAAAAATATCGGACAGCCGGGAAATTTATCGGACTTGGTCCGGTGCTAATTTCCTTTACTGCCAATGTAGACAAACTACATGGTCCAGGTTGATGAAACCTCACATGTGAGTTTATCGTGGACAGTTAAAAACATCGCACACAAATGTAGGTCACCATGACCCACTATTTCTGCCTGAATGACTGACATTTTTGCGTTAACGTTTGCGTTTAGGTCAAATGTAAACAAACTACTTGGCCCAGGTATATGAAATTTCACATGTGAGTTTGTCGTGGACAGTTAAAAACACTGCACACAAATATAGGTCACCATGACCTACTATTTCTACCTGAATGACTTCGACATGTAACTATAGATTGCACAGGCGAGCTGGATGGTCTGCCTTGCAACCAGCTATTTTTACATGACATGATTCGTTCAAATTTATTAGAATTAAATTGTCAGATAAACAATTAATTAATTAAAAACATGTAAGATTTAATTAAATAAGCATTCATTTAGTGTCAAAATATATCTTGTCACTCTCAATTAAGAAATGAGAAAGATTTCAAATTCTAACAATTAAAATAAGTCTTAAATCAATGTTGGTCAAATAAGCATGCATCATTGGTAGCCCACATATGATCACACTTCTGTTACTCTCCACTCATCTCCCTTGTTGACTCAACTAGAAGAGAAATATTTATAGTGATGTGATTGTTTTATTGTTTTAAAACACTGATAAGTCGAGATGAATTTCTTAATCACTGCTTTTAAATATATCTAAATTAAGAAAGGAATTCCTTGCAAATTATGGGAGTCCCCATTTTCTATTTAGCTTTTTCACCTCAAAGAAGGAAATTAACAATAGCAAACGACGATTTAGATTGATAACTATTAATAGGCTTTTTCAACAAAGCAAAGCTTTCTATGTCAGTTGACCCATGAGTGATGAGTGGAGAGTATTGGGAACATGATCAGCTGTGGCTTACGGACGATTATAAGCATGATAAATTCCAAATACAAAGGAAATTTGCCAGCTACCTACATTGTACATGTCACAATGATGGTTAAAAAATTCAAATATATTTTCTTTTGCATACAATTTTGATATTTATATATACAGTTAAACATGTATTAAGTGGTCACCTTTGGGACAAAGAAAAAGTGGTCTTCTAAGACAGGTAACCTGTGAAAAGGGGTAACCTTCATATGAAATTTTCTATGACATAACAAGTAAAAGATGACCTTTTAATACAGGTGCCTGCTTAAAAGAGGTGACTGCATGGGCAGGTTTGACTGTAATTTGTTCTGTATGTTGACTGTATTTCCACCTTTTATAGAGATATGGTAAAGCTTGAGACACTACAGGAATTAAATCTGTCTGGGAACAAGTTAAGAAATATACCTACAACATTAGGTAAACACCCAAAGCTACAGATCCTGAGAATAAATGCAAACTTCATCAGAGATCTTCCTGACTTCAAAAGAGCTCAAAGTTTAAAGGTCAGTTAACTAGAATGTAAATATGTAAATGAGTAGGATTATTCAAATGAAATGTGAAACCTGTCTATACAGAATCCTTAATAAATCTGAAATACTAGCTTAATTTTACCTCTAATTCAAACACTTATATCTAAAATAATATGTCTATGCAGTTTTTCATTGGCAAATTTTTGAAAGATTTGAACACAGATATGATAGACTCAAATTGGCATTTACTGACAACATTATCTCAAATCACGGTCCAATTTAAGGGGATTCTCAAATTGGCATCCTTTCCAAATTCTCAGATCTATGGCCAATTTCTTGGTTAGAATTAGGATATACGTCAGTGACATCATATGACATCAAATTGAGAAAGTGAAAATTGGTCGCCAATTTGAAAAAAGGACATAGATCTGAGGCTTAGATGTTTGTGACGTAGAAATCGGACATGTATTTGAGGATAGGATGTGTATTAGGGGCAGGATGTCGTTCCGAGTCTTACAAATATTTGTAGAGGTTTTCACAGAAGTATAATTTTCATTCATTCCTTCAAATACAGAAGAAAAAAAATAGAAAACATTTATATTGTTAATTTTGTTTTCAATTTGCGATCTTGAACTACATGTAATGATTTAAATAATTCCCTTCTTCAGTTTGTATTATTTTTCAGCATATTTTGAATCAAATACTGAAAATAAGAAATATATAAAAACATATCACAAAGGTTAAAAATAAAATTAAAACACATGTAAATTGTAAAAAAAAAATTAAGATGGCATATAATAAATAAATAATTACATTACTTCTGTTTTTCATTGAAATGTTACAATATGATTGGCTATGAAGTGGTCACATGATTATAAAAGAGATGTTTTACATCCCAATAAAACTCAAACCCGAACTTGCATGTGCCTCCATGACGACATCAGATGGAAACAATCAATGGCATAGTCATTTCCAACAGCAAATAATCTAACACAAATAAAATTCACAACGAAAAATTCAACTATATTAAATTTTGGTGTGATTTAAATGTAATTATAAGAATTGAATGCATTTTTTTTTGTAGTTTTATAGGCGTGTAAAAGCGTGGACCGAGGCACATTTTTTGTATGAAGCAGTAGCGTGCTTCATACAAAATGTGCTTCGGTCCACACTTTTACACGCCAATAAAACTACAAAAAAATACATTCAATTCTTAAATAATCAGGAACAGCAAATACATTTTTATGTACAGGGGAGATAATTTTCATAAAGAAATAGTCAGGAGCAGTTATCTCCCATATCAAATATATTTTTATGTATAGGGAAGATAATTTGATTAAGAAATATTCAGGAACAGTTATTTCCCATATGGAATGCATTATATGTATAAGGGAGATAATTTTGATTAGAAAATAGTCAGGAACAGTTGTCTCCCATATCTTCAAATCCCGTTCATGGCAAGATCCACTTAATACAACATTATGTGATAAAGTTTGTCAGTGACTTGCAACTGGTTGGTGGTTTTCTCCGTGTACTCCGGTTTCCTCCACCAATAAAACTGACCACCAGAATATAACTGAAATATTGTTGAAAGTGGCATTAAGCACCATAAACCAACTCATATCAAATGCATTATATGTATAGGGGAGATAATCATAATTTTGATTAAGGAATAGTCAGGAACAGTTATCTCCCATATCAAATGCATTATATTGTATAGGGGGAGATCATTTTGATTTAAAAGTTTTAATAAAACAGTAAGCTGAATTCTTTGACTCTACAGGTATTAGAAGTTGGTTCTAACAGACTGTCAGATATTGCAGCAGCTAATCTTATGTCATCTCAAGTTAATCTATTAGATATTTCTGGTAACAACATTAATTTGGATACCAGTGTACTCAAGGGCATCAGGTAATTAGATTTAACCAAATAATGTCTTCATGTTAATTATTTTGTTTGTCATTTGTAAGACTTGATGTTTTAATGGGCTTTTGTGGTCATGATCATATGGTAGTTGGATTTACAACTATCTGTGCAATCAGTGCCTATCACCACTAAAGTTGTGAGTTCAAACCCCATTCATTGAGACGTATACTCGATACAACATTATGTGATAAAGTTTGTCAGTGACTTGCGATAGGTTGGTGGGTTTCTCTGGGTACTTTGATTCCCTCTACCAATAAAACTGACCGCCATGATATAAATGAAATATTGTTGCATTGCTAGATTCAAGTTTTTTCCCTTAGGAAATAGTTATATACCCTGTTCATGTGTTGTGAAAGGTTTTAAGCATAATGGAGAAGCATTATTATTTTTAATGAATTATGACCCCACAAAAATATGCATGTTTATTTTAAAATGAAAAGTTATCTATATACCACTGTGGAACACTTGTTATTAAAAAGGAATGTAACAGACATTTCATTTTGAATTAAAAATACTTCACAGGGCTTTCAATATTCTATACCAGTACTTCACTATTAACAGGTGGTACCTTTTATTAAAATTTGAACAATTTTCATGAATATCCTTTACAACATTTTAAAATCAGAACATTTTAGGCAGGTAAAAGTACCTGGGATCGCCCCTTATTAAAAGGCCTGACTTCTGGTTAATTGTTGACTTTGTAATGTGTTTCAGCAATGTTAAGAAGATATGCAGTATAGATATGAGAGGACAGAATCGGTCACTGTTAGACCTAAGACAGGCTGTGTATGATAGTAGTGGGTTACCATGGCAAACAGGGTTGTCCCAGACTTCAGGAATTAGAAATAAGTAGGTTTATTGTAATTTTGCAATAAAAAGAATTGTGTAGGCCAAAATAAATTATTGTGTTTTTTGTATCACAAGTCTAGGTGGACATACAGACCAGACCAATTGGTATTTTATTCAAAGACTTATAATAGTGAAACAGAGCTGTCGGGGTCATGATCATCTGGTAGTGCCAATCACCACTAAAGTTTGACAGTGAATTGCGACAGGTCGGTGGTTTTCTCCGGGTACTCAGGTTACCTCCACCAATAAACTGTCTGCCACGATATAACTGAAATATTGTTGAAAGTTGCATAACCCTAATCCTATAATAGTGAAACAGGTTTTTATGTAAATATATCCAGATATAAGATTAATAGACAATATATTTGTATAAAAAGTATTTGTAAAATTCCTGAATTATCACCTAGTAATTGTTCAAACAAGATCAAGGTATGTTTTCCATTGTATTATTTTAATTCGAATGATGACAAATGTGGTTAAACATGTATTAAACAACAATCAATAGACCTGTCGGATTGATAAATCAAGTATTTCAGATTATACTTTTTTTAAGATTATGTTTAAAGAAAATATTTAATACAGATTTATTTTATTTTATCATGTAGATTGTCGGTGGTCATTATTAACAAACCTAGTTTCACCAATGAAGTTGAAGGATTGTTTGGTATATTTGATGGAGGACGAAATGATGAAGTTGTAAAGTTAGTCCTGGACAATGTGGACAAGGCAATACTTAGTGAAATTCATCACCAAACTACACACCACAATTATATGAAATACACTATGCTAGCTTTACATAGGTAAGTAACCTTTGGAAGCAGTCTGATTTCTGATTACAAATTAGAACAACATGGGTTACACATGTCTGATATATAAATAAAGGGATTATACAGATTCTTAAGACAACTACAATACAAACATAGAAGTATAAAATAAAAACAAAAGAAGGAAAGCTTAGACAACATCATAAAACTAAAGAACAAAATCCTGGTTGGTTTGGTTTATGGTGTTTAATGCCACTTTCAACAATATTTCAGTTTTATTGGTGGAGGAAACCGGAGTACCTGTCGCACGTCACTGACAAACTTTATCACATAATGTTGTATCGAGTACACTTCGCCTGAGCAGGGTTCAAACTCACAACATTAGTGGTGATAGGCATTGATTGCATAGGTAGTTGGAAATCCAACCACCATACCATCACGACCATGACAGCCGTACAAAAGCTTGGATAACATCGTAAAACAAAAGAAAAAAAGCGTGGAACAAAAACAAAAGAACAGTTTTGTTTTTGGGTAACCTCAATTTTTGTGGCATTTCTAGTTCAATCTATATATAAATTGAAACCCATTGAAATGTCAATATTTTGAAGATTTGTTTTTCAATTTCAGTAAACTGAAATCAGTTGGTCAGAAAGTTGGAGCAGCAGGAGTACTTTGCCATATAAGGAGGTCAGATGCAGACGACAGATTTGTTCTAAATGTAGCCAATGTTGGTGACACTGAGGCTGTGATAAGTCGTCATGGTGAAGCTGTACCCCTGTCAAGATTGTTTGTTGTCAACAAAGACAAGGACGAGAGACAGAGAATTTGTAAAAGTGATGGAATTATAACAGAGGTATGTTTTTTTTATCAAAATTAATTGTGACATGTGCTTACATATTATTAAACCATTCCATTAAAGACTATAGTAGGATAAGAAGGGAGTTCACAATCCTGACATTTAACTTTTATACTTTCTTTCCTCGTGCAGTAATATGATTCTCAATATTCAACACCACTTTCAATAATATTGGTTTTCTCCGTGTACTCAGGTTTCCTCCACCAATAACACTGACCGCCACGATATAGCTGAAATATTGTTGAAAGTGGCATTAAACACCGTAAACCTAAACTAAACCAATCAATAATATTTCAAATACATCATGGTAATCAATTTTATTGGTGCAGGAAAAACAATAGAGCACTGTAAAAAATGTAAACTTTTTCATTTCAAATCCTATTGGTGATTGACACTGTTGACGTAGGCAGATGTAAATCTGTTGGCCTGTACTTGATATTGATACCTAAAAATTTCATAGACACATTTCTGATTGGTGGGTTGAAAATATGAACCCTGAGGTGACCCCAAATAGGATGTCCTTGAATTTTAGAAAAACATTTAATTTTAATGAAATAGTATGTAAATTTGATTAAAATTGAATTTTACTCTTTTTTTTCAGGATGGTCAAGTTAGTGGTGTGACCTACAATTCTCGACTTTTAGGATGCAGCTTCCTGTTTCCACATGTCATTCCTGAACCTCACGTTACAAGTGTCAACCTACATGACGATGATCAAGTTATTATCATTGCTAATCACGGTCTGTGGAAGTATGTGTCTTATCAGGAGGCTGTGGATGAAGTGATTGATATCCCTGACCCTGTTTTAGCAGCCAAGAAACTGCAGGACCTTGCACAGGGCTATGGGTCTAAGGAGAGCATTGGTGTTCTTGTTGTCAAATTATTATTGTCAGATAAAGAAAGGAACCGAATGAAGGATATTTTGCAAATACAGTTTGAAGCTGAGCAGAATTTGATGTCTCAACTAAAAAGTCGAGACTTAATGAGAGAAATGGAAAAACGTAGAAAGCGGGCAGAAATGATTGAAGAGGAGGAAATAGTTCCCATGGAAATTGTAAGATTAAAAGATCGTCACAAAATTCGTGTTCAAGCCTCATCAGTTTTCCAGGATGAAGTTGGTGAATATGTTAGTTTAAAAGATGTAAAAGGTCAAAATGATGATATTTCAAATAATTGGGAAGTAATGTTACAAAAGAGATTGACAGAAGAAATTAAGGATAAAGAATTACAACATGTGTTCCTTGAAAGGGGTGAAGATCAAAATGCTGCTTTTGTTGACGAATTTGACGATGATATTGACAATAACTGGGAAATAAACGATTGTGATAAGGAATCGTTACTGCCAAAGTCTGGTAAGATAAATGGATCAAAAAATAATTTTCTTGGCTCCAGTAATCTTATAAAACAGTCAAGCTCTGCTCAATCTATAGAATTCATAAAAGATTACAATTATCCAATGAATATTGATAGAGATGCTATCTTGTTTCATCAAATGCAGATGGCCAGAGCAAGCAGGCAAAGTACTGATAGCTTGAGCTCGGTTCAGTCTGTGCCGGCAAACCCTGTAATGAAAGACTTCAATGGGGGACTTAAAACATCGTCTCATAGTATTGAAGTACTCATTCATGGCCAGGAGCAGAAGGCATGTGCACATAGCATTGGAGGGTCAGAACCTGATACAGAAACTAGGCATCAGCAAAATGAGTCTGATGTGACTGAGTTTTGTAAAGGTGTGGAAAGGGGTCCGACATCTTTACAGAATATTCCGCAAAACTCTCCATTATTACAATCAAAGCAGTCTTCGAAACTTCCTAAAAAAGATGCAACTGTAGATCACAAGGTAAAAAACTACACACAAACTTGGGTCGAACATTCAGAAAAGTATTCTAAAAATGAGGGGAAATTGTCGCCAAAAGAAGAAAAAATAAAGAGAACAAGACAGGAAGTGGAGAAGATAAAAAGGGGAATTAACCCATCTCATTCTTCTGAAAGTCATTCTCCTCCACAGTATAGATATGGTGCTACTAGGCCAGATGACCAAAATAGAAAAAGTCATCTAGTGAATGGTAACACAGATCAAATTGACCCTCATTCAAAAAATACAACCAAAAGAGTTAATAGATCTCCACAACTGAAACATAATTCCCCAAATTATAACAGAAAAATTAATGGCCATGATTCACATAAAAATGATCGAAATGTTCACGAAATTGATCATGAGCATCAGTTTCCCGATATCTGTGATACATCTGTGGTAAGTGGATATAAACATGTCAACAGTTCCAGTGAAAAAAAGCACCGAGCGCCACAACCACCGATAGCTGTTCCTCAGATTCTTGAAAGGTCCGAGTCAGACGTTACAAATATAAGAGCCACAAGTGGAATACCATCGATACTTCAAAATAGCAATACGTCTGTTCAAATGTCTTGTGGCGTTTTTGACGACTATCCAACAACGGAAAGAAAAAAATGTAATAATTGTCGATCTTCAGAAGATGTTGATTATACAAACATTAGTTCATCAAATATAAAAGATATAGTAATGGGTACAAAAGAACGGACTAAGAAGTACATAAATACCATTGAAATAACTCCAAAGATTCAAGAACATGTTAGTGGTGAATTTGAGAAGTGTGATAAGGGTCCAAAGTATATCAACACCATTGAAGTCATTCCTATATCTCCACGACAAAAACCAAAGCAAATCAAACAGAAGATGTACAAGGTAGAAACAGACTATAATGCTAATTCTATCTCCAGCTTAGAGGGAATATATCACCTGATTGGAAGTTCAAAATCAAAACAAGAATCACCCATTCTGTCTACGCCAAAGCCATTAACACGATCTCGGAGTTTAGAATCTTTGATTAATCGCTCCATCAGTCAACAAAGTGTTATGGTGACATATTTATAGGGGAAAGTCAAATATTTATTGTTCAGTTACAAAAGTTTTTTTAAATATATAATAATTCAATTTGCTATGTTTATTGTTTACTGCTTTCATTTTTGGAATTTGATATGGTGCTGCATCATGTGCATGAAAGAAATTAAATTTATTTTTAATGGTCTGGAAATTTTTAAATGTTTAAATTCTGCTATTTCACAGTGTTATGTTTAGAATATATTTTTTATTAATGTTTTAAAACATGGTTTGAATGAACTAGTTAAGACATGTAAATGGATGCCCAATGAATGAATGAATAAGTTACTGTACTAAAATAATTTTTTCATGATCCACATAACAACATTTTCTCATGATCCACATAACAGTACTTTCTCATGATCCACATAACATTACATTCTCGTGATCCACATAACAATACTTTCTCTTGATCCACATAACAGTATTTTCTCATGATCCACATAACAATACTTTCTCTTGATCCACATAACAGTATTTTCTCATGATCCACATAACAGTACTTTCTCATGATCCACATAACAATACTTTCTCATGATTCACATAGCAATGCTTTCTCTTGATCCACATAACAGTATTTTCTCATGATCCACATAACAGTTCTTTCTCATGATCCACATATCGGTATTTTCTCATGATCCACATAACGGTACTTTCTCATTATCCACATAACAGTATTTTCTCATGATCCACATAACTACTTTCTCATGATCCACTTAATGGTACTTTCTTATTATCCACATAACAGTACTTTCTCATGATCCACATAATGGTACTTTCTCAAGATCCACATAACAGTACCTCCTGATGATCCACATAACAGTACTTTCCCAAAATCCACATAATGGTACTTTCTCATTATCCACATAACAGTACTTTCTCACGATCCACATAACAGTACTTTCTCATGATCCACATAACGGTACCATCTCATTATCCACATAACAGTACTTTCTCATGATCCACATAATGGTACTTTCTCAAGATCCACATAATAGTACCTCCTCATGATCCACATAACAGTACTTTCCCAAGATCCACATAATGGTACTTTCTCATTATCCACATAACAGTACTTTCTCACAATCCACGGTGATAAAAAATTTCAGTGGTTTTCTCCAGTCCTCCGGTTTCCTCCACCAATAAAACTGACCACCATGATATAACTGAAATATTGTTGAAAGTGGCATTAAACACCATCAAACAAACCGATACTTTCTCATGATCCACATACCTGTAATATTTTGACAAATAATAAATACACTTCTAAAAGTTGGAAGGCTGGTACTTCTGATGAACCTTTTAGGCAATTTCTAGATTGATCTTCTATGATTCTATAGATAAAATCACTGAAAATTAGAAGCATGGAATTCAGTTTGTGCTGTTAAGAATGGCAGTTAGAATATTGTGCTCTGGAGGAAGATCATGTATGTTGTGTACTTAGATAAATGCTCATTTGAGGTGGAGTAATATTCAGACTTACCCACTCACTACAAATATCACTCTTTTACTCAATGTTTCCAAGTACAACATTTGAGCAATATGTATTACTGTTGTTGTCCAATAAAAACCTGCTTATTATTTTTCACTGACATTTTGTGAAAATGTTAAACTCTGTTAGTTTAAAATGTTAAATATATAACTGTTAAATAAATATATTTATTATATAGTAATAAATATTTCTCTATTTAATCCTTTATAAAAAATCGTGCAATATATTCTTGTATTTTACTGTTGGGTCTCGATCGTCTTTATAAGATATGGAAAAAATACTGGTGCATTCCGAATGTCATTCATATTGCACTAGTGCAAATATTAAAATATCTTGTATTTTACTGTTGGTCTCTAACGTCTTTATAAGATATGGAAAAAATACCGGTGCATTCCGAATGTCATTCATATTGCACTAGTGTAAATATTAAAATATTCTTCCTAGTGCAGTATAGTAATGATATATGAAAAAATCATATCTTGACAGTATTAATAACACTTCTGAAGAAGAAATATTTATTACTATATAATAAAAGGGTTATTGCATGAATATTGGTGAATATTCATGCAATAACCCTATATTATAGAAATTAAGGAAGAATATGCTGATAAATAATTGTTTTTACAAAATAATAAATTACCATTTTGGTATCTATATGATTAGACATGAGAAAGTTAAATGACACTTAGACCTACTACAATACATGTACAAGTTAAATGACACTTAAACAACACTTAGACCTACTACAATACATGTACAAGTTAAATGGCACTTAGACCCACTACAATACATGTACAAGTTAAATGGCACTTAGACCTACTACAATACATGTACAAGTTAAATGACAGTTAGAACTACTACAATACATGTCCAAGTTAAATGACAGTTAGAACTACTACAATACATGTACAAGTTAAATGGCACTTAGACCCACTACAATACATGTACAAGTTAAATGGCACTTAGACCTACTACAATACATGTACAAGTTAAATGACAGTTAGAACTACTACAATACATGTACAAGTTAAATGACACTTAAACAACACTTAGACCTACTACAATACATGTACAAGTTAAATGACACTTAGACCCACTACAATACATGTACAAGTTAAATGGCACTTAGACCTACTACAATACATGTACAAGTTAAATGACACTTAGACCCACTACAATACATGTACAAGTTAAATGGCACTTAGACCTACTACAATACATGTACAAGTTAAATGGCACTTAGACCCACTACAATACATGTACAAGTTAAATGACACTTAGACCCACTACAATACATGTACAAGTTAAATGGCACTTAGACCTACTACAATACATGTACAAGTTAAATGACACTTAGACCCACTACAATACATGTACAAGTTAAATGGCACTTAGACCTACTACAATACATGTACAAGTTAAATGACACTTAGACCTACTACAATACATGTACAAGTTAAATGGCACTTAGACCTACTACAATACATGTACAAGTTAAATGACAGTTAGACATACTACAATACATGTACAAGTTAAATGGCACTTAGACCTACTACAATACATGTACAAGTTAAATGACAGTTAGACCTACTACAATACATGTACAAGTTAAATGGCACTTAGACCTACTACAATACATGTACAAGTTAAATGACACTTAGACCTACTACAATACATGTACAAGTTAAATGGCACTTAGACCTACTACAATACATGTACAAGTTAAATGACAGTTAGACATACTACAATACATGTACAAGTTAAATGGCACTTAGACCTACTACAATACATGTACAAGTTAAATGGCACTTAGACCTACTACAATACATGTACAAGTTAAATGGCACTTAGACCTACTACAATACATGTACAAGTTAAATGACACTTAGACCTACTACAATACATGTACAAGTTAAATGACACTTAGACCTACTACAATACATGTACAAGTTAAATGGCACTTAGACCTACTACAATACATGTACAAGTTAAATGACACTTAGACCTACTACAATACATGTACAAGTTAAATGACACTTAGACCTACTACAATACATGTACAAGTTAAATGGCACTTAGACCTACTACAATACATGTACAAGTTAAATGACACTTAGACCTACTATAATACATGTACAAGTTAAATGACACTTAGACCTACTACAATACATGTACAAGTTAAATGACACTTAGACCTACTACAATACATGTACAAGTTAAATGGCACTTAGACCTACTACAATACATGTACAAGTTAAATGACACTTAGACCCACTACAATACATGTACAAGTTAAATGGCACTTAGACCCACTACAATACATGTACAAGTTAAATGACAGTTAGACCTACTACAATACATGTACAAGTTAAATGGCACTTAGACCCACTACAATACATGTACAAGTTAAATGGCACTTAGACCTACTACAATACATGTACAAGTTAAATGGCACTTAGACCTACTACAATACATGTACAAGTTAAATGGCACTTAGACCCACTACAATACATGTACAAGTTAAATGGCACTTAGACCTACTACAATACATGTACAAGTTAAATGGCACTTAGACCCACTACAATACATGTACAAGTTAAATGGCACTTAGACCTACTACAATACATGTACAAGTTAAATGGCACTTAGACCTACTACAATACATGTACAAGTTAAATGGCACTTAGACCTACTACAATACATGTACAAGTTAAATGACAGTTAGACCTACTACAATACATGTACAAGTTAAATGACACTTAGACCTACTACAATACATGTACAAGTTAAATGACAGTTAGACCTACTACAATACATGTACAAGTTAAATGGCACTTAGACCTACTACAATACATGTACAAGTTAAATGGCACTTAGACCTACTACAATACATGTACAAGTTAAATGACAGTTAGACCTACTACAATACATGTACAAGTTAAATGGCACTTAGACCTACTACAATACATGTACAAGTTAAATGACAGTTAGACCTACTACAATACATTGTACAAGTTAAATGGCACTTAGACCTACTACAATACATGTACAAGTTAAATGACACTTAAACAACACTTAGACCTACTACAATACATGTACAAGTTAAATGACACTTAGACCTACTACAATACATGTACAAGTTAAATGACACTTAGACCTACTACAATACATGTACAAGTTAAATGACACTTAGACCCACTACAATACATGTACAAGTTAAATGACACTTAGACCCACTACAATACATGTACAAGTTAAATGGCACTTAGACCTACTACAATACATGTACAAGTTAAATGACACTTAGACCCACTACAATACATGTACAAGTTAAATGGCACTTAGACCCACTACAATACATGTACAAGTTAAATGGCACTTAGACCTACTACAATACATGTACAAGTTAAATGGCACTTAGACCCACTACAATACATGTACAAGTTAAATGGCACTTAGACCTACTACAATACATGTACAAGTTAAATGACAGTTAGACCTACTACAATACATGTACAAGTTAAATGACACTTAGACCTACTACAATACATGTACAAGTTAAATGACACTTAGACCCACTACAATACATGTACAAGTTAAATGACACTTAGACCCACTACAATACATGTACAAGTTAAATGGCACTTAGACCTACTACAATACATGTACAAGTTAAATGACACTTAAACAACACTTAGACCTACTACAATACATGTACAAGTTAAATGACACTTAGACCTACTACAATACATGTACAAGTTAAATGGCACTTAGACCTACTACAATACATGTACAAGTTAAATGACACTTAGACCTACTACAATACATGTACAAGTTAAATGACACTTAGACCTACTACAATACATGTACAAGTTAAATGGCACTTAGACCTACTACAATACATGTACAAGTTAAATGGCACTTAGACCCACTACAATACATGTACAAGTTAAATGGCACTTAGACCTACTACAATACATGTACAAGTTAAATGGCACTTAGACCCACTACAATACATGTACAAGTTAAATGGCACTTAGACCTACTACAATACATGTACAAGTTAAATGACAGTTAGACCTACTACAATACATGTACAAGTTAAATGACACTTAGACCTACTACAATACATGTACAAGTTAAATGACACTTAGACCCACTACAATACATGTACAAGTTAAATGACACTTAGACCCACTACAATACATGTACAAGTTAAATGGCACTTAGACCTACTACAATACATGTACAAGTTAAATGACACTTAAACAACACTTAGACCTACTACAATACATGTACAAGTTAAATGACACTTAGACCCACTACAATACATGTACAAGTTAAATGGCACTTAGACCCACTACAATACATGTACAAGTTAAATGACAGTTAGACCTACTACAATACATGTACAAGTTAAATGGCACTTAGACCTACTACAATACATGTACAAGTTAAATGGCACTTAGACCTACTACAATACATGTACAAGTTAAATGGCACTTAGACCCACTACAATACATGTACAAGTTAAATGGCACTTAGACCTACTACAATACATGTACAAGTTAAATGGCACTTAGACCCACTACAATACATGTACAAGTTAAATGGCACTTAGACCCACTACAATACATGTACAAGTTAAATGGCACTTAGACCTACTACAATACATGTACAAGTTAAATGACAGTTAGACCTACTACAATACATGTACAAGTTAAATGACAGTTAGACCTACTACAATACATGTACAAGTTAAATGACACTTAGACCTACTACAATACATGTACAAGTTAAATGGCACTTAGACCCACTACAATACATGTACAAGTTAAATGGCACTTAGACCTACTACAATACATGTACAAGTTAAATGACAGTTAGACCTACTACAATACATGTACAAGTTAAATGACACTCAGACCTACTACAATACATGTACAAGTTAAATGACACTTAGACCTACTACAATACATGTACAAGTTAAATGACACTTAGACCTACTACAATACATGTACAAGTTAAATGACAGTTAGACCTACTACAATACATGTACAAGTTAAATGGCACTTAGACCTACTACAATACATGTACAAGTTAAATGGCACTTAGACCTACTACAATACATGTACAAGTTAAATGGCACTTAGACCCACTACAATACATGTACAAGTTAAATGGCACTTAGACCTACTACAATACATGTACAAGTTAAATGGCACTTAGACCCACTACAATACATGTACAAGTTAAATGGCACTTAGACCCACTACAATACATGTACAAGTTAAATGACAGTTAGACCTACTACAATACATGTACAAGTTAAATGGCACTTAGACCTACTACAATACATGTACAAGTTAAATGGCACTTAGACCTACTACAATACATGTACAAGTTAAATGACACTTAGACCTACTACAATACATGTACAAGTTAAATGACACTTAGACCTACTACAATACATGTACAAGTTAAATGGCACTTAGACCTACTACAATACATGTACAAGTTAAATGGCACTTAGACCCACTACAATACATGTACAAGTTAAATGGCACTTAGACCTACTACAATACATGTACAAGTTAAATGGCACTTAGACCCACTACAATACATGTACAAGTTAAATGGCACTTAGACCTACTACAATACATGTACAAGTTAAATGACAGTTAGACCTACTACAATACATGTACAAGTTAAATGACACTTAGACCTACTACAATACATGTACAAGTTAAATGACACTTAGACCCACTACAATACATGTACAAGTTAAATGACACTTAGACCCACTACAATACATGTACAAGTTAAATGGCACTTAGACCTACTACAATACATGTACAAGTTAAATGACACTTAAACAACACTTAGACCTACTACAATACATGTACAAGTTAAATGACACTTAGACCCACTACAATACATGTACAAGTTAAATGGCACTTAGACCCACTACAATACATGTACAAGTTAAATGACAGTTAGACCTACTACAATACATGTACAAGTTAAATGGCACTTAGACCTACTACAATACATGTACAAGTTAAATGGCACTTAGACCTACTACAATACATGTACAAGTTAAATGGCACTTAGACCCACTACAATACATGTACAAGTTAAATGGCACTTAGACCTACTACAATACATGTACAAGTTAAATGGCACTTAGACCCACTACAATACATGTACAAGTTAAATGGCACTTAGACCCACTACAATACATGTACAAGTTAAATGGCACTTAGACCTACTACAATACATGTACAAGTTAAATGACAGTTAGACCTACTACAATACATGTACAAGTTAAATGACAGTTAGACCTACTACAATACATGTACAAGTTAAATGACACTTAGACCTACTACAATACATGTACAAGTTAAATGGCACTTAGACCCACTACAATACATGTACAAGTTAAATGGCACTTAGACCTACTACAATACATGTACAAGTTAAATGACAGTTAGACCTACTACAATACATGTACAAGTTAAATGACACTCAGACCTACTACAATACATGTACAAGTTAAATGACACTTAGACCTACTACAATACATGTACAAGTTAAATGACACTTAGACCTACTACAATACATGTACAAGTTAAATGACAGTTAGACCTACTACAATACATGTACAAGTTAAATGGCACTTAGACCTACTACAATACATGTACAAGTTAAATGGCACTTAGACCTACTACAATACATGTACAAGTTAAATGGCACTTAGACCCACTACAATACATGTACAAGTTAAATGGCACTTAGACCTACTACAATACATGTACAAGTTAAATGGCACTTAGACCCACTACAATACATGTACAAGTTAAATGGCACTTAGACCCACTACAATACATGTACAAGTTAAATGGCACTTAGACCTACTACAATACATGTACAAGTTAAATGACACTTAGACCTACTACAATACATGTACAAGTTAAATGACAGTTAGACCTACTACAATACATGTACAAGTTAAATGACACTTAGACCCACTACAATACATGTACAAGTTAAATGGCACTTAGACCTACTACAATACATGTACAAGTTAAATGGCACTTAGACCTACTACAATACATGTACAAGTTAAATGACACTTAGACCTACTACAATACATGTACAAGTTAAATGACAGTTAGACCTACTACAATACATGTACAAGTTAAATGACACTTAGACCTACTACAATACATGTACAAGTTAAATGACACTTAGACCTACTACAATACATGTACAAGTTAAATGACAGTTAGACCTACTACAATACATGTACAAGTTAAATGACACTTAGACCTACTACAATACATGTACAAGTTAAATGGCACTTAGACCCACTACAATACATGTACAAGTTAAATGACAGTTAGACCTACTACAATACATGTACAAGTTAAATGACAGTTAGACCTACTACAATACATGTACAAGTTAAATGGCACTTAGACCTACTACAATACATGTACAAGTTAAATGACACTTAGACCTACTACAATACATGTACAAGTTAAATGACAGTTAGACCTACTACAATACATGTACAAGTTAAATGACACTTAGACCCACTACAATACATGTACAAGTTAAATGACACTTAGACCTACTACAATACATGTACAAGTTAAATGACAGTTAGACCTACTACAATACATGTACAAGTTAAATGACACTTAGACCTACTACAATACATGTACAAGTTAAATGACACTTAGACCTACTACAATACATGTACAAGTTAAATGACAGTTAGACCTACTACAATACATGTACAAGTTAAATGACACTTAGACCTACTACAATACATGTACAAGTTAAATGACAGTTAGACCTACTACAATACATGTACAAGTTAAATGACAGTTAGACCTACTACAATACATGTACAAGTTAAATGACACTTAGACCTACTACAATACATGTACAAGTTAAATGGCACTTAGACCTACTACAATACATGTACAAGTTAAATGACACTTAGACCTACTACAATACATGTACAAGTTAAATGACAGTTAGACCTACTACAATACATGTACAAGTTAAATGACACTTAGACCTACTACAATACATGTACAAGTTAAATGGCACTTAGACCTACTACAATACATGTACAAGTTAAATGGCACTTAGACCTACTACAATACATGTACAAGTTAAATGACACTTAGACCTACTACAATACATGTACAAGTTAAATGACACTTAGACCTACTACAATACATGTACAAGTTAAATGGCACTTAGACCTACTACAATACATGTACAAGTTAAATGGCACTTAGACCTACTACAATACATGTACAAGTTAAATGACAGTTAGACCTACTACAATACATGTACAAGTTAAATGACAGTTAGACATACTACAATACATGTACAAGTTAAATGACACTTAGACCTACTACAATACATGTACAAGTTAAATGACAGTTAGACCTACTACAATACATGTACAAGTTAAATGGCACTTAGACCTACTACAATACATGTACAAGTTAAATGACACTTAGACCTACTACAATACATGTACAAGTTAAATGACAGTTAGACCTACTACAATACATGTACAAGTTAAATGACACTTAGACCTACTACAATACATGTACAAGTTAAATGGCACTTAGACCTACTACAATACATTGTACAAGTTAAATGACACTTAGACCTACTACAATACATGTACAAGTTAAATGGCACTTAGACCTACTACAATACATGTACAAGTTAAATGACAGTTAGACCTACTACAATACATGTACAAGTTAAATGGCACTTAGACCTACTACAATACATGTACAAGTTAAATGGCACTTAGACCTACTACAATACATGTACAAGTTAAATGACACTTAGACCTACTACAATACATGTACAAGTTAAATGACAGTTAGACCTACTACAATACATTGTACAAGTTAAATGACACTTAGACCTACTACAATACATGTACAAGTTAAATGACAGTTAGACCTACTACAATACATGTACAAGTTAAATGACAGTTAGACCTACTACAATACATGTACAAGTTAAATGGCACTTAGACCTACTACAATACATGTACAAGTTAAATGACACTTAGACCTACTACAATACATGTACAAGTTAAATGACAGTTAGACCTACTACAATACATGTACAAGTTAAATGACAGTTAGACCTACTACAATACATGTACAAGTTAAATGGCACTTAGACCTACTACAATACATGTACAAGTTAAATGGCACTTAGACCTACTACAATACATGTACAAGTTAAATGACACTTAGACCTACTACAATACATGTACAAGTTAAATGACAGTTAGACCTACTACAATACATGTACAAGTTAAATGACACTTAGACCTACTACAATACATGTACAAGTTAAATGACACTTAGACCTACTACAATACATGTACAAGTTAAATGACACTTAGACCTACTACAATACATGTACAAGTTAAATGGCACTTAGACCTACTACAATACATTGTACAAGTTAAATGACACTTAGACCTACTACAATACATGTACAAGTTAAATGGCACTTAGACCTACTACAATACATGTACAAGTTAAATGGCACTTAGACCTACTACAATACATTGTACAAGTTAAATGACACTTAGACCTACTACAATACATGTACAAGTTAAATGACAGTTAGACCTACTACAATACATGTACAAGTTAAATGGCACTTAGACCTACTACAATACATTGTACAAGTTAAATGACACTTAGACCTACTACAATACATGTACAAGTTAAATGACAGTTAGACCTACTACAATACATGTACAAGTTAAATGGCACTTAGACCTACTACAATACATTGTACAAGTTAAATGACACTTAGACCTACTACAATACATGTACAAGTTAAATGGCACTTAGACCTACTACAATACATGTACAAGTTAAATGGCACTTAGACCTACTACAATACATGTACAAGTTAAATGACACTTAGACCTACTACAATACATGTACAAGTTAAATGGCACTTAGACCTACTACAATACATGTACAAGTTAAATGACACTTAGACCTACTACAATACATGTACAAGTTAAATGACAGTTAGACCTACTACAATACATGTACAAGTTAAATGGCACTTAGACCTACTACAATACATGTACAAGTTAAATGGCACTTAGACCTACTACAATACATGTACAAGTTAAATGACACTTAGACCTACTACAATACATGTACAAGTTAAATGGCACTTAGACCTACTACAATACATGTACAAGTTAAATGACACTTAGACCTACTACAATACATGTACAAGTTAAATGGCACTTAGACCCACTACAATACATGTACAAGTTAAATGGCACTTAGACCCACTACAATACATGTACAAGTTAAATGACACTTAGATCTACTACAATACATGTACAAGTTAAATGGCACTTAGACCTACTACAATACATGTACAAGTTAAATGACACTTAGACCTACTACAATACATGTACAAGTTAAATGGCACTTAGACCTACTACAATACATGTACAAGTTAAATGGCACTTAGACCTACTACAATACATGTACAAGTTAAATGACAGTTAGACCTACTACAATACATGTACAAGTTAAATGACACTTAGACCTACTACAATACATGTACAAGTTAAATGGCACTTAGACCCACTACAATACATGTACAAGTTAAATGGCACTTAGACCCACTACAATACATGTACAAGTTAAATGACACTTAGATCTACTACAATACATGTACAAGTTAAATGGCACTTAGACCTACTACAATACATGTACAAGTTAAATGACACTTAGACCTACTACAATACATGTACAAGTTAAATGGCACTTAGACCTACTACAATACATGTACAAGTTAAATGGCACTTAGACCTACTACAATACATGTACAAGTTAAATGACAGTTAGACCTACTACAATACATGTACAAGTTAAATGACACTTAGACCTACTACAATACATGTACAAGTTAAATGGCACTTAGACCTACTACAATACATGTACAAGTTAAATGACAGTTAGACCTACTACAATACATGTACAAGTTAAATGACACTTAGACCCACTACAATACATGTACAAGTTAAATGACAGTTAGACCTACTACAATACATGTACAAGTTAAATGACACTTAGACCTACTACAATACATGTACAAGTTAAATGGCACTTAGACCTACTACAATACATGTACAAGTTAAATGGCACTTAGACCTACTACAATACATGTACAAGTTAAATGACAGTTAGACCTACTACAATACATGTACAAGTTAAATGGCACTTAGACCTACTACAATACATGTACAAGTTAAATGACACTTAGACCTACTACAATACATGTACAAGTTAAATGACACTTAGACCTACTACAATACATGTACAAGTTAAATGGCACTTAGACCCACTACAATACATGTACAAGTTAAATGACAGTTAGACCTACTACAATACATGTACAAGTTAAATGACACTTAGACCTACTACAATACATTGTACAAGTTAAATGACACTTAGACCTACTACAATACATGTACAAGTTAAATGACAGTTAGACCTACTACAATACATGTACAAGTTAAATGACACTTAGACCTACTACAATACATTGTACAAGTTAAATGACACTTAGACCTACTACAATACATGTACAAGTTAAATGACACTTAGACCTACTACAATACATGTACAAGTTAAATGACAGTTAGACCTACTACAATACATGTACAAGTTAAATGACAGTTAGACCTACTACAATACATGTACAAGTTAAATGACACTTAGACCTACTACAATACATTGTACAAGTTAAATGACACTTAGACCTACTACAATACATGTACAAGTTAAATGACAGTTAGACCTACTACAATACATGTACAAGTTAAATGGCACTTAGACCTACTACAATACATTGTACAAGTTAAATGACACTTAGACCTACTACAATACATGTACAAGTTAAATGACACTTAGACCTACTACAATACATGTACAAGTTAAATGACACTTAGACCTACTACAATACATTGTACAAGTTAAATGACACTTAGACCTACTACAATACATTGTACAAGTTAAATGACACTTAGACCTACTACAATACATGTACAAGTTAAATGGCACTTAGACCTACTACAATACATGTACAAGTTAAATGACACTTAGACCTACTACAATACATTGTACAAGTTAAATGACACTTAGACCTACTACAATACATGTACAAGTTAAATGGCACTTAGACCTACTACAATACATGTACAAGTTAAATGACAGTTAGACCTACTACAATACATGTACAAGTTAAATGACACTTAGACCTACTACAATACATGTACAAGTTAAATGGCACTTAGACCTACTACAATACATGTACAAGTTAAATGACAGTTAGACCTACTACAATACATGTACAAGTTAAATGACACTTAGACCTACTACAATACATGTACAAGTTAAATGACACTTAGACCTACTACAATACATGTACAAGTTAAATGGCACTTAGACCCACTACAATACATGTACAAGTTAAATGGCACTTAGACCTACTACAATACATGTACAAGTTAAATGGCACTTAGACCTACTACAATACATGTACAAGTTAAATGACAGTTAGACCTACTACAATACATGTACAAGTTAAATGACACTTAGACCTACTACAATACATGTACAAGTTAAATGGCACTTAGACCTACTACAATACATGTACAAGTTAAATGGCACTTAGACCTACTACAATACATGTACAAGTTTATATGGTATCAAGAATTTTACACTGAATCAATGTAAATATAATACTGAAGGCTCCCTAATGAAATATATACAAGAAGTGAATATGTACTGAAAACTCCCAGTCCCTGTTGATGTCTTGGAGACTTATTGTTTTTGCTCCGTTTCTTATTATTATTATTTTTTTTATTATTATTATTATTATTATTATTATTATTCTCTTTCTTTGGCACATGAACTTGTCCACGGCAGATCTCAGGAACTACTGGACAGAATTTTATGAAACTTGGTGGAGTATATGATTTTAGTTGGTCCTAAAGTTTTCAGCTTTGTGGTAAAGGTGGTCAAAGTCATATTTTTAGGGCTTCAAAGAGGGTGGGGGTTACTATAGAATCCAATGGGAAAGTTGAAATTTCGTACATTAATGTTGATAACTTCTAAATCGATAATGATAGACATAAAATTTTACATATTGATAGGTCACCATTAGAGGAGCAATTCTGCATTTTCAAAATGTCTGCCATTTTCACAATTCTGCCAAAACACGGCATAAAATATGGGCGGTAAAAATTCAACATTTTCCGATATCATCAAAATTTGATATGTGGGTAGATAATAATGTCCCGAATTGATTCCTGACACTGAAAAATTTCTACCGATCGCCATTTTCAAAATGGTCGCCACAATACCGCAAAAATTCAACATTGTCCGATATCATCTAAATTTGATATGTGGGTAGATTATGATGTCCCAAATTTATTCCCGACATTTTCAAAATGGCCACCACAGTACTGCACAAATTCAACATTGTCCGATTTCAACGACATTTCAGATGTGGGTAGATAATGATGTCCCGAATAGATTCCCGACATTGACAAATTTCTAGCGGTCGCCATTTTCAAAATGGCTGTCACAATACCGTACAAATTCAACATTGTCCGATTTCAACGACATTTCATATATGGGTACATTATGATGTCCCGAATTTATTCCCGGCGTTGAAAAATTTCTAGCGGTCGCCATGCCATTTTCAAAATGGCCGCTACAATACCGCACAAATTCAACATTGTCCGATTTCAACGCCATTTCATATGTGGGTAGATTATGATGTCCCGAATTGATTCCTGACATCTAAAAATTTCTACCGGTCACCATTTTCAAAATGGCCTCCACAATACCACACAAATTCAACATTGTTCGATTTCAACGTCCTGAATTGATTCCCGACATCGAAAAATTTCTACCGGTCTCCATTTTCAAAATGGCCACCACAATACCACAAAAATTCAACATTGTTCGATTTCAAAGGTAGCTTTTAATTTATTTTTTAAACCGGTTGTCAGTTGCCGGTTTGGGAGACTTCATAATCGTTAGATTATAATCATATCTTGTTATTATTATTATTATTATTATTATTATTCTCCTTTCTTTCATTGGCACATGAACGTGTTCATGGCAGATCTCGAGAACTACTGGACAGAATTTCATGAAACTTGGTGGAGTTATAGATATATGTTTCTAGTTGGTCCTAAAGTTTTCAGCTTTGTGGTAAAGGGGATCAAAGTCATATTTTGAGGGGTTCAAAGGGGGTGGGGGTTACTATAGAATCCTATGGGAAAGTTGAAATTTCGTACATTAATGTTGACAACTTCTAAATGGATAATGATAGAGACATAAACTGTGACATAGTTATAGGTCACCATTAGAGGAGCAATTCTGCATTTTCAAAATTTTCAAGGTGTCTGCCAGTTTCAAAATGGCTGCCAAAATATGGCATAAAAAATGGGCGGTAAAAATTAAACATTGTCCGATATCATCAAAATTTGATATGTGGGTAGATAATGATGTCCCGAATTGATTCCCGACAGTGAAAATTTTCTGCCGGTCCGACACAATACCACAAAAATTCAACATTGTCCGATATCATCAAAATTTAATATGTGGGTAGATAATGATATCCTGAATTGATTCCTGACACTGAAAAATTTATACCGGTCGCCATTTTCAAAATGACTGCCACAATACCGCACAAATTCAACATTGTCCGATTTCAACGACATTTCATATGTGGGTAGATTATGATGTCCCAAATTGATTCCTGACATCGAAAAATTTCAACCGGTCGCCATTTTCAAAATGGCCGCCACAATACTGCACAAATTCAACATTGTTCGATTTCAACAAAATTTCATATGTAGATAGATTCCTGAATTGATTCCTGACGTCAACAAATTTCTACTGGTCTCCATTTTGAAAATGGCTGCCACAATACTGCAAAAATTTAGCATTGTTCGATTTCAAAGGTAACTTTTGATTTATTTTTTAAACCTGTTGTTGGTGGCAGGTGTGGGAGATTTCACAATCATTAGATTATAATCATATCTTGTATATTATCATTTTGTGCCTGTAAATTATTTTAATAAAATTTCAAAACATTATGATTATGTCATTCAAGTCATTATTGATTATATGTACTGTGATCTACCCATTGACAGCTTGCAGTACAAAAGGAACCAATATATCACCTGTGATGTATTTGTCCATTGTTATTTGTAAGATGCTTGTTTTCTTATAATTATATTTGACTTTTGATCAAATCAGGGTTAGGATTTTGTGATTAGCAAAGGAGAAGGTAGTGAAAATGCTGACATGTTTTCAGTCATCAACTTCCAGATCAGTTTAATTTTATTCCAATGCCTATTTGGTATTCCAGGTATGTTTTACAACATCAATGTATTTCTATTTGCTATTCAGGTATATGTCTAACAACATAAATTTATTCCAAATTGGTTTTCCAGGTATGTTTTACAACATAAATGTATTCTAATTTGGTATTCTATGTATGTTTTACAACATAAATGTATTCCAATTTGGTATTCTAGGTATGTTTTACAACATAAATGTATTCCAATTTGGTATTCCAGGTATGTTTTACAACATAAATGTATTCCAATTTGGTATTCTAGGTATGTTTTACAACATAAATGTATTCCAATTTGGTATTTTAGGTATGTTTTACAACATAAATGTATTCCAATTTGGTATTCCAGGTATGTTTTACAACATAAACGTATTGCAATTTGGTATTCTAGGTGTGTTTTACAACATAAAGGTATTCCAATTTGATAATCTAGGTATGTTTTACAACATAAATGTATTCCAATTTGGTATTTTAGGTATGTTTTACAACATAAATGTATTCCAATTTAGTATTCCAGGTATGTTTTACAACATAAATGTATTCCAATTTGGTATTCTAGGTATGTTTTACAACATAAATGTATTCCAGGTATGTTTTACAACATAAACGTATTGCAATTTGGTATTCTAGGTGTGTTTTACAACATAAAGGTATTCCAATTTGATAATCTAGGTATGTTTTACAACATAAATGTATTCCAATTTGGTATTCTATGTATGTTTTACAACATAAATGTATTCCAATTTAGTATTCCAGGTATGTTTTACAACATAAATGTATTCCAATTTGGTATTCTAGGTATGTTTTACAACATAAATGTATTCCAGGTATGTTTTACAACATAAATGTATTGCAATTTGGTATTCTAGGTATGTTTTACAACATAAATGTATTCCAATTTGGTAATCTAGGTATGTTTTACAACATAAATGTATTCCAATTTGGTATTCTAGGTATGTTTTACAACATAAATGTATTCCAATTTGGTATTCCAGGTATGTTTTACAACATAAATGTATTCCAATTTGGTATTCTAGGTATGTTTTACAACATAAATGTATTCCAATTTGGTATTCTAGGTATGTTTTACAACATAAATGTATTCCAATTTGGTATTCTAGGTATGTTTTACAACATAAATGTATTCCAATTTGGTATTCCAGGTATGTTTTACAACATAAATGTATTCCAATTTGGTATTCCAGGTATGTTTTACAGCATAAACGTATTCCAATTTGGTATTCTAGGTATGTTTTACAACATAAATGTATTCCAATTTGATATTCTAGGTATGTTTTACAACATAAATGTATTCCAATTTGGTATTCTAGGTATGTTTTACAACATAAATGTATTCCAATTTGGTATTCCAGGTATGTTTTACAACATAAATGTATTGCAATTTGGTATTCTAGGTATGTTTTACAACATAAATGTATTCCAATTTGGTATTCTAAGTATGTTTTACAACATAAATGTATTCCAATTTGGTATTCTAGGTATGTTTTACAACATAAATGTATTCCAATTTGGTATTCGAGGTATGTTTTACAACATAAATGTATTCCAATTTGGTATTCTAGGTATGTTTTACAACATAAAGGTATTCCAATTTAGTATTCCAGGTATGTTTTACAACATAAATGTATTCCAATTTGGTATTCTAGGTATGTTTTACAACATAAATGTATTCCAGGTATGTTTTACAACATAAATGTATTGCAATTTGGTATTCTAGGTATGTTTTACAACATAAATGTATTCCAATTTGGTAATCTAGGTATGTTTTACAACATAAATGTATTCCAATTTGGTATTCTAGGTATGTTTTACAACATAAATGTATTCCAATTTGGTATTCCAGGTATGTTTTACAACATAAATGTATTCCAATTTGGTATTCTAGGTATGTTTTGCAACATAAATGTATTCCAATTTGGTATTCTAGGTATGTTTTACAACATAAATGTATTCCAATTTGGTATTCTAGGTATGTTTTACAACATAAATGTATTCCAATTTGGTATTCCAGGTATGTTTTACAACATAAATGTATTCCAATTTGGTATTCTATGTATGTTTTACAACATAAATGTATTCCAATTTGGTATTCTAGGTATGTTTTACAACATAAATGTATTCCAATTTGGTATTCCAGGTATGTTTTACAGCATAAACGTATTCCAATTTGGTATTCTAGGTATGTTTTACAACATAAATGTATTCCAATTTGATATTCTAGGTATGTTTTACAACATAAATGTATTCCAATTTGGTATTCTAGGTATGTTTTGCAACATAAATGTATTCCAATTTGGTATTCCAGGTATGTTTTACAACATAAATGTATTGCAATTTGGTATTCTAGGTATGTTTTACAACATAAATGTATTCCAATTTGGTATTCTAAGTATGTTTTACAACATAAATGTATTGCAATTTGGTATTCTAGGTATGTTTTACAACATAAATGTATTCCAATTTGGTATTCTAAGTATGTTTTACAACATAAATATATTCCAATTTGGTATTCCGGATATGTTTTACATCAGAAATTTATTCCTGGTTTTCTAGGTATTTGGCTTTCCAGTCTTTTGACTTATGAACATATGTGGTGATGAATGTTGTTCCAGAAACATGTTGTGTGCACTAATTAATGAGATATTAGCGTTTTTATTACCAGTATTCAAAGTTTACAATTTGTGACAGAATTTCCTATTTACTAATCGAGTTCTAGCGCTATTCTTCAACTTATATAGTATACAGGGTTCGTCGTGGTCATGATCATATAATAGATGGATTTACAACAACCTGTTCAATCAGTGCCTATCATCACTAAAGTTGTGTGTTCGCATCCTGTTCATGGTGACGTCGGTGGTTTTCACCGGGTACTCCGGATCCAGTGTCCTCCATCAATAAACGTGACTGCTACAATATAACTGAAATACTGTTGAAAGTGGCATTAAACACCATAACCCTAACCCCCCAATATAATATACTATCGATAAAAGGACACAAAATACCAAAGAAATTTACGATCGTATGCAAAGACTTCTATAATACAAACACAGTAAAACAAAACAAAGTTACGATTTGTATGGAAAACAACAATACTACAAACACAGTAAAACAAACCAAATTTACGATCTGCATAGAAAACAACAAAAGTACAAACATAATAAAACAAACCAAAGTTACGATCCGCATAGAAGACAACAATACTACAAACAGTAAAACAAACCAAAGTTACGATTCGCATAGAAAAACAACAATAGTACAAACACAATAAAACAAACCAAAGTTACGATTCGCATAGAAAAACAACAATAGTACAAATAAAGTAAAACAAACCAAAGTTACATCCGCATAGAAGACAATAATAGTACAAATACAGTAAAACAAACCAAAGTTACGATCCGCATAGAAAAACAACAATAGTACAAACACAGTAAAACAAACCAAAGTTACGATCCGCATAGAAAAAACAAAAGTACAAACATAGTAAAACAAACCAAAGTTACGATCCGCATAGAAAAACAACAATAGTACAAACATAGTAAAACAAACCAAAGTTACGATCCGCATAGAAAAACAACAATAGTACAAACACAGTAAAACAAACCAAAGTTACGATCCGCATAGAAAAAACAAAAGTACAAACATAGTAAAACAAACCAAAGTTATGAACCGCATAGAAAAGCAACAATAGTACAAGCATAGTAATACAAACCAAAGTTACGATCCGCATAGAAAAACAACAATAGTACAAACACAGTAAAACAAACCAAAATTACGATCCACATAGAAAAAACAAAAGTACAAACATAGTAAAACAAACCAAAGTTACGATCCGCATAGAAAACAACAAGAGTACAAACACAGTAAAACAAACCAAAGTTACGATACGCATAGAAAAACAACAATACTACAAACACAGTAAAACAAACCAAAGTTACGATCCGCATAGAAAAACAACAATAGTACAAACACAGTAAAACAAACCAAAGTTACGATCCGCATAGAAAAACAACAATAGTACAAACACAATAAAACAAAGCATAGCTGGAAAAACAATAGTACATTTATAAAACAAACAACTGGAACAAGATCCTAGAGTGGATCTCACAGATATATCGTTATGTCTTTATTGTCAAATATCAGTGAAGTGATCTAATGAATACATGTACATGTATAGTGTAATTCAGTGTATATTAAATTTGTTTTAATAAACTACATTATTTGAGAACTAAATTTCGAAAATCAATATATATCTGATAAATTAGTCCGTGTCGGGTGCACCGAATACTGGGTGGATGATACGCTCTTGGACTAGTAGACAATCAGTAGAGGTATCGAACCAGTGACAATAATAAACACGTATATATCTAATTTAGTGCGCACGACGCGTTTCTGGAATAACTTTCATTTGGTACGCTCATATTCTCATATTTAATTTGTGGTTTTAAGTTGTTAGTGAGATTCCAGCGTATGGTGAAATTGTTTTCTCTTGGTATTCCGCCGGGTTTCCCCAACTAAAAAACACATACTGGCACTAAAATATAACTAAAATAAAAACGTGGATATTTAATAAATAGTATTGAAAATGACGCAAAACACTAAATAACAAAATATTGAATTAAACTGTACACGTAAACGACAAACAGTTCAATACTTTTATTTAGATGGGCGACAGTCGTACTGTATCAATATTCAGTGTTGAATTACTGTCACGTACTTTATCGAATATTCGCCTTTTATCTCCACTTACTAATATGATATTTAAACTTTGAATACAAGTACAAGATATCGACTGACTTTTATTTAAATCCATTTTGTCAAATGGTTCAAATATGCATTGAAAATTAATTCTATGTAAACTTTATCTAAATGTCTTTCAATACAAAGTATGATTTTTTATAGTGTATTTTACCACATGGTTAATAATTCTCTACTAGCATGACCATAGTTTGTTCACTTGAAAGGCCTTTTTCATATAAAGCAAGAAATTCGTTTGTACGAACATCTTTGACTATGTGAGAGAGAAAAATATATGTGTATTAAGGATAAGTCGTTAGAATGGGTACTATTAAATTAAAACGGCGGGATATGGTTAGGTTAGTGACATATAAAATATGCGAACGATCGATGACAAAGCCCAAATGTCTTACATGTATGCATTCGTTTTGTGAGCCATGTTTATCTTCATATATAATCAAGTTAACCGAAGGAGAAAGGAAAACTTTAGAAAGTTTTAAATGTCCTGCTTGCCAAGCAGATAATCGAATTCCAGATACGTCATTACCTGTAGAATCCTGGGTACGATTTATCTCGCCAGGTAGTATGGTAACATTACTACAAGAGAAAATGTCACTCGAAAATTCGCAAATGTGCGATCCATGCAAGCGCGGAGATACCGAAACTGAAGCGACATCGTGGTGTAAAGATTGCGGAGAGGCGCTATGTGAGCCATGTACCAATTATCATACTAGAGTGAAAATGTTGATGAATCATAAAGTGATTACTCTGGAAGAAATGCGCAAACAACCTCCAAAAATTTCGGACGCAGTTGAGTTCTGCTCAAAACACGGCGGTAATCTTGTTGAAGCATTTTGTGACGACCATGATGAGGTGTGCTGCGTTGAGTGCGTCACGGAGAATCATAGACAATGTAAAATGGTTGGCACTATTGATCAGCTTTCTCTAGATGTCAAAAAGAAATTGGATCCGTTATTCGATAGGCTAAGCGAATTAGAAAAACAAGCAATTTCAGTGGTGGAAAATAGGAAGACAAATATGGAAGATCTGTTGAAACAAAAGGAAGACATTTTGTCCGAGGTTAATCGGACAAGAGCAGACATACAATGTTATTTTGAGACTCTTGAATCTAAACTGAAAGAAGAAATTGCTATAACCCATGAGGCATTATCCGAAAAGCTTCAGTTACAGGCTCAAAATTTCGAGTATATCTTTAACAGCTGTGACAATGGTAAGAAAGTCCTAATAGCTTCTGTAACGTACGGAACGGACAAAGATACGTTCTTGACTGCTTTTAAACTTCGAAAGCAATGTGAACGCCATGAACTTTACGTAAAAACACAAAGTGAAAATATACTTCGCCATGACTATAGTTTACATATGAATGAAGTTGTCAAAACCTTTACAGAGGAAATTCACAACATGGGAAATGTTTCCGTAGACAAAACCGCCACCAATATTGTTCCTGCGTTCTATAAAGATATGCGAGTTTCAGTGATAGCCGACATGTCTGGAAAATCATGGTCAGACACTGGGCGTTGTTGGTTTACCGGCTGCGTTTTTCTAAACGACAGTTTAATAGTAATGGCAGATTATCGTAACCGGAAGCTAAAATGTTTTAACTCTACTAATACCATGACAACTGAACTTATTCTTGAAGAAAACCCTTGGGATTTGTGTTTTTTAGACCAGGAATTGGAAGGAAGCACACTATTAGTGTCTTTTCCAAATGATTTTGTTGCAAAAGCTGTCAAAGTCGACATACATGGAAAGATGGTACTGACTGACATATATTATGATATAGGAGCAGGGGGACATGGATTACATAGAGATGGCGACCGTGTTTATATAGCATGTTCAAACGAAATTAGGATGCTAAGTTTGAAAGCAATGGGTGTATCGTCAATGCCTATAGGCAATAGAGGAGCCCGTTATGTCGTTTGTACGAAACAGTCCGGTATTTGTTATTCAACGAAAGCTTCCGTTACGTGTCATGATAGGAAAGGTAAAGAGGTATTCCGATATAAAGACTCGGAACTTCGCTCACCACGTGGCGTAGCAGAGGACGGTGAAGGAAATATTTACGTTTGTGGAATCGATTCGAACAACATTCACCAACTCATGCCTGATGGAACATTTATTAAAACTATCCTTGATAGTAAAGACGATATTAACAATCCGTACACAATTAGATTTGAGCCTAATAGTGCTCGCTTTATTGTGACACAAATGAACTCCGATATAATTAAATTATACCAGCTTGTTACGATGTGGTAAACAGACATTTAGTTTACAAATGAAAGTGCATGTAAGCATATCCTATCTCTATTATTATTATGTCATATATTAAGTCCCTGCTTAGAATAGATACACCATTTGAAATTGGAAACTGCACTGTACTTATATTTAAAAAAAAATAAAATAAACTCACGACAATTGTGTTTTTACACTCATTTTCACTTCAATTTTACTCTTATGATTTATCTATGAACAAAATACATTCATTATACATGCGAGTTCTCTTATTGGTATCGTTTATAATTGCATACATTGTATATAGATTTAGGTATTGTCCAGTCAGAGGCCGTCGTGACCGTGATCGTATGGTAGATGGATTTACAAATACCTGTGTAATCGGTGCCTATCACCACTAAAATTGTGTGAGTTCGAACCTTGTTCATGGCGAGGTGTGCTCGATACAATATTATGTGATAAAGTTTGTCAGTGACTTGCAACAGATCAGTGGTAGTTTTCTCCAGGTACTTCGGTTTCTTCCATCAATAAAACTGACCGCCTTGATTTAACTGAAATATTGTTGAAAGTGGCGTTAAGCACCATAGTACCAAACCAAGTCAGTGCTATCCATTATCGCTATTCCTGAGATCAGAAAGAGTTGATTTTTCTGGTTATTGGTTATAATTAATATATGATCTACTATTGTTACGACTATAATATATATATACATTTTTTTTTTAACAACGTAATAAAGGGCTGGGAGCTATAAGGGCCAAAATCGGCCCCACCTCAGATGTCGATAAAATGTTCTCTAAAATGTATTCACAATATGTGCTTTTCAGAAATAAATACAGTTAGTTAATATGTGTATCTAATTCCTCACAGCGGATCGACAAATTCAGGTAATGAAAAGCAGTGAACGTCATTTTTTTCATTATACAGAACGTACGTATCATTGTATTATAATGCATATCTTTAAAAAACAAAAACAAAAACAAAGCATAATAAAACTCAATAAACAAAGCATAAATTTGACTTGACATGCAATGAGGATTGATTTCAGGAATAAAACATGTTCCGAAGCTGTATTATGAAATTAAAGTGAACGAATAGTAATGTCGCAACGTCACCCATTTTCGACGGTCTCCTGTTTTCGGCGGTTTGTTTCTCGTGATAAAATCTCATTATTTCGATCGCTTAATTCGTTACAGGTTATATTATGATGCTGAAATTGCATGAATGATCTCATGAAATCTGATCTAAAAATGTCATCTTTAAATATAAGAACTACGTACCACATCTATTATTTCACGTTCAAATTGTAGTTTTTCGTAATTCATTTTTTCGTCACCTTAACAAAGCTTTAATCATTTAAAAAACATATCTCATACAGACCAACTTTGGATTCATCGTCCGCTATGTCATTGATAATGTACATATGGAGGTCAATATCAGGGGCGGATCCAGGATTTCAAGCTAGGGGGGGGGGCGCACTTTTGGGGTATTTCGTGATAATAATAGGATATTATACATTATTATACAGCTATAATTTTAATCCAATCAAAAACAATATTGATTGATATGAAAAGAAAGTTTATAAACAGTGATAATCATATATTTCATCAATATTAATAAAACAATTACTTTTCATCTTAACTGAACTTGAGCCGTCGTGGTCGTATGGTAGTTGAATTTATAACTACCAGTGCAATCATTATCTATCACCAATTAAGTTGTGAGTTTGAACCCCATTCATGGCGAGGTGTACCCGATAAAACATTATGTGATAAAGTTTGTCAGTGACTTGCGACAGGTCTGTGGATTTCTCTGGGTACTCCAATTTCCGCCACAAGAGTAGTAACTGAAATATTTTTGAAAGTGGTGTTAAACACCTAACCTCCAATGGACAAATGATGGATCAAACGTTTGTGTATGTAGTGCATAACATAAAACACCTTTGGGTCATAATGTGAGAGCTATCTGTTGGATTGTGCCCAAAAAATATCTACTCCTTTTGGATCAAACTATTTTAATTCATTTTAGAAGTAGCATCGATAGACCATTAAACGGCTACCTCCGTATCCATGTAGTAATAACTATTTCAGTATCCCGGAAGAAAATATATAATCAATGATTGGGGGCTTATGAAAAAAATCTATTTTGGATGAAGTGGTGTTTATTTTATTTTTATCTTACATTTACTGTTGCATGCCGACATACCATCTTTTTTAACGGCAAATATTGCTTCTCAAATATCAAAACGTCATCTAAGCGCTTGGAGTATTTGAACATTTTCCCGTCGTTTTTCAAGAAATTTAACACCTCGTGAAACCAAAAAAATACTTTAACAGTATTTGTGTTTTATTTATTTCAATAATCTGGTAAAATAATTTTTCTGGTGCACGACTGCGGAGGTGCTTAATTTCTTCGAAAACCGTCCAAATATCGCGGGCAAATTTCCATGAAATACAGAAAACAAATAACGCTCATGACGTCACAATGACATCAAATACGTATCGATTTTGTTGGAAACAAGTTTTAGCATCAAAAGTATGATCTCGTCTATAATACATCAAATTTTAATCAAGTATTTTCTAAGATAACGATTCATTAAATATGGGGCCATATATGGCACTTATAGTTCCCAGTTCTTTTTATGGCATTGACGCCGGATTGCATGCACTGAGTTTTTCTCTTGGTTTCAATGTACACAAACTGTATTTCAAATAAATACAATTATTTACCGAAACATAAGTTATTTACTGATGAATTTCATTACTTGAAATGAATCATGAAATGCACAGATTGTGTATATAATGGTCTCATATATACAATCAGAAGAGTGAACATATTGATTTTAAGGGTTTGGCTGAGGTTATAAATAAATTAATAATTAACAACCTCCACAATCCTCCACCAACAAAATATTTTGATATAATCATTAACCCTCTATACTCAAAACAGCTGCTCAATTTGGTGTTGGTGGAAGACTGTGGAGGTATATAAAATAGCTATAATGTACATTAAATATGTCGTTTTAGTCCATTTTTAGCATTATCCGTCTAATTATGATGTCATTATGACGTCATAGCGCACCCACGTTCACGGAAAGTTATATTTTTTGAAAATCTGTATATCTAACAATTAAATTAGTTAATTGTTTTTATTCTATGTCGAGCATTATTTTTTTATATAATGTGGGGCCAATTTTGCACCTTAACGCCTCTCTCTCTTTTATTCAAATGCTTGCTACAATTAACACGCCAAAAGTCCAAGCTCCTTTTGGTGTTTCCCTGTTACATCTTGTTCTGATTATCCAGGGCTATAATCAGAATTACATGAAATATATACAACCTAAATACAATTTCTATTTAATACCTTTTGGAAACATTTATTCATTTTCCATTTAGTATACAATTTTTAACTTTGATTAAAAATGTACACTTTTGAAGTGTTTTATTTTCTTTTATTCTTTTAATATATTCATTGACAAATTTTCTATAAACATTAATATACTTTGTTTTCTGTTCAGATATATAATACGATTTGAAGATGGAAAACCCTACAACTGTTTTTTTTTAATTTAATGCAAAATAGTTTTTATCATTTATCTTATATCCAAGTACTATATGTTTCAAAGTAATTTTGATTTCGATACCCAAACCCTTCATGAAATTCTGAAATTTTGTCCAAACACTTTTAGAAAGTCACAAGTAATAAAATAATGAGAGTAATCTTCATCTAATTTGCAGAAATTACATAAACTATTCCCAACAATTTTCCATTTGAAAAGTAAAACTTTATTTGGAATAATAAAATGAAAAAGTTTCCATCTGAACATTTTATGTTTGTTTTCTTCAAGAAATTTGAAAATGAAAAAATATAAACTACTTGTATTTGGTTTTTCCGACAACACTAAATAATTAATCCAATAATGTGTACCAATAGGTTTTGAAAATTTAGCATTCACCAGTTTATTATATAATAACTTATTAGACAATGTAGATAAATTAATAAACTGATCGTTCCAGATAAAATAATATTTTTTTTTATATTTACAATACTTTTAACTGAGCTTTCTGTTTTTAAAATTTCTGTCCAATTCTTTGGAAGGGCTTTTTTAAGAATACTAAATTCAGATATCCAATTAGATTTAATTGCTGAAGAATAAATTCTTGTGTAATTTTACCATTTTTATCTATAATATCATTTACAAAAAATATTCCACTATTAATCCATTCTTTAAAAATTAATATTTATTTAAGGATTGATCTCAATTTTTTCGGTTCATTAAGAAATAAGCTCAAAAATGTGGTACACACTGTGTAACCCGCGAAGCGGGTTACGCAAGGGTGTATACCATAGGGTGTATACGCAAGGGTGTATACCATATTTTTTAGTTTATTCCGAATGAACCGAACAAAAAATTGTGATCAATCCTTTAATTTTTGTCTTATTAAAGTAAAAAATGTTCCCAATTGAGACCCCAACATGTGACTTCCGGTTAAAAATTTTGTCTATGGAAAATAACATAGTTTTTTTATCCGATCAAAATGTCTTAAACACATCAAATTAATTTATTTTCAAATGTAATAAATATATTTCCCCATACAATTTGCTTTCTTACATTACATGGTATATGTTGTATATATTATATAGTATGAATAATACTACTCAAATGAAATGATCATCCAAATTTTCAACTGATATACATTTGTAATTTCAACAATTTGTTAATTCAATAACAATATATGGCAAACAGGAATAATACTTCGACGGAAATAGTGTTGCCGTTTTCTTTGGAACTGATGAAGAAAATGGCCAAGACAAACCAGATTCATAAACAAAGTGAATAATGTCTAAAGAAACGACATGATTTCATTTGAAATAAATAACGCTTGTTTGTATTAATGATTATTTGACTTTCCAATCGTTCGAGTTTGAACGAACCTGATGAAAGTTATTCCAGAAACGTACCTGATGAAGGTTATTCCAGAAGCATACCTGGTGAAAGTTATTCCAGAAACGTACCTGATGAAAGTTATTTCAGAACGTACTTGATGAAGGTTATTCCAGAAACGTACCTGATGAAGGTTATTCCAGAAACATACCTGATGAAGGTTATTCCAGAAACATACCTGATGAAGGTTATTCCAGAAACGTACATGATGAAAGTTATTCCAGAAACGTACATGATGAAAGTTATTCCAGAAACTTACCCGATGAAGGTTATTCCAGAAACGCACCTGATGAAGGTTATTCCAGAAACGTACCTGATGAAGGTTATTCCAGAAACGTACCTGATGAAGGTTATTCCAGAAACGTACCTGATAAAAGTTATTCCAGAAACGTACCTGATGAAAGTTATTCCAGAAACGCACCTGATGAAGGTTATTCCAGAAACGTACTTGATGAAGGTTATTCCAGAAACGCACCTGATGAAAGTTATTCCAGAAACGTACCTGATGAAAGTTATTCCAGAAACGCACCTGATGAAGGTTATTCCAGAAACGCACCTGATGAAAGTTATTCCAGAAACGTACCTGATGAAGGTTATTCCAGAAACGCACCTGATGAAAGTTATTCCAGAAACGTACCTGATGAAAGTTATTCCAGAAACGCACCATGCGCACTAAATTTGATATCTACGATTTTATTTCAGAACATGTCTTTTTGTTGCTGGTTTATTAATATTTTTACTTCTTCAATTAATTGTGGTATTATTTTTTATGTCAAGTCTTTGATGTTTCGCTGTCAAACAAACGGTTTTAATACCTGGACCACATTTATTGTGCCTAACCTATGAAAGTAAGGAATCCGATATTTTAATAAATAATTTCACAAGATAATCATGAAAATAAATATTCTGTGCTGTGTAGAAATTACACAATTATGAAAATACAGAATTTACAGCATTTGGTCATAAATTCCATGCATCAAATATAAAAGTAAAATATACATTAATTAAAGGATAGGGTTGAAATACATGTACGGAATTAATAGACGCCTGGCAAAATGTACATACTAAGTTAACAATGATTTATTTTCCGATATAAATTGTATTGGTTAAACAACCTTATTCAGAAAAAACTGCTGGGATCTGCTAATCTGGGTCACAGGTCACTGTAATCGGGCGGCTGTATCGAGAAACAGATACGGTGTTGAAAAAACTGTTGATACTCATAAAATATTGATAAATGCTATAACATTTTATGTTTGTCTTCAGGAAATATGATAGAAAAACCATGTGTGAAGTTTTATGACGAAATATCTCCGATTTCTTTGTAAATTTACGAGTTGAAGTTGCGGCTGTATCGAGAAACAGATACGGTGTTGAAAAAACTGTTGATACTCATACAATATTGATAAATGCAATAAAATGTTATGTTCGTCTTCAAGAAATATGATAGACAAAACCATGTGTGAAGTTTTATGACGAAATATCTCCGATTTCTATGTAAATTTACGAGTTGAAGTGGGGACATTTTATGTTAGATTTCTAAAAATCACAGGTAAATTTACTTTAGCGATGCATTTTTATCTTGGACAAGAATAATGAGCTGGATGACCGATTTAAAACACACTGATTCTGCATGGTAAAAAGATGCATGTATAAGAAATCTGTTATATTTATTCATTTGTTTGATTCTGGAATATTGTTGATCATTGATTTAAACAAGAAAAAAGAGAAAAAGGGGGGGGGGTAAGTTTTATTTGTAAATTTTACAGTTTAAATAAATGTTATGTTTCGACAGTTTAAAGAGAAAAATAAAAATGTGTTGCGACTAAAGCTTAAATCAGCGTTAAAAATTGAACAAATAACAGTGGTTTTATAAATGAAATTTATTTTAAATAGAAAATCTTTTTATAAAGAAAAATCATATAATTCATATGGAAGCGGATACATTTTCAACGATAGATAATTATATGTGATGTCGATGTTCTGGACAACCGAAGAACAATACAGTTATGTTTTACTGAATTTTAACTATCTACTCTCAGATGGGGTCGTCGTGGCCGTGATCGTACATGGTAGTTGGATTTACAACTATACCTATGCAATCAGTGCATATCACCACTGATGTGAGTTCGAATCTCGATCAAGGCGAGTGTACATTATGTGATAACGTTTGTCAATGACTTGCGACAAGTCGGTGGTTTTCTCCAGGTCCTCCGGTTTCCTCCACCAATAAAACTGACCACCACGATATAGCTGAATTATTGTTGAAAGTGGCGTTAAACACCATTAAACCAACCAACGAGCCATCATCAGATGCAGACGACTTGCCAGTTTCCGACTTGTTTCTAAGTATACGCCTTTTTCGCTTTTTTGTAGTAGTTTCTTCTCTTTAAGCCAGACAAAAATGATAATATAAAACTAAAAAATAAATAACAATTATATCAAACTAATTTTCCATGTTCCGAAATTTTTTATAAATGTGAAAACATTTTACCAGGCATGCGCCGGAAAGTAAGCATCAGTACGTTGATGGTTTTCCGTAACCAAAGAAGAAGAAGAAAAATGTCAATTTCCGGCAATGTTGAACATATTATTCTCATACTCTGTATAACAATTTTTAAATGTTGGAAGGACTTGTGATTTTTTTTTATTTACTATAAACTGAATCTCTGTTATTTTACAAGGTTCAAATATCTATAAATTGTAAGAAAATTATGCTCAAATTCGTTGTCCATTTCCTTTGATCTTTCATTGAATGAGTAACTCGAATAATTCAGCGCCCTCTATCCGTTATCGCTACTCGAGGTAATGTAGCAAAACGCAATATAACGACTGGATTATTCGTGTTATTGAATGAGTACCATTTTGTCCTCAATCGTAACTACTCGGCCATTCTCGCTACCCTGCAAATAACCTCGTACGTACATAGTAGAAATTCTTCTTAAATTGTCTGCCGGAAGCTAAGTTAAGTTAAGCCGCACAAAAATATAGTCCACGAAAATCCAATATGGAAGCCATATAAGTAAAATCTAATCATGCAAAACTAATTAAACTTTAATTAAAATATAGAAAATTGTTTAAAATATAACTTTATCAAACTTTCATGAAACTGACATGTGAAAAGTGGCGCGATTTATACGCCTAATGCATACGAGGTTATTTGCAGGGTAGCGAGAATGGCCGAGTAGTTACGATTGATGTTGTCCTCCGTAAGGGAAATAACTCAAATTAAAAAAAAAGTCCAAATCGTATAATTTTATAATCAGATCGGAAACTGACAAATTTGTCAATTTAATTATCTGCGCAACTTATCAAATCAAATTTTGTGACAATGGCTAGTGTATTTTTCCTTTCTTAAAAGTCAGTAAATGGGTACATGCAATTTATTACAAAGTGTTACAATTTATTACAATTTATTACAAAGTATTACAATTTATTACAATGTCATTACGGTTTTCACAGTTTTCCGGTTGTTGACTGAATTTGTCTGTTTATATAATTATGAGTTTTGACTTTCCCTTTGTAAGATTGTTCGGAGTTCGGTAATTTTGTTATTACCCTTATTTACTGAAAACAACTTTTTAATTTCTTAAGTTAAACTTGTACAACTTATTTCAACTCATTAAACAGACACCACAACCACGTTAATTGTCACCTAACTATTTTTCCTAATCAAAATAATATTTATAGCTATCTTTGTTTTGTTTTCATCAAGATTAGAATACAAGAACATGAAGGTCGGGAACGGTACTATACTTGGCGGGACTTTTTATGTGGGCTTTACTTTTCTTTTCTTTTCTTTTTTTAATTTTCTTAAAACTTTTAAGTACATGTGACTATGCACAGTGTTATGAATTGAAAATATAATGATATCGAAATGTATTAGTTCATATATATTGTGCTTCTGAGTGTTCGTTACAAGTATGAAATAGTGAAGAGCACATGTGCTCAGCTATAATGTCTGCTTAATAAAATAACCTAATAAAATAACAAAATTTTTGTACTTGTCTGGATGTAACTGACGCTAATTTTGCTATAATCCAAGGTATTATTGTTCAATATCTTGCGTTTAAATCAGAATGTTGTAGTCACCAGTTCTTAGATTTTGTTGTTGTTGTTATTTTGAGAATTATAACCATTTAAATACTTTCGTCATATGTAGTGAACAATAAGGTAAATCGTGAAATATCAAGCCCCATATAGATAGTTAATGTCTGCTCACGTGTGCATTTTTGTGGCACTGGACATTGAAAATGGAGACCAGGACTATCAATGAGCTATAATCGAGCGCAAACAACCATTTCGTGTGGACAACATCGACTAACAGAGTCAATCGTCGACCATCGAAACAACAATGAGTAAGTTCGGCTACCACTAACGGACATAGGAAGAGGACATTATAATCTTAAAGACTTTATTTAAATAATGCTCTAAAGCATGTACAACGGAACATGTCTAAGCCGAACCTCTTTAGGACCAGCTTTTGTGTTCGGAAAAGACAGATGCTTGTTGTTAACAGGTTAAATTAACAACGATTTCCTACATTGAGGCTTTATTTAATGTTCGGTTTATACAGGGTCTCGGTTTATTTAAGGTCATTGGGAGCAGCTTTTGTATTCTGAATAAACAGGTGTTCGGATTATACAGAGTTCTGTATAGTCAGGTTTCACTGTACTTTTAAATTTATATCACTAATTTATGTAATGTAACATTGACGGCAACAATTAATATATTTTTTCGTTGATGAATGAAAATCACGTTGATGTTGATGAATAAATAATAATATAATTAATAATGATATGTTTAATTTAAAGTAATATGAAAGGCAAATATCGTGGAATTTTTGGATGAAATATTTTCACTTAATATGTCACTTAATTTTAACTAAAATCAACTGCATAACATTAAAAATCCGTTCAAAGACAGATTTTAAAAGCAAATCGCAAAATATTTGACAGCAGAAAATTCTGTTTTCCAGTACAGTAATGCCAATGATATGCGCGTGACACAAGATTTGAACTCTTTCGGGGAGATTATCGCTCATGCGCAATGTTCAGTTGATGAAAAAAAAAATATATTCCGTGTGTACCACATAAGAATAATTGCAACAAAAAAATTGGTTCACACGACATGAAACAGACGTATTCCTCAGTAATCATTGTCAGGAATGTGTGCGTGCTTACCTCAGCATCCATGATTGTTTATCTTTTCGTCACGAGGTCATGATCGGCAATAATCGGACCAAAACTTTTCTTCACGAGGCTATGATCGGCAATCATCGGAACAAAACAACCGAAAGTTAATCAGTATCCACAATAATGACGAGGACGATAAACATGCACACGGATTTGCAGATTTCTAGTTGTTGGGAACATATTCCGACTTGAAACATCCATGAATAGCTTAGTAAAGGTACCGCCGTATTCCAAATAGAATTTTCAGGGAAAAATGTTCTTCCCCCAAAACTGGTGTAATATTACTTTAACTTCAGATTTTAGTCGGCAATAATGACTTTGCTTAATAATGATATTGGTTCCTTTTATGACCACTATGGGATAATGTATATTTCAAGATGATTTGATACCAGAAATATTGTATTATGTAATCAAATACATGTTTGTGATATGATACATTCATTATTATACTTCGTGTAAATTTCTGTAGTGATATTTGGTACTGTAATATTTGGGCAATATTTTGGCATATTACCTAGACAATTAGACACTCAGTATAATAATGATATTAATGTGGTCCTGTCCAGGTAATATGGCAAAATATTACCCAGATCTGAGAGACATATTACCCTCCCCTTCGGTCGGGTAATATGTCTCTCAGACCTGGGTAATATTTTGGTATATTACCTGGACAAGACCCCATTATTATATAGACATTATATGATAAAGTTTGTCAGTGACTTGCGGCAGGTCTGTGGTTTTCTCCAGGTACCCTGGTTTCCTCCACCAATAAAACTGACCACCACAGTTCGACAATAGCGTTTACATGAAATAAATATCGCAATATTCATACTGCACATATTACACACAAAAAATAAATGAAATTCGTCGCCTATAGTTCTGTAACAAAATATAAAAAAAAAATGTTCTTGTTTTATGATATTTGCGTGTAATTTGCGCATTCACTGGTAGAGGTTCGTTTTGTTCGCGTAAATTTTAGTAAATATTTTTCTTCACCCAATTGTGTTTAAACTGACTATAGAACTTACCTCTTTGGTTGGTTGGTTTATGATATTTAACGCCACTTTCAACAATATTTCAATTATACCGTGGTGTTCAGTTTTATTCGTGGAGGAAACCGAAGTACCCGGAGAAAACCACCGACCTGCCGCAAGTTACTGACAAACTTTATCACATAATGTTCTATCGAGCACACCTCGCCATGAGAGGGATTAGAACTCACAGCTTTGGTAAATCTAACTACCATACGATCACGACCATGACGACCCCTAAAGGTATTTACATATTACTGTTCAATTTATCACCGTCATTTACTAATTTTCTGATTCTCCCAATAAATATCTGAAACTGATATCATCAAAATGCTCGTGTTTTTGATTGAAAACATATTTGTTATGTTTGGTGGACGTGTTTTGCAGCAGACAGTCGGCATACCTATGTGTACAAACTGTGCTGCTCTTATCGCCGACTTGTTGCTTTATTCGTACGAGGTAACCATCATACAAGGAATTCTAAAGAAAAACGAAAAGAAGCTAACCCGATCCTTTATTTTCACTTTCCGCTATATAGATGATGTCCTTTCACTAAACATTTCTTTGTGATTTTGTTGATCGCATTTTTTAGTTTATGATGATTTTATTTGTTAAATAAACAAAAGGGATAGGACACAAGTTTTACCAACTTATGAAGTCTTCTCCCATTAATACAATAAATTCACATAGTATAATGATCATTCTGAGCATGCATATGATACATATAGAAATATATTGTAAATAATTAACGAATTAATAAAAAGGTTGTGTTGGATGGATGCGAGGTTGGAGAGTAGATAATTATCGAGTAATTATACTACAAGGAATAATTTTGAAGATTTGATAAAATTGAAAACGTGTTTGATGATATTAATATTTTCTTCGTATGTTAAATCCTCGGACCCACAGGTTAGTAGATTCAAATCGCTTGTCTGTACCCAATTTAAGTTGTTCATCATAATAAGTCTTATTTCAGCATAGTTAGGACAGATAAACAAATAATGGAATGCATCTTCCCGTGGAGCTCCACATAAACAAGCAGCATCATTTACCGTACTATATTAACCTTTGATAGATCGTAATTTAGAAAGGAATACGAGTTACAAAGTTGAGTAAGAATAATATTAAGTTTTCTGGGACCATAATAAAAATGTTTCGGGATACGTTTTGCGTTATCTGACTGTTCCTTTCGAATGGCTTTTTTGAATTTAGTTAATGTGTCAAGATTACGATCAAATTGATCTGGCCGGTTCCAGAGTTTAACAGTAAATGAAATAAAAGATTCAGTTGTAATCGAGAGTCTACAAAATGGTATTATTAAATCCGAACCGTTTCTTAAGGGGTAAATAGTTGTGCTTTGTACAGTAGGAGGAATAAGTTCTCTAAGATAATTTGGTGCATGTCCATTCTTTATATCATAAAATAACTGGAGCTTCCTATTATGCCTTCTACTAGAGAGAGTAGTCCATCCTGTTTCTAAGTACAATTTATCTGTTTTTGTGAAAATTGGTAATCCAGTTACAATCCTTGCAGCATCTAGTTGCAATTTTTGAAGTTTGGTTGAATAACACACTCCACAATTATCCCATATTTCACAGGCATATTCAAAAATTGGGCGGATATATACTAAGAATAGTTTTTTCTAGATTTTGTCTACTTAACCTATATTTTAATTTTCGCGGTATACCTAAATGTCTTGATACGCTTAATATTATATTTTCAATGTGGTAATTCTATTTAGCATCGCTTGACAAGGTTACACCCAAGTGTTTATGGCTCATTGTTATAGGGATATTGTTTCCATTAAATGTGAAATTAAAATTACATCTAACGTCTGTATTGAAAAATAACATAATCTCAGTTTTGTCTGGATTAAAAGACATTAACCATTTTGTGGACCAGGTATTTACTTCACACAAGTCATGATTTATAACATTTTCAATTTCAACAACATTTTGACTTGAATAACCTAAAGAAGTATCATCTGCAAAGAGTCTACTGAGAGAGAGGAGCTTTTCTCCAATATCATTTATATAAACTTAAAATAGCAAATGGCCTAAAACTGACCCTTTGGGGACTCCAGCAGACACTTCACAAACAGTTGATGATGTTGTCCTGTTAATCACTTTTTGCTTTCTTTGATACAAATAATTTTCAAACCATTTGATTAAAGGATCTTTTATACCATAATAATTCATTTTATGTATTAAACCCATGTGCCAAACTTTATCGAAACTTTGGAAAAGTCACAGAATAAAAAACAACTAAATTCTTTTTTTTCTAATGAATTGAGTATAGAGTTGTATAGTTCTAAAAACTGGTGGATAGTAGAATGTTTCGGAAGAAAGCCAGACTGATACTCATATATAAGTTTGTTTCTAACAAGATAATTATAAACATTTTTATAAACTACTCTCTCCATAATTTTACCAACACAACTTATTAAAGATATCGGACGGTAATTTGAAGGCAAAGAAGCATCACCTTTTTTTTTAAATAGCTATCACGTGTGCAATTTTCCAGCTTGAAGGATACTTGCCTTGTCGTAAAGATTTACTAAAGATAATTTGAAGTGGTTCGGCAATTTTTTCTGGTGCTATTTTGAGCATTTTATGGCTAATTTTGTCAGGACCGGACGCTTTTTTTAGGTCTAATATTTGAATGATATCTACAATTTCACAAGCAGTCACACAAATGTCGGTAATTGAGTTATTAGTTTTAAGCTACAAGTTGAAATATAAAGATAATAAAAAATATCAATATAATTCTAGGTATCTATGTAATAACATGTAATTTTTCATATCATACCGTTCATCAGCCCTCTTTCATATAAACATACCAGGGCGAGTAATAAACGGTACCCTTTATCACCCCCGGATATGTTGAGACCTTTATTATTCGCCCTCAGATTTGTTGAACCATTCAATCAGCTCTTAGATATATCTAGCCCTTTATTATTCGCTCTCAAATATGTTGAATCCTTTATTATTCGCCCTCAGATATGTTGAATCTTAATTGTATGTAGAGTTTTATACTAGAGTGTAAAATACGTGTGGTATATTTTTGTCTTTCAATTTATTGTACCATCGCTGGTAGATTACTAATCCCCGAGGATCTCCAAGTAGTCAGAATCACCATATAGTCAGGATCACAATATAGCCAGGATCACAATATAGTCAAGATCACTATGTAGTCAGGGTCACAATATAGTCAAGATCACCATGTCATCAGGATCATAATGTAGTCAGGATCACCATGTAGTCAAAATCACCATGTAGTCAGAATCACCATGTAGTCATGATCACAATATAGCCAAGATCCCCATGTCATCAGGATCATAATGTAGTCAGGATCACCATGTAGTGATGATCACAATATAGTCAGGATCACCATGTAGTCAGAATCACCATATAGTCAGGATCACAATATAGCCAAGATCACCATGTAGTCAGGGACACAATATAGTCACGAGTCAGGGTCACAATATAATCAAGATCACCATGTAGTCAGGGTCACAATACAGTCAAGAGTCAGAGCACAATATAGTCAAGAGTCAGGGTCACAATATAGTCAATATCACCATGTAGTCAGGATCACAATATAGTCAATATCACCATGTAGTCAGGGTCATAATGTAGTCAGGATCACCATGTAGTCACAATCACCATGTAGTCAGGATCACAATATAGTCAAGATCACCATGTAGTCAGGGTCACAATATAGTCAAGTTCACCATGTAGTCAGGGTCACAAGATAGTCAAGAGTCAGGGTCACAATATAGTCAAGATCACCATGTAGTCAGGGTCACAATATAGTCAAGTTCACCATGTAGTCAGGGTCACAAGATAGTCAAGAGTCAGGGTCACAATATAGTCAAGATCACCATGTAGTCAGTCACAATATAGTCAAGAGTCAGGGTCACACTATAGTCAAGAGTCAGGGTCACAATAGTCAAGTGTCAGGGTCACAATATAGTCAAGATCACCATGTAGTCAGGGTCATAATGTAGTCAGGATCACTATGTAGTCAGGATCATCATGTAGTCAGAATCACCATGCAGTCAGGATCACCATGTAATAAGAATCACCATGTAATCAAGATCACAATATAGTCAAGAGTCAGGGTCACAATATAGTCAAAATCACCATGTAGTCAGGGTCACACTGTAGTCATGATCACCATGTAGTCAGGATCACCATGTAGTCAGAATCACCATGTAGTCAAAATCACCATGTAGTCAGGATCACAATATAGTCAAGATCACCATGTAGTCAGGATCACAATATAGTAAAGTTCACCATGCAGTCAGGGTCACAATATAGTCAAGAGTCTGGGTCACAATATAGTCAAGATCACCATGTAGTCAGAGTCACAATATAGTCAAGATCACCGCTTAGTCAGGGTCAATATGTAGTCAGGATCACAATGTAGTCAGGATCACAATGTAGTCAGGATCACCATGTAGTCAGAATCACCATGTTGTCAGGATCACCATGTAGTCAGAATCACCATGTAGTCAAGATCACAATATAGTCAAGAGTCAGGGTCACAATATAGTCAAGATCACCATGTAGTCTGGGTCACAAGATAGTCAAGAGTCAGGGTCACAATATAGTCCAGATCACCATGTAGTCAGAGTCTCAATATAGTCAAGAGTCAGGGTCACAATATAGTCAAGAGTCAGGGTCACAATATAGTCAAGAGTCAGGGTCACAATAGTCAAGTGTCAGGGTCACAATATAGTCAAGATCACCATGTAGTCAGGGTCATAATGTAGTCAGGATCACTATGTAGTCAGGATCACCATGTAGTCAGAATCACCATGCAGTCAGGATCACCATGTAATAAGAATCACCATGTAATCAAGATCACAATAGTCAAGAGTCAGGGTCACAATATAGTCAAAATCACCATGCAGTCAGGGTCACAATGTAGTGAGGATCACCATGTAGTCAGAATCACCATGTAGTCAGAATCACCATGTAGTCAGGATCACAATATAGTCAAGATCATCATGTAGTCAGGGTCACAATATAGTAAAGTTCACCATGTAGTCTGGGTCACAATATAGTCAAGATCACCATGTAGTCAGAGTCACAATATAGTCAAGAGTCAGGGTCACAATATAGTCAAGATCACCGTTTAGTCAGGGTCACAATGTAGTCAGGATCACAATGTAGTCAGGATCACTATGTAGTCAGGATCACCATGTAGTCAGAATCACCATGTAGTCAGAATCACCATGTTGTCAGGATCACCATGTAGTCAGAATCACCATGTAGTCAAGATCACAGTATAGTCAAGAGTCAGGGTCACAATATAGTCAAGATCACCATGTAGTCAGGTTCACAATATAGTCAAGAGTCCGGGTTACAATATAGTTAAGATCACCATGTAGTCAGGGTCACAATATAGTGAAGATCACCATGCAGTCAGGGTCACAATATAGTCAAGAGTCAGGGTCACAATATAGTCAAGATCACCATGTAGTCAAGGTCACAATATAGTCAACATCACCATGTATAATCAGGATCTCTATGTAGTCAGAATCGCCATGCAGTCAGGGTCACAATATAGTCAAGATCGCCATGTAGTCACAATCACCATGTAGTCAGGATCACTATGTTGTCGGGATCTCCTTATAGTCAGGAACACCATGTCGTCCGGATCTCCATGTAGTCAGAATCACCATGTAGTGAGGATATCCTTATAGTCAAGATATAATCAGGATCTCTATGTAGTCAGAATCACCATGTAGTCAGGATCACAAGGTAGTCAGAATCACCATGTAGTCAGAATCTCTATGTAGTCAGGATCACCATGTAGTCAGGATCACAATGTCGTCAGAACTACCATGTAGTCAGAATCTCTATGTAGTCAGGATCACCATGTAGTCAGGATCACAATGTAGTCAGAATCACCATGTAGTCAGGGTCACAATATAGTCAAGATCACCATATAGTCATAATCACCATGTAGTCAGGATCACTACACTATGTTGTCGGGATCTCTTTATAGTCAGGAACACCATGTCGTCATGATCTCCATGTAGTCAGTATCTCCATGTACTCAGAGTTTTGCTTCAATCGAACACGTTATCATGAATGGACTCTGACTTAGCCAGTCTTAAAAATTAGTTTTCTCTCCGTTGAGCAGTAAAAGCTAATACCTATATTATTCCACTGGAATCAAATCCATCAGCTTCTACATCCGGGTGGGGTCGAGTGTTCCATTCATTATATCACATAACGGTCTATGTTAAAATCTGTGTGATGCAAAAAGAGAATATTGTTCATATATTTTGTTTACCGAACAACCTATTCTTGACAAGTTATTGTTTTCGAGATGTCTGTAACAACTGGAGGGATTTTCTATTTCTGGTGTACTAGACGCTCTTTAGGGTACTATTAACTTCCTGGCCCCGGTAGCATTGTTATCGATTTACATCCCCCAATTCTGTCAGTGTCTATCACCACAAAAGTTTATGAGTATAACAATAAATGTATTGATGTATTTAATACAATCTTATAAGATAAAGTTTGGTAAAGACTTGCGGAAGGTCGGTTGCTTTCCCAAGTTGCTCCTATTTCTTCAGCTAAATATTAAAAGTGATGTTAAACAACCCTAATCAATTTATGTACAAATATATCTATCATGTTTAAGAAGCTTAAGGATATGTGTATATTATATATGTTTTACTTCTAATGTGGACATAATTTTTCTTCTTCAGATAGCTCAAGACAGATTTGAACCAATCTAACTACGAAGTCGATTTAACTTTTAACTACTAGATTTTGTAACACTGACAGCAATAATGCATTGGAAGTTTATCTTTTTGATCAAAATAGTTTGTATATGCTCTTTTATGTGTTTTTGTTTTACGTATATAAATTTCAACAAGAAACGGAACTTTGATGAAATGAGAACAAGTACAGAAAAATACAAAAATCAATTAACAATCCTTGGAGAGAATGTTAAAGACATAACAAATGGATATACTAGATATAAAGTTTTAACACGAACAACGTATCCTATAGTTCTAACAAAACCTTATAAGATCAATAATGAAGGCATATGTAGAAACGTCACCAAACTGTCGTGCATCGTCATAGTTCACACGTCACCCCGCCATTTTAACCGAAGAAATATCATGCGAGAAACATGGCTGAATTCGTCATACTACAATCCCGAGAGCATACGAGTAGTATTTCTTCTAGGACAAGTATCAGATATCTCGCTACAGATGAAAATTGAGCATGAAAATTCTGTATTTAAGGATATTGTGCAAGGACATTTTATTGACTCGTATCATAATCTTACTAATAAAGGTGTTATGGGTCTAAAATGGATTACCGAATATTGTCAAAATGCTGAGTTTATTGTGAAAACAGATGATGACGTTTTCGTAAATTTTTTCAAAGTATTTAGTGAAATGTCACAAATTAAAAGTAGGAAGAGATATTTAGCTTGTAGTAGAATAGATGCAGGAGATAATCGTATTCAACGAGCAACATATGATCATTGGTACGTACATCAAGATGAGTTTAAACGGATGATATATTATCCATATACTTCATGCAGTGGACTGGCTGTTTTTTTATCCAGGGATCTGGTACCATTACTATATAAAGCTGCGTTTATGTCTCCATTTTTTTGGGTCGATGATTTTTATCTTTTTGGTATTTTACCAGCAAAAATAGATGGCGTAGTACACCAACAACTAGACAGGAATATAAGTCTGTATCATACACAAGGTTTGGAATGTTACGAAAAATTTGGAACACAATGCCGTTTTGTTGTTTCTCAGATTATACCCGAGAAAGCAAATGTAACTTTTAGATCTTGGGAAGCAATACTGAGAAACAGGAAGTAACATCACGTCAACGTTGATCATGAGAGATTATAATATCGTAGCGGATTTGCTACCTGCCTATTGTAAATGGAAATACGCCCCCCCCCCCCACCCCCTTTTCGGCATACCATTTTTTGTTGCTGTTCTGTTGTAATTTCATGATTTTTATGAAAGACAAAGTTCAATATCAATTTTTGTTGTTATCTATTAATATTTTATCTCATTTACCACGGTAATTGAAAGTTTAGTAATGATAAAAGCATTTTATGTAAAAGTTTATCGGCAAATGAAAAGTGTTGCAATAATGTTTCGAAACGAGTCAGTTTACTTACGATTTACACAGAACATGATATATTCCTAGGGTTATATTATATATAAAATGAATTGTCTGTTATTGTAGAATTCCATGATTATTTACATATTTTCTTATTTTCGGTGGTTTTGATAACCTGGTCAAATACTTAACGACTCATGTTGTCGCTTCAAATAGGCCATTTTTTTTCGGTAAAATATATGTGCCGTAAATTGGTCAAATCATTGTTGTTCAGCGTACTATACGTCATATTTAACTCTTTTGAGTCATATTTTACGTCATATTCAAGTCTTTTAAATCATCCAACACTATATAAGAGATGATTCTTATTAATTTTAATGCAATTATAATGTAACGCGTATTTTCATTGGCTATCGAGAGCTGTCAAATCTGCAGTTGACATGCCTGAAAGAATGCTATATTCCTACGCCGAATGCACTTGTTTGTAAACAATATGGCTGACCCAGATACTTCCGACTATGAATTTGACGCTGACGACCTATTTAGGAGATAACTGTATCGTATATGAAAATTTCACGGCATCAATAGGAGAATTGATGGCTTCGTGTACGCTTCAATTTAGATAGAATTTAACTAAAATAAGTTTTCAAGGTAGGCATTTTAACTATTTTTGTGCATTGTTGTACATATGACATGTAGGATGTCACCTTTTCAAGATGGCGGATCTTTAAACAACTTCAAAAATTCAGGGTTAATATATTTTTGACCATCCCATATACATTTTTGTATTGCTGAAACCTGTTTCATAAAATATTGATTTAATATAATTCATCCATGGTATGTCTTTATTGCCACTTATAAACAATTTAAATAGTAATCTGTAGATTTTACCAGATAACTTATCAGGATTACCCACAATTTTGTTCCAAAAACACAACATTTTTATTTTAATCTGTAATTCTATAGGATATCGCCTAAGTTCTCCATACACCATCAAATTTGGTGTGCTTTGTTCTAATTCCTCAAATCTTTTTACAAAATTGCAGATGAATATTTTTCAATAATGTTCTTGTTTTCAAACCCCCAAATTTCAGCCGAATACGTCAAAATTGGATACACTAATGCATCAAATAATTGCAATTTTAAATCAATTTGAATATTAATATTACGTATTTGCTTATATAATGAATAAAGTGCTTTTTGGGCTTGATCAACCAGTTTTTTCTTTTACCCTTATAAAACTACCATTGTAGTTAAACAGAAGTTCAAGATAGTTATGATCATCTTGTTGGCTTATTTTTTCACCAAACATTTCATAACTAAAGTTTTGATTACTTTTCCTCTTTGAAAATATAACTATTTTTGTTTTTGATACATTAACTTTGAGTTTCCATATACTACAATAATGTTCAAACAGCTTTATTATTTGTTGTAGTTCTTGTTGTGATTCTGCAAAAATTACAGTGTCATCAGCATAAAGTAATAAAAACAATTTCCTATATACATTAAGATTCTCAAAGCTTAAACTATTGAAAGTATCAAGACCAGTTTTACAGTGTTCAGACAGAAATTCTTCTAAATCGTTTAAAAGATGGCAAAAAGGAAGGGAAATAAATGTTCTCCCTGTCTTACACCAATATCACAGGAGAAGAAATCAAAAAATGTATGTCCCGATTTTACACAGGATTTAATATTATCATACAAAGAAAAAATAATTTTAAATAGTTTCCCATGAATGTTACTGTTAATCAATTTCTGCCATAACCCAGCTCTCCAGATCGTATCATCAAATGTTTTTTTGAAATCTATGAAACAACAAAATAATTTCTTTTTCTTTCATAAATATAATGTAATTAAACTATAAAGAATAAACAAATTATCCTGTGTTGAATACACAGCACGAAAACCAGCTTGTGATTTAGTCACAAGATCTGTTTCATCTGAAAAATTGTTTAACCTTGACTTTAGTATTGATGTAAATAATTTACCAAGCGAAGATGCTAATGAAATAGCTCGATAGTTGTCTGGATCATTTGGATCACCTTTGTTTTTATAAATGGCTTTAATGATTCCCAGGGTCAATGAATCAGGACTCTCTCCACTATCAAATATTAAATTAAACAGTTTAGCATAATATGGCAAACATTTTGTAACAGTTGTTTTTAAATATTCATTAACAATATCGTCTAAGACATGCGCTTTTGAATTTTTCAAGTTTTTAACCGCCTTAATGACTTCATCCTTTGTAATTTCAGAATTAAGAAGATCAACGTCATTTTGGGAGTAAATTCTTGAAAAATCATCAGAGCTGGCCTCGTTCTCACTACTATTTAACTCTTTTAAAATATTCGTAAAGGCGATCAAGTGATATTTTCCAACTCTTTTTTGTATCGGTCTTAGATGCACTTCGAAGCTGTGTTTTAAATTTCTTAACGTACTCATTATAACATTTTTTCATCTCTTTCTTGTATTCACGAACACATTTTGTAAGTAATTGTTTATTTTCAGACGACTTTTTCAGATTATATTTCTTGCGATTAATATTGTTTTCTCTTTTCATAACAACATTTTGTATACCATGGTTTATTATCGGGTTTTATCTTACTTCCTTGGTACCAAAAATCAAAGTTGCTGTACTTCTAAAAATTGCTTGATCACGCATGTCTTTTTTTATTTTTTGATCACATGTTTGTCTTTTTTTATTTTTTATTACATGTTTGTCTTTTTTATTTTTTGATCATGCGTTTGTATTTTTCTAATTTTTTTATTCCTCGTTTGTCTTTTTTTATTTTTTAATCACGCATTTATCTTTTTTAATTTTTTTTATTACACGTTTGCCCTTTCTTATTTTTTGATCACACATTTGTCTTTTTTTATTTTTTGATCAAGTGTTTGTCTTTTTTTATTTTTTGATCACGCATTTGTCTTTTAAAATTTCTTGATCACATGTTTGTCTTTTTAATTTTTTTATCACACGTTTGTCTTTTTTATTTTTTGATCACTCGTATGTCTTTAATTTTTTGATCACGTGTTTATCTTTTCCTATTTTTTGTTCACACGTTTGTCTTTTTTTATTTTTTGATCACAAATTTGTCTTTTTTTATTTATTTTTTATCACACGTTTGTCATTTTTTTCCATTTTTTTATCACACGTTTGTCTTTTTCATTTTTTGATCATTCGTTTGTCTTTATTTTTTTATCACACATTTGTCTTTTTTATTTTTGATCACTCGTTTGTCTTTTTTTATTTTTTGATCACTGGTTTTTTTTTTTTTTTTTTTTGATCACTCATTTGCATGTTTAATTTTTTTAATCACAGGTTTGTCTTTTTATATTTTTTGATCATGCGTTTGTCTTTTTTTTATTTTTTGATCACACGTTTGTCTTTTTTTATATTTTGATCACACGTTTGTCTTTTTTTATATTTTGATCACACGTTTGTCTTTTGTTATTATTTGATCACACGTTTGTCTTTTTTTTATCACTCATTTGTCTTTTTATTGTTTTTATTTAAGCTTAAAAAAAGATCAACCCGTAATTTCATGAGACATGGAGAGCTTGGTGCATCTCCTATGTCTGCTTACATAAAACTGTGTATGGTAAATTATTGGTCTAAGTTAGTAAATGGTAAAGTTAGCAAACTGTCACTCATTCTTTTTAAATTTATGTATATTAAAAATGATCATGGTCAATACCAGTCCTCTTGGTTTGATAATGTAAAGAGCATCTTAGATAATTGAGGTTTCAGTAATATCTGGGAGAGCCAGGGAAATTTTAATTGTACGTGGTTAACTATTGCACTAAAGCAAAGATTATTCGACCAGTTTCAACAAGAATGGCGATCAAATAAGGAAAACTCGTCAAAAGGGTTATATTATAAATTATTTAAAGACAATTTTGAATTTGAACCATATTTAGATATTTTAACATACAAAAAGAGAATCACATTTTGTTAATTTAGAACTGGTAATCATCGAATACCAATCGAAACAGGAAGATGTAATGGTAATGATCATGGTAATAAACTGTATAATATATGCACGGATGCAGAGATAGGTGATGAATTTCCCTACATTCTTCAATGTAAATCTTTGGCAATATTTTTCACGCAGAATCAATACTTTGAAATTTGGTCAATTATTTCAAATTAAAAGTAAACCAAAACTAACGAAACTGTGCAAATTCATTCGTGTCCTACAATATCATACTAGTCCTCCTGGTTAGCAACATATCTCTGTCATCCAATTGTAATTATGTTATTTCATTTGTGCTATTATTATTTAATTTTGTAGACCATCTTGTCTTGTCATATGTAATTAATATATATTTATGTTAAATTGGCAAATTCTCTGTACCACTGTTTAAACTATGGTTTTATGAGAAATAAAGAATCTTGTCACTTTCGTACAGATGACGAAAGATGGAATTGGAAATTCGATTTTTGTTCAAAGTTGACGATTGTTTCACAATTGTGTCTTACCATTACAGCCTAATGTGCAGATAAGTGATCAATATTGTGTTACCATTAAACAAATATCTGTGCACTTTTTGGTTATATTTTCTCTTTAGAAGAATTTACTTAAAAATGGTTTGCAAATAAACTTCACATGATCTTTCTTTATGACGGTCATTTCCAATTTCCTCACGGCAAAGTATGAACCTTTGACATATCTACGGTTCGTCTGCTCGATCTGAGGTCAAAAACGTTTGTCTAGCTGGCTGCCATATTTTAATCAGAAATGTAATCGCTTAATTCCCGAACCAATGGGTTATAATTTGATACATTTAAAGAAAATACCCCTCAGTTTCAACATGAAAGTAACAAATAACAAAACATTCATCTTTATCCTCCTTTTTTCAACAATAATGATAAAACGTGAACATTAATGTATAGCCTTTAGTACTTGTTTCTGCTAGCTGTGGAACCGTAGCTATTAACAGTCTTGTTTTTTTTATTGACCAGTCAAAAAAAGACTGTTAAGTGCTACGGTTCCGAAGCTATTGTTACTGCAAACAATGGATTCACTGTCTCAGCTAAACGTTCACAATGTAATTGTTACTGCAAACAATGGATTCACTGTTTCAACAAAAAGTTCACTATATACTTGTTACTGCAAACAATGGATTCACTGTTTCAACTAAAAGTTCACTATATACTTGTTACAAAGGCCCATCCCAGTCAAATGTGGTTTAATTTGGTTCAGTGGTTTCAAAGAAGAAGATTTAAATGTGAAAGTTTATGACGTACGACAGACGGATGCACAAAAACATATACTTTGTAGGGAACCACCCAATGAACATTCCTACCAAATTTGGTTCTAATTGACCCAGTGGTTTCAGAGAAGAAAATTAAAATGCAAACGATTACAGACGACGACGACAGATACAAAGTGGTGGCAATACCTCACATTACCCTTTGGGTCAGATAAGCTAGCAAGTATCTGTATTTTTGTATTTGTATTTTCAATTTTGTGGCAAACAATTTTCCCACATGCTGTCAATGTCAGATTCCTTTATAAGTTCTGTATATATCTGGAAGCATGTAAGATATTCATGAAATTATTGATCACCTGCGTTTGTATCCTTTGTTATAGCATTGCCGGTCACAAGATTTTCCGAAAATCGTCATTTACATTCACCTTTTGCTCGCCATTAACATATATCTTTATTCAGCCGGATTCAAACTATCTTTCTATATACAGGTGGTTCCATTTATTTTCTTCCAGTAAATTTTCTGTTGCATCCAATTCCGTATGACACGACTGTGTGTGATATGATGAAATTGATTCTTATTTTTTCTTCTGGTCCCAATACATAGTGTTGTAAAGTCCCTGTATGAGTACCAGTAGGATATATATACATAGATAATGAAAGGATCTTAAATTCTAAATAATCCCGAAGCTCCGTCTCTAAATAGTGGATATCGTCTGAACCAAAAGACAATGCATTATATGAAAATGTCTTCAGATTGCCTTTACACATATACAAATCTTCATTTGAATATCTAGAAAAGTGGTTTCTATTCCTAGTTTAAAACAATATAGATTTGCTTCCAAGTGGCCATTGGTATTCAGGCTTTGGTAAATTTAACTGTCTGCTCAGAGATAAGTCTGAAAAGTAAAAACAAAGCAACAACATTTGCTTAAGCCACAACCATGGATGTAAATAAATATGGAAAGACTATCCAACATTACAGTTAGACACAAATTAAAGTAAAGGAACAAAGAAACAGCATCCTACTTTGATTTTCTTTGTAAAGGATCCGATTGTTGCTGCTACAAACTGCCTACACGGGGGATCATGGCAAAAGATAGCAGTTCCTTTCTAGCATCCACATTTAATAGTAAACAGTAAATAAATATCATACATAATAGTATTACTTGGTTTGGTTTTATAGTGCTTAACGCCACTTTCAACAATATTTCGGTTATATCGTGGCGTCAGATTTATTGGTGGAGTAAACCGGAGGACTAGGAGAAAACCACCGTACTGCTGCAAGTCACTGACAAACTTTATCACATAATGTTGTATACCTCTCTCGGATTGAGATTAGAACTCACAGCATCAGTGGTGATACATTTGTAGGTACTGAATGCATAGGTAGTTGTAAATCCAACTACCATACGATCACGTCCACGACGACCACTTACATAATATGAATATCAACATATAAAAATATCATTCTTAATGTGAATACCAAAAAATAAAAATAAGTAAATATCATACTTAATATGTATATCAACAAATGAATAAAATAAATACAAATCATACCTAATATGAATATCAGAAATAACTTTATAATATCCATCAGCCTTGAGCAACACATTCTTAGAAAATGAAGTCCTTTATTGTAAGGCTATTTTCGTAGGTATATAGATAAGAAGATTAGTTGAATTGCATTTTAATTTAGGTTTTAAACTCAATTTACTTATTACTTAAGTATCTAAGGGAATATGAAAAGCAATACCGAATCATATTTGGAACAAATTCCATGAACAAAATCGTAGATGATTGTCTGTTGAAGGGGAACTAAATAAAACTCGTAGGAATGTCAATCTCATTGTTTATTAATTTTTAATATTGAGAAACAATGCATAATGAAATTCCAGTGAAAGATAATTAAAATAGATATTTTAAAGCTCTCTTAAGACACACAAAAACAGGGATCATATACAGGGAAGACTCAAATGTGAGTGATTTGGAGACAGGGTGCTTAAAATGATTTTTTTGCAGCACACGCTGCAAGGCAGACAATGTTTTGAATTTCTGGTGATGCTGAACCAATATTGTATCAGCAATGCTACTATTGGCGTCGGCTAAATGTGTAAAATTAACAGAAGTGGCCGATCAATGGTATCATCATCGTAATAAAAATTCTATTGAGTATAATGTAAAATACACGCTCATAAAGATATACCTCGAAATTGACAGTACGGGTAGCTTAAGACTTTACTACAAGAGAGATGATTTCAATTTTTGCATTGTGAGCTTTCCATTTATATGAAGCAACATCCAAGCAGCACCTAAATATGAAGTATCTCAGCTGATTCGATATTCCAGAGATTGTTGTTTCTATCATGATTTCCTTGATCGAGGGTTGTTGCGAACACGAATATGTTTGGAATCAGAATCCGGTCTTTTCCTCATTCATGGCATCCTGTTTGTAACACGAGTAACAAAACAGGTGTCACATTTTTGCTCGATCTTTATTTGTTTGTGTGTAGTGCGCTGTATTATTGTCCTGTTCATTTTTCTTGAGGCCACTGTATTCTTTGTTCCTTCGATTTATGGCTTCTGATTACCACTTCGGCATCTTCAAAATTTTCTTATCTTCGGGTTTGCAACAAGAGTTACACGATGGGTGCCACATGTAAAGCAGGCACTTCCTACCTTTCCGGACCACCTGAATTCATCTCAGATTTTAAGTGGGGTTTGTGTTGCTCGATATGTCGTTTTCTGTGTAGTGTTTTGTATCATTATTTGTCCTTGTCAATTTTCTCGAGGTCATTGTGTTGTCTATCCTTCCATTTATTGCTTTTGATTATCCCTTTGGTATCTTCAAACTTTTCTTAAAGCAATATAGCGTAAGCAAATGTTACAAGTGAACAATTGAATTATACATATAGCAGTTAACCAAACCATGGTGGCGACAGCTAAACTTTCGAAGTAATGACTGCAACAAAAGAAAAAAAGACAAAGGGCAAACAATGATCTACATAACACTACTCAGAAAAAAGATTGATCAACGCGAACTGCACTGTAAAACAGGGAGGAACTCAGTAGTACCCGTCATGTTGCTCTTGTTACAAATCGGTGGTAAGTTATGAATGATGAAAGGACCGGATTGTGATTACGACAAGCGGAACATATCCGTGGTCATTTCTAACACTGATATTCCGTAACAGTTAACCAAGTCATGTTGGCGACCGTAAATCGTTCGAAGTGATGACTTCAACAGACGAAAAAGAACAAAGGGCCAACAATGATCTACATAGCACTACAGAGAAAAAAAGATATAGCGAATGACGACACTTACCTGATAGGAAGCCTTGGATCAGTACCTTCCTTGTTATCAGCAACCCTCTATCAAGGAAATCGTGATAAGAACCACAAGCTCGGGTATATCGTATCAACGGAGAAATATATACTCCACGTGAGTCGCTGAAATATTGCCACATATAAATGGAAAGTTCATAATGGGAAAATTGAAATAATCCCTTTTGTCATAAAGTTTCGTTCTTAAACCTATCCTCACTGTCAATTTCAAGGTGTAGGTCAAGGTATGAAGCAGACTTAGCTATATCTGAGGTATTCTTCATTTCAAGCTCAATGAGATAGATGCGATCAACAAAATCACCAAACGTAGAATTATTAAATGAAGGGACATCATCTATATTGCGGAAAGTGAAATGAAAGGATAGGGCTAGCTGTTTTCGTTTTTCATGAGAAGCCCCTGAATGAAGTCTACCTCGTACGAATAACGGAATAAGTAGGCGAGAAGAAGAGCACCCTTGGTGCACATAGGAATGCCGGCTGTATGTTAAAAACCACGTCTACCAAACATAATAAATATGCTGTCAATCAAAAACTCGAGTATTTTGATGATATCAGTTTCAGAAATATTTTGCTGGAATCAGAGTGGTTTTATTGCAAAATATAGTTAAGTTAGATTCCTAAGGATAAAAACAGATAAGATAAATTAATCAAGAAAGACAAACGCGTTGTCAAAAAAAATAAAAGACACACATAAACATAAACATAAACATAACTCAGTTCCCCCGAAAGGTTAGACAGCACATGCTCCACGTGTAGCACCCGTCGTGTTACTCAGGATAATCGGAACACTCCCGTATTATATGTAGTGAATGCGGTAAAAGGAGCGAAAAGAAACCGAATGTGTGTAAAATAAATCTGAAACTAACGTTAAGAAACAATGATTTTATTTCAATTCCTCAGTTTACGGTCATGATGAACACAACACACCAGAATATGTTCACGGTCATGATGAACACAAGATATCAGAATATGTTCACGGTCATGATGAACACAACACACCAGAATATGTTCACGCTCATGATGAACACAACACACCAGAATATGTCACGGTCATGATGAACACAACACACCAGAACATGTTCACGGTCATAATGAACACAACACACCAGAATATGTTCACGGTCATGATGAACAACACACAAGAATATGTTCACGGTCATGATGACCACAACACACCAGAAAATGTGCACGGTCATGATGAACAGCGCACCAGAATATGTTCACGGTCATGATGAACACAACACACCAGAATATGTTCACGGTCATGAAGAACACAACACACCAGAATATGTTCACGGTCCTGATGAACACAACACACCAGAATATGTTCACGGTCCTGATGAACACAACACCAGAATATGTTCACGGTCCTGATGAACACAACACCAGAATATGTTCACGGTCATGATGAACACAACACACCAGAATATATTCTTTCATATTATAATCTCTCATGATCGACGTTGACGTGATGTTACTTCCTGTTTCTCAGTATTGCTTCCCAAGATCTAAAAGTTACATTGTCATTCTCGGGTATGATCTGAGAAACAACAAAACGGCATTGTGTTCCAAATTTTTCGTAACATTCCAAACCTTGTGTATGATTCAGAGTTAAATTCATGTTTAGTTTTAGGTGTATTACGCCATTTATTTTAGCTGGTAGAATACCAAAAAGATACATATCATCGACCCAGAAAAATGGAGACATAAACGCAGCTTTATACAGTAATGGTACCAGATCCCTGGAAATAAAAACAGCCAGTCCACTGCATGAAGTATAGGGATAATATCTCATCCGTTTAAATTCATCTTTGTGTACGTACCATTTTCCGTATGTTTCTCGTTGAATATAGTTCGTTCCTGCATCTAATCTATTACAAGCTATATATTTCTTCTTATTTCTGATTTGTGACATTTCACTAAATACTTTGAAAAAATTTACGAAAACGTCATCATCTATTTTCACAATAAACTCAGCATTTTGACAATATTCAGTAATCCATTTTAGACCCATAACACCTTTATTAGTAAGATTATGATACGAGTCAATAAAATGTCCTTGCACAATATCCTTAAATACAGAATTTTCATGCTCAATTTTTGTCTGTAGCGAGATATCTGATACTTGTCCTAGAAGAAATACTACTCGTATGCTCTCGGGATTGTAGTATGACGAATTCAGCCATGTTTCTCGCATAATATTTCTTCGGTTAAAATGGCGGGGTGACGTGTGGACTAAGACGATGCACGACAGTTTGGTGACGTTTCTACATATGCCTTCATTATTGATCTTATAAGGTTTTGTTAGAACTATAGGATACGTTGTTCGTGTTAAAACTTTACGTCTAGTATATCCATTTGTTATGTCTTTAACATTCTCTCCAAGGATTGTTAATTGATTTTTGTATTTTTCTGCACTTGTTCTGCTTTCATCAATCTTCAGTTTCATGCTTAAAATGGTATACGTGAACCAGTATATACAAACTATAAATATCATAAAGGTCAACTTGCAGTGCATTATTGTTGTCAGTATTATAAGTAGTAGTACTAGTAGTTTGATTGGTTCAAATCTGTCTTGCGCTACAACAAGAGATTAATCGGTAAACAAATGTATGAACAATAGCATCTTTTTGAATCATAAGGATCATATGTAACAGAAATCGCTTAAGTAATGAATAGCACACACGACACGGACTTGGAAGCGAAGCCGCTTAAGTGATATAATGAATAGCACACGTGACATGGATGTGGAAGCGAAGCCGCTTATGTGATGTAATGAATAGCACACGTGACACGGATGTGGAAGCGAAGCTGCTTAGGTGATGCAATGAATAGCACACGCGACACGGATGTGGAAGCGAAGCCGCTTAGGTGATGTAATGAATAGCACACGTGACACGGATGTGGAAGCGAAGCTGCTTAGGTGATGCAATGAATAGCACACGCGACACGGATGTGGAAGCGAAGCCGCTTAGGTGATGTAATGAATAGCACACGTGACACGGATGTGGAAGCGAAGACGCTTAGGTGATGTAATGAATAGCACATTCGACACGGATGTGGAAACGAAGACGCTTAGGTGATGCAATGAATAGCACACTCGACACGGATGTGGAAGCTAAGCCTCTTAGGTGATGTAATGAATAGCACACGCGACACGGATGTGGAAGCGAAGCTGCTTCGATGATTTAATGAATAGCACACGCGACACGGATGTGGAAGCTAAGCCTCTTAGGTGATGTAATGAATAGCACACGCGACACGGATGTGGAAGCGAAGCCGCTTCGGTGATGTAATATATAACACACACAACACCGATGTGGAAGCTAAGCCTCTTAGGTGATGTAATAAATAGCACACGCGACACGGAGGTGGAAGCGAAGCCGCTTCGGTGATGTAATGTATAACACACACGGCCCCGATGTGGAAGCTAAGCCTCTTAGGTGAGTAATGAATAGCACATACGACCCGGATGTGAAAGCTAATACTCTTAGGTAATGGAATGAATAGCACACACAGCACGGGTGTAGCAGCTAAGCTTAGGTGATGTAATAAATGGCACATTCGACACAGATCTGGAAGCTAAGCTTATGGAATGTAACGAATGGCACACTCGACACCGATGTGGAAACTAACCTGATGTTTTCGATTCCGGTCGAATAATATAGTTATTACTTTATTCTCCTCAACAGATTTGAAGACTGGCTGGCCCGGAGTCTTGATGATGTGTCCGGGTGAATCAACATGTTTACAAGGGCATATTGTTATTTTTATATAACACCCTAACTACCTGCTCGTTGTGTTCATGTCAGTGGCGGATACAAGGGAGGGGGGGGGGGGCTTTGGATTTAATAGATTTAATACCGGTAGATTTGTTTTCCTGTTGTTGTTCAGACCCTTTATCATGATCACCCAGAGCCACTTTGGGGCTTCAGTCGGTTTCATCTAATGTCAATGTTACCAGAGACAGAACATTTCTCTTTTTTAAAACCGACTTGCCATGCAAAGATACTTTGCATGCAGAATTGGCTCAGGGGTATTCCCGTCTAGTGCGGTAGAAAATTGGTATGTGTTGCTTCTCCACTAAGTACGTATACGCAGCATTAAGGAGAAAGAATAAAGACTGGTTGGCTTGGAACCAGGATAATGTGTCCGAATGGGGCGACATGTCTGACTGTTATTTCAGTGAGCTAGCACTATAAAAATCCAACTAAGTGTGTTGATCTATTCCAAAGTGGACCTCCTCTTCATTTCATTGAAATTTATTTTGTCCTCGCCATGATTTAGCTGAAAAAATGCTGAGTTGGCGTTAAACAACAATCACTCATTCACTCCTTTCACATAAACCTCTGGTTACAGTGTCTATGTCACAGGAAATCGAACCCTGATAAGAGTGTGTATGTCAGAGGGAATATATCACTGGTTAGAGTGTCTATGCTACAGGGAATCCAACGCTCATAAGAGTGTCGGGTTCAACATATCTGAGGGCAAATAATAAAAGGTTCAACATATGAGAGCGAATAATAAAGGATTCAACATATCTGAAGGCGAATAATAAAGGGTTCAACATATCTGAGGGCGAATAATAAAGGGTTCAACATATCTGAAGACGAATAATAGTGTTCAACATATCTGAGGGCGAATAATAAAGGGTTCAACATATCTGAGGGTGAATTATAAAGGGCTCAACATATCTGAGTGAGAATAATAACGTGTTCAACATATCTGAGGGCGAATCATAAAGGTTCAACATATCTGAAGGCTAATTATAAAGTGTTCAGCATATCTGAGCGCGAATAATAAAGGGCTCAACATATCTGAGGGCGAATAATAAAGGGTTCAACATATCTGAGGGGGAATTATAAAGGGTTCAACATATCTGAGGGCGAATAATAAAGGGTTCAACATATCTGAAGACGAATTATAAAGGGCTCAACATATCTGACGGCGAATAATAAAGGGTTCAACATATCTGAGGGCGAATAATAAAGGACTCAACATATCTGAGGGCGAATTATAAAGGGTTCAACATATCTGAGGGCGAATTATAAAGGGTTCAACATATCTGAGGGCGAATTATAAAGGGCTCAACATATCTGAGTGAGAATAGTAACGGGCTCAGCATATCTTAGCATAGCCAGAAATGATAGGTGATTTGCTCATTTGCATATTCAAAATGGCAGCTCAAAGAGAATTTGGATTTTAACATATAGTTGAACGGGAAACTTTCTGTTAGCTTGGGCCGGACAGTTTGCCGGGATAAAAAATCAAACTATGCACCGGTTTGAACAATATCTCAAAATATTACAGCTGTACCATGAAAACTCAAGGTTCCCACCCAGTTTCAAATTTTGAAGCGTAAGCGCCATTCAAAAGCATTGAGAAGAAGTGAAAAAATGCATCCTGCACGGTTCTCAAGACCTAAAAGCACTTTTCTTACAATCCCCATTCTAGTTGCCGGCACAAAGTCGGTCAGTTTCGGTAACATTGTTGAGGAATCTTTCTTCGATAAATATTTTGCTGAAAAATTAAAGGTTCCCACGATAATTTAAAAGAGGGCTTCACAATTTTTTTTTACCTTTCTAGTAGAGATTCAATAGGGGTTCACGCAAAAAAATCTACTATTTCGTAAAACTGCTTCTGCTAGACATAACATTATTTGAGTAAGCACCGTATTCCATTGTAAATGTAAATAAACAATTAAAAAAAGGCTCCACAAGGGTATTTTTTTATTTCGACAAAACAACAGAACAAGTAACTATAATACAATTGGTAACAATACTGCTGATATAAAAAGTTCAACAAATTTAACAATATATACTAAGCGATTTCAATGACACACTAATACATATCTGAGTGAGAATAATAACGGGCTCAGCATATCTTGGGCAAATCATAAAGGTTCAACATATCTAATGGCTAATTATAAAGTGTTCATCATATCTGAGCGCGAATAATTAAGGGCTCAACATATCTGAGGGAGAATAATAAAGGGATTAACATATCTGAGGGCGAATAATAAAAGAGTTCAACATATCTGAGGGAGAATAATCAATGTACCAACATATCTGAGGGCGAATAATAAAGGGTACAACATTTCTTAGGGCGAATCATAAAGGGTTCAACATATCTGAGGGAGAATAATCAATGGACCAACATTTCTGAGGGCGAATCATAAAGGGTTCAACATATCTGAGGGTGAGTAATAAAGGGTTCAACATATCTGAGGGAGAATAATAAAGGGAACAACATATTAACTCGAATAATTCAGCGCCCTCTATCCGCTATCGCTCAAAGCGTAATATAACGACTGGATTATTCGGGTTAACAACATATCTGAGGGAGAATAATAAAGGGTACAACATATCTGAGGGCCAATGATAAAGGGTTCAACAAATCTGAGGGCGAGTAATAAAGTGTTCAACATATCCGAGTGAGAATAATAAAGGGTTCAACATATTTGAGGGCCAATAATAAAGGGCTCAACAAATCTGAGGGCGAGTAATAAAGTGTTCAACATATCCGAGTGAGAATAATAAAGGGTTTAACATATCTGAGGAAGAATGATACAATGTTCAACATATCTGAGGGCGAATAATAAAGGGCTCAACATATATATAGGCGAACAATAGATGGTTCAACATATCTAAGGGCGAATAGTAAAGTGTTTAACACATCTGAGGCCGAATAATAAAGGGTTCAATATATCTGAGGGCGAATAATAAAGGGTACAACATATTCGAGGGAAAATAATAAAAGGTTTAACATATCTGAGAGCGAATTTGATATATTTTTAAAATTCTTTGTAACAATTAAAAAATACAATTTAACACTTAATATATATAAAACTCACCAGGTTCGAAATAAAGAGATGTTAAAATGACGAAGAATAAAAACTAAAATAACAAAATTAACTACCATTTTGTATTTATATCATATTACAGGTTCTTATCAAAAACCACCTGTGATGGAAGCGGATCTCTCCATTAAAAATAATAAATAAGGGCCGAATTAATTGTATCTCCCACGATTTCACGTATGTACCTTTGCAGTTCGCGATTTAGAAAAGTCTCCTTATTTTCTTAATTTTAACATTAATTCTCTTAAGCATCCGGGTAATTAATCTAACCTTTAGAGTTTTACTGTTATTCTTGTATCTCAAATCTAAATCTTTTTATCTAAATTTATTTTTAATTCAGACATTTAAAGTTTCTGTTTATCAGTTTAAAATAGACCTTTTGTTCATATACACAATTCCCCTATCTATTTGTCGTGTTTATTTTGATTATTTGAGATTGGGATAATTAATTAACTCATTAATATCAAACGTATAATTTTATCACCAGTTTATATTTATTTTAATATTAATTTTATGTTGTGGACACAATTATAGTACCTGAAAAGTACCCAATTACTGCCAAACCTGATGAACTTTCTCCTTTAAATTTGACATCGATCACATCCTGCATCTTGCACCCGAGTTCACCCCCAGTTTTTAGTGGGGTTCATGTTGCTCGATCTTTAGCTTCATATGTATGTTTTGTAGATCGGTTTGTCCTTTTTATCTTGGCTATTGTGTTGTCTGTTCTTCGATTTACGGATTCTGATCACCCCTTTGGTATCTTCAAACTGAAAAGTAGTCAATAATTGGTAGATCTGATGAACTTTCCCCTTTAAATTGTACACCGATCACATCCTGCAATTTGACTATGCATCGGTGATTAGAATAACAGAAGGATATACGTGCTAGCAATGAAAACTGAAACAAACAGCGGAATTGCTTGAAATGAAGGTTCACGGTCACCACCGAATAAAAGGTCATATATCTATGTAGTGATTTATACAAACTAAACTCCTTGAAATGGTTTCGATTTGCTGCATAATCTTTATATTTTATTCCATTATGCCACAATGCAACTTTAAGAGCTTATTTTCCTATATTCACGTTATGTGTTCATGCCTCGTCATAATCCAATATTCTCATTTCACCCACATAATTATGACTTGGTGGATCTGGAGAGGCAACCTTTTCCTAACACATGATCTCACTTACTGCCATTATGGAAGATCATAGAATGCAAGCTTTTGATTTGTTATTTTGTTTTGTATCTGTCATCAAGTCTTGTCAGGTTTTGTTTCTGGACAGCTTTTTTACAGCAAAATGTTTTCCAATAAGGTCATCTGGAATCGGGTATAATTTTGTGTTAGACCTGTCTGGTTTTTATGATATGACTTTATGCATCATATAACATGTCTCATCTTTTAATTAGTAGGATATTAACGTTTTAATGTAATATTTGTATGATCAGTCTTTGCTTATTATAAAATCAGACTATTGTAGAAACGGATTGAAAGACAGTTTAATCTTAACCAAACATATTTGTATTTACCTTTTGTGAATATAACTCAAATTATCTGCAAATATTTTTCAGGTTTGCCTTGAATCATAATATATGTCATCAGTCTAAAAAGCTCGTATAACTAGATCTATTCAACATTGAGACGCAAATCGAACCGTTTAACAGGCCCAGCTCTCTGTCAAAAGCGCCATATCCGCCCTTTCTATAAAAAGAAGACGTACAGCTAACATTTATATCTGAACACTCTAATTAATGTGTACAGCTAACATTTATATCTGAACACTCTAATTAATGTGTACAGCTAACATTTATATCTGAACACTCTAATTAATGTGTACTACATGTACTACTTTATTTCAAGTTAAAAATCAGCTAATATTTAAACTGCAGTCGCGTGACAATGAGTCGTGGTTCTCACATCCGGTTTTTTGGTGTTGTTGGTATGGCTCATCTTTTTAGTTTCTTGCTCCTCTGGATTGTTCATTCTTGAATGCACCTTTGGCTTTTTCTTACGTTAATTCTCAGAATTATGTCAGTCACGTAAAACGTTCACCTTCAATTTTCTTTAAAAAAAAATCACTAAATAGCGTACAATCCTTTCATTTGCATAGCACACTATATAACTACTCATGTTCTAATCCAGCCACAGAAAAATCAAGTCTTTATTAGACGTTGAATATACTTGACAGGTGTAGGTTTGCGTGGGTTGTTGAACAAGAAACGAGTTTCTTTTAAACCTTTAATATCGCAACCCCGAAGTAAGCGAGCGATTGTTGTTTACCGTCAAATGAGCTATTTTTCATCTATATCGTGGTGAGAACAAGTTACATACAATGGAATGCTGATGATGCCCGATTTGATCTAGACTAACACGCTTTTATAGTGCTAGCTCACTGAAGCCACAGTTCGCGGGTACACATGTTACACCACTCGGGCACATTATTCTGATTCCGAGCCCACCAGTCCAGTGTTTGCTTACTCCTTGAAGATGCGTGTTTAGAGGAGAAGCAACAAATACCAATATTATAGTATTTGGTTCGACAGTAAAAGTAACTAGTTCCTTCCCTTCCAACTTTTTGTCCTTTTTTTTATATTGTGTAATAAAATGAAAAGCATAAAAATACCACATCGTCGGAACAGTTCCAAAATTCACTAGTAAAATCGTAGAAAAATCAAAATTGATACCTCTAACACAAATTACATGACCGCTTACTTACCCGACTTGGTACAGGCACTTCAATGAAAAGTAGCAATTCTTTAAAATGGAATTGGGCGTGGATACAAGTGGGGTAATCTAGCAGAAACAAAACAAAACCCAAACGTTTGCGAAACTGATCACAATGACGGTTATAAACAACTATTACGAGTATTACCGGCAACTGAATGCGGGTCGTTTCGTTCCGACCTAGGTCGGGACGTTTCGTACCTATAGATTTATCATGGCGAGATGTTTCATACCTATATATTTTTTGTGGGAATTATTTTGTAGCCATGCAGATACAATTATAAATGTTACCACAAAGGCGGTAGATGAGTTAAAAATATACAAATATTATGTACGAGTCATTATCAAAAATTGGCAAGTTTCCTGTCCACGATCTAACTACAGTCCGATTTATTTTATTTCTCATTTTTCATAGTAAACTAGTCGGTTACAAACTTTTGCACAGATGTACGTGGCAACAGATGTAAGAGGGAACGGAACAGTGCAAGGTAGTCCCTTTTCCCGACGACGAGAGATAATTACGTAAAGAAGGGACACCCGCTTGATCGCTGCACCACTGGAGATAAAACAGTTGATCGTGAACAGCTGCATAAAAGGAGTCTTTTTTTTTTATTAAATATTTTTACTGATTTTGGTTGATATTATTAGATATTAGTTTTCTTGACATTTTTTTTTTATTGAATGTAACAAATGCCCCAGTCATTCACTAAAGCCTTATTAACATGAATTTAACGAAATTTCATAATCATAAAATGAGACATAATCAAAATATTGAATCTCAAAAAACTTTAACCTGGTTCAAAAAACAATATCCAATTTGAGGGTGAAATACGGAAAAAATTGAAATATTTTTCAAGTTCTTCTGTTATGGATGTAATATTTATAGCATTAACATCATTTTGACAAAATTTCATCATCTTAAGACGAGTAATAATGAAAATATTGAAATTCCAAAAACTTTAACCTGGAGTGTTACGAACGAAACGAACGCATGGACGAACGGACGTACAGACCGAAAAACTATATGTCCCCTACTTTGTAGGCAGGACATACAAATGATTGAGGATCATTTCGGAAATTAAAATAACATATATAATTATAATAATAACAATAGAATTAACACTATTACAACCAAGCTGCTCATTGGTGATTAAAGAAGTGACAACGTGTATCTTATTATAGTTATGTAGGCTAATAATTTTGTATCCCTGGGTGGTTCAACTTGCAACAAAATAAATCTAAAACACCCTTTAATAGGCCTTATAGAAATTTTTAATATGTCGGCAATCTGGGATTTGGCAAATTGGGAATCGGCAAACTCATTACAATTTTTTTATGATTTTTCCAACTATGTTATACTTGAAGATCATTGACGATACTTTTAACTAATGAAACACGAAACCCTTTTCTTGGGAATGCTGTTCAAATTATCCCAACATGCAATGATTGGCAGTTTTATGACCCCCCACCCTTTAATTGCGGATATGTAATTATATCTTCATTTATGATCGCTAATCCCCTGACACGCCCTCCCGAGTCATTAATTTCAATTAGCAAGCTTCACCATTAATCTTATTTAGAGTATAGACCTATGTATTTGTACACTCTTGTGATGATTAAACGATTTTCAACTATACATACAACATTTTAATTAACGAGTTTATTACAAATCTACGAGTTGAAAAGAAGGTACGAAACGTCTCACTCTACATGTTTACCCCGGTACGAAACGTTCTGCATCCTATTAACTCCATCTTTAAGTCCTGTCTTTTTATTTTGAACCTTCACCAGATTCAGAATATAACACATCCACAGTCAATTTTATATACGAGTCATTCCATGAAAAAGAGAATAAAAGTGTGACATGAAGATGATCAATAAAATTTCAAAAAAGCTTAAATTGAATTGAATTTTCTAAAAAAATATTCTGATTCCCATTGTGGCTGAAAAAAATATTCTGATTTTGGTGGAGGAAAAAAAAATAATCTATTCAGTTTTTGTCATATAACCTATAAATGTTAAATTCTGGACCCCCCCCCCCCCCCCTCATAGAGAGTGTGTCGGGGGTGGAATAGGCACTAGTCCTCTAAAAGGGGTCAACCACGCGGGAACCCCGGGGTATAGAAATGGAACCGAGAGCTTCTTCGGCTTGAAGGGGCATCCGTCGGTTGTGTGGGATGTATAAATTCACAACCAACCCGTCCTGCGGATGAGACGTAAATAAAACCGAGGTCCCGTGTTGAGAGATTGCCACCCCAGGCTCTCCGCACGTTAAAGAACCCAGTGTAACAACTCACTATGAGCATTATGCTCACGATGAGTGGTCCACAAGAGACCTGTTGCACTGGCAAAATTATCCGTCCATACCCATCATCTTTCCTCCTTTCGAGTCCCAGGCGTTTAAATTTTTAAATGTTTTCGTCCTGAATATAGCTGAAAAATTGCTCGCTGGACGTTAAACACCAATCAATCAATCAATCAATTAAATTCTGGACAAAAAATTATCGGTTTGCGCGACAAAAAAAATAAATATTCTAACTCTCATGTTGTCAGAAAAAAAAAATCTGAACGAAACAAAAAACCATAACCACCCCCCTGCAAGTTAAATGGTCGGTCCCTTATAAAGACAAGAAATAATTGAATTAATCTGATTTAGATCAAATTAAGCTGTTAAAAAAAGTTAGATTATGTTATATTCTTATTATATCCAAGATGCACAGGCACTTGTTTCATTAAAAAAATATATGCCCCCTCCTCTTCCTTGGTCCTTTCCTGTATTGTACCTCGGATCATATTATGCTTTCACTTTCCTGCGTTACCGCAGGAAGTGGTGTTTAGACCATCTCATGTCTACCATGTGTAGAGGAGGGGGCATATATTTTTTGAATGAAACAAGTGCCTGTGCTAAGATGGGTGTTGGCCATTGTCAATATTTCGTATGTCAAACTACATACGAAATATTGACAATGGCAAACACCCATTTTTGAGAAGTTATTAGTGTAATTTTCATCAATGGCTGAAACTTGTTTTGAAATTTGCCATTAGGCCTAAGTGATGTAAAAGAAATCCATTCTAGACATCTAGCAACATTAGACAGTTTCGATGTTAAAAAATCAGTTATATTTGTAGCATGATGTGATGTTGACATTTGCACGGATGTGATGACAAAGTTTCTTTTTTGCAAACAAGTTTCGGTCTTTGGGATATCATTGAGAACATGTAGCTTCCTAAAGCTTTTTATTGAGCAACAAACGGTATCAATCATACTGAACAATATAAAGTCAGAAAATTACATAATGTCAATCTTCAATCTTTGTCGTAATGACAGTGTAATCACAAATCAATTGTAACTACTCGGCCATTCTCGCTACCCTGCAAATAACCTCGTACGTACATAGTAGAAATTCTTCTTAAATTGTTTGCCGGAAGTTAAGTTAAGTTAAGCCGCACAAAAATATAGTCCACGAAAATCCAATATGGAAGACATACTAAGTAAAATCTAATCATGCAAAACTAATTATCTTTATTTGAAATATAGAAAATTGTTTAAAATATAACTTGATCAAACTTTCATGTAACTGACATGTGAAAAGTAGTGCGATTTATACGCCTAATGCATACGAGGTTATTTGCAGGGTAGCGAGAATGGCAGAGTAGTTACGATTGATCACAAATGTGCTGTGGAATCTTCATCGCGCATGTATCTCCCTTGTATTTACACTAAGGTTAATTTGTAGGTGGCGCTAGATATTAGGTAGAAAAATAAAAATAAAAGAATTAATGACGGGAAAAATAAAATAAAATAAATAAAGCGATTCTGATCTTAAAATCTATCGGTCTCCTCGATGAACTCCGCCAGAGCTGGAAGGATATTTTCCATATCTGGCGAGTTCACTTCAAGTAGGATATCCAAATCCAATTTAATGTTTCCTCTGATGAAATAAGAGTTTCTGGACGAGTCAGTTTCTCGTTCATTTTCGTATTTTATGCAATTTAATAAATAATGTTCGACATCTTCTCGTTGATTGCAGTGTTCGCATTTGTCGTTTTTAAGATGTTGGTTTAGGTGGAATTGGTAAGCGTTTAATTTGGAGTATCCAGTTCTTAGACTGTTAATAACAGTGTATAGTCTCTTGTTTGGCAAATCGTTTTTCACTTTGTCTTTTACTACTTTGTGAAATCTATAGTAGTGCCTCCCACTGTTGCTGCTGTCCCATCTTACTTGCCATTTTTTCGTAACTACATCCCTTGCAGCTTTTCAGATATCTTGCTTTGTGAAAACCTGTGTATTTACTTCCAATGCTTCAGCTTCTTTTGCAAGTTGGTCTGTAATTTCGTTTCCTTTAATACTAGCATGGCCTGGTGTCCAATTGAAACTGACCACTGCTCTTTGAGATAATTTATTTGACTTTTAATTTCATTTATTGACTGGAAGTAATTTTCACTTTTCCAATTTAAAGCAAGAATACCAAGAGCTGATTGACTGTCCGAAAAGATGGCGATGTTGTGTAGTTCCTGGTCCTTGGAGTTGATGAAGTAGTCAAGTACAATTTTTATTACAATTATTTCTGCAAGAAGAATGGAGCCTCTGTTGGAAACTGCTCTTTTGAGTTCTATTTCTTCTTCTTTGTGGAAAATAATTGCACCAGATCGACAGGGTCCAGGGTTACCGGAACATGAGCCGTCTGTAAATGCGACTGCTGAATTGAATGGCTGATTATTTAGCAAATCCAGAATAATTATTTTCCCTGCTTCTTCTTGTTGTTTTGTCCCTTGATTTTGAACTGCCAAGATTTCTCCAGTAGTCTGGTGGATGGATGGTTGATACTAGGCTCTGATATTCATAGTGTGGTTCTATGTAGCTAACATCGATATTTTCTGTTGTTTTCATATCTTCTGCTTGCTGGTACATTTTTCCTAGTGGTGATATATGTCTTTCTGGTTCTTCTATTTCTTTCCATACTTCTAACTTTCTTTTAATTGGGATGGTATTCTTATAGGAATTGATCTTGCCCAATTGCCTAATTGCAATTTCTTCTCTTCTCAAATCTACTGATAAAATGCTGCTTACTACTTCTAATGTCTGTAAACTTGATTGAGTTGGTAATTCCAGACACAATGCTAGTTCTTTTTCTTTGTACTTCGTTTATTTTTTCCAAACTATTTGTATTTCCAATTTGCCATACACTGTTAGCGTAGTTGAAGACTGACCAGACCATACTGTCATATATTTGGATCAGAACTTTGGTTGGGATTTTCGCAATACGTTTTATCTCTCTGATGATACCTAGTGATCTTTTGGCTCTTTTTATGATATATTCGATATGGTTGTTGAAGTTCAACTGCTCATCAAGAATCAAGCCCAGTATTTTGGGGTTTTTGTTGTATTTTAACTGATGGTTTCCTAGTTTTAGATTGATGACTTCTTTATCTTTCTTATCTCTAGAAAATATGCAGTATTCGGTTTTCTCCCTGCTGAGTTTCATTCTCCATTGACTGCTCCATGTTTTTATTTGATTCACATCTTCTTGTAGTTTGGATTCCATTCACTGTCTGTTTTCCTCTGTGTGCCATATAGTAGCATCATCTACAAATTTACAGCGGTCTGCAGTAATGTTATTAAATATATCTTTGATGAAAATGTTAAAGAGAATGGGAGAGATAACTGAACCTTGTGGAAGGCCAATACTAGTCTGGAACCATACACCTGTGTGATCATTCACTATACATCTCGCCTCTCAGTGGATCAGGAATGCATTTATCCAATTCCACATGTTCCCTCTAACTCCACTTCTAGATAGTTTTACCACGAGTCCTTTTCTCCACACGCTATCGTATACCTTTTCAAGGTTAATAAATATGGCAGGTGTTGATTTTGACATGTTGAAGCCATTAAAAATGTCCTGAGTGAGTGATAAGGAACCGACCATTTAACTTGAAGGGGGTTATGTTTTTTTGTTTCGTTCAGAATTTTTTTTCGGACATCACAAGAGTTAGAATATTTTTTTTTCCCCAGAATTTAACATTAGGTTATATGACAAAAACTCTGAATCAGTTTATTTTTTTTTCCTCCACCAAAATCAGAATATTTTTTTAGGAAAAAACCATAATCACTTCTAAGTAAATGATTATTTGTACAGGAAAGAACGAAAAAAAAATCATTTTTTCAAGCACTGAAGTGCTGAAACAACCGCTCAGTCGTGACCCAATCAGAGTAGATTCAATGTGGGTTTGAAAAAAACCCCATAAAGGGTGCCCTTTTTGACGGAATATCATCACATCTGTTACCCTTTCTTAACCCCTCTTCTAGTATCCTGGGGTTCATAAAAATAGTACCAAATCATTTTCCCCTCGAGTTTTAACATTTTTCTTCCATTTTAGCTACTACAGAAAACTATAGAATAGATAATAACGATTTATTTCAGAATTTTATATTCCCCGACATTTATGTCAATTTTGGAACCAAAATAATGCACTAGTACTCTGGTAATCATTAAATAAACAAGTGAAATTCATACCAAACTGCACACTTTTATGTTTTTTATTTGTTCAGTGTAATTAAGTAATAAATAATAATAAGTCATTAATATAGAGCTCTTTATTTGGCTACAAACTTATCACAAACATTGGTGGTCATACTTATCCCCTTTTGTATGGAATGACTCGTATAGGTACATTTTGTATGTGGATTTTTCGTAGTTAAGGAAGCAGAACTCCTCAAATTAAGAGTGAAGAACATTTATCCCTTTAAGGACTTACAAGTAAATATAAATATGCACAGATAAAATGTATTCAATATTGGAATAAACTAAAACAAGAGGCTCCCAGGAGCCTGTAATCGCTCACTTGGATCAAAGCTGCTTTCAATAACAACGCAACTGCACTGTGGCGGCCATCTTGGTGGGAGAGCGCGACTGCCGGACACAATTTTGGAAGAGGACCATCCAATGACTATTCCATCAGTTTGGTTCTAATTGAGCTACTGGTTCCAGACAAGATGGTTTTTATGTGAATTTCCCATAGGGTCCTATGTTAAACTAAGTACAGCTGTGCAGCCATCTTGGTCAGAGGGCGGTAACAACAGACACAATTTTGGAAAAGGACCATTCAATGACTATTTTATCAAAGTTTGGTTCCAATTGAGCAACTGGTTCCAGACAAGAAGATGTTTATGTGAATTTCCCATAGGTTCCTATGTTAAACAAAGTTCGGCAGTGGGGGCCATCTTGGTCGAAGAGCTGAACCGCCTGACATATTTTAGGAAAAGAACCATCCAATGACTATTTCAAACAAGAAGATTTTTATGGGAATTTCCCATAGAGTCCTATGTTAAATTAAGTTCGGCTGTAGCGGCAATCTTGGTCGGAGGTCTGAAATGCCAGACATAATTTTGGAAGGGGATCACCCAAGGATCATTTCAGCAAAGTTTGGTTGAGATTGGCTCAGTAGTTACAGAGAAGGTTTTTTTTAATTTCATCCCCCCTTTTTTTTTTTTTTTTTTTAGCTTGGTGGCCATCTTGGTTAGAAGTCGGGATCACCGGACACAATTTTGGAAGGGGGCCATCTAAGGACTCTTCCACCAAAGTTTGGTTGCAATTGGCCCAGTGGTTTCTGAGGAAAATATTTTTATGTGAATTTCCCATAGGGTCTTATGTAAAGCTAAGTTCGGCTGTGGGGGTCATCTTGGTCGAAGGGCCGAATCGCCCGACATATTTTTGGAAGAGAACCTTCCAATGACTATTTCATCAACATTTAGTTCTTATTGAGCAAATGGTTTCAGACAAGAAGATTTTTATGGGAATTTCCCATAGGGTTCCATGTTAAATTAAGTTCGGCTGTGGCAGCCATCTTGGTCGGAGGTATGAAATGTCGGACACAATTTTGAAAGAGGACCACCATAGGATCATTTCAGCAAAGTTTGGTTGAGATTGGCTCAGTAGTTTCAGAAGAGAAGATTCTTTTAAAATTTCATCCCCCATTTTTTTCTATTTTTAGCTTGGTGGCCATCTTGGTTGGAAGTCGGGATCACCGGACACATTTTTGGAAGGGGGTCATCCAAGGATCATTCCACCAAAGTTTGGTCGAGATTGGCTTAGTAGTTTCAGAGGAGAAGATTCTTTTAAAATTTCATCCCCCCTTTTTTCTATTTTTAGCTTGGTGGCCATCTTGGTGTGAAGTCGGGATCACCGGACACATTTTTGGAAGAGAACCATCCAATGACTATTTCATCAAAATGTTGTTCTTATTGAGCAAATGGTTTCAGACAAGAAGATTTCTATGGGAATTTCCCATGGGTCCCATGTTAAATTAAGTTCGGCTGTGGTGGCCATCTTGGTCGGAGTTCTGAAATGCCGGACACAATTTTGTTAGAGGACCACCCAAGAATCATTTCAGCAAAGTTTGGTTGAGATTGGCTCAGTAGTTTCAGAGAAGATTCTTTTTAAATTTCATCCCCCCTTTTTTTCTAATTTTCATAATCGGTCAAAATCGGCAAAAGTTCAAAGTTCATCAACAATCCTGTAATACATGTTAAAAAGCTCATCATTATGCTTATACAGTTCAAATTTGGGCACATTTTGGCTTAAAATAGAGCAGTTTTGGCCATTTGAAGAAATTTCTATCTTTAGTAATGGTGGCCATCTTGGATACAGGACGGCGCTGACGGACACAATTTTGAAAGGGACCCATCCCTGCCAGGTTTGGTTTAATTTGGTTCAGCGGTTTCAGAGGAGAAGATTTAAATGTGATTTTTTATCAAAATATGCCTAATTTGCATAATCGGTATAAATCGTCTGAAAGAAAAATTTCACAGAAAAACTCGGAATATATGTTAAACTACTCCTTGTCATGTAGCTGCAGTTAAAATTTGAGCTCGTTTTCACTTATACTAAAGTAGCAATGGACAATTGAAGAAATTTCTATTTTTAGTTACAGCAGCCATCTTGAATGGAGGGCGGGGCTGTCGGACACAATTTTGAAAGGGACCCACCCAGGGACCATCCCTGCCATGTTTGGTTTAATTTGGTTCAGCGGTTTCAGAGGAGAAGATTTAAATGTGATCTTTTATCAAAATATGCCTAATTTGCATAATCGGTATACATCGGCTGAAAGAAAAATTTCAGAGAAAAACCCGGAATATATGTTAAACTACACCTTGCCATGTAGCTGCATTTAAAATTTGAGCTCATTTTGACTTACACTAAAGCAGCAATGGACAATTAAAATTGCATCCCCCTTTTTTCTATTTTTAGCTTGGCCGCTATCTTGGTTGGGAAGTCTGGATCACCGGACACAATTTGGAAGGGGGCCATCCAAGGACCATTCCACCAAAGTTTGGTTGCAATTGGCCCAGTGGTTTCTGAGGAGAAGATTAAAATGTGAAATGTTGACGGACAGACGACGGACGAAAAGTGATGACAATAGCTCACATGGCCTAAAGGCCAGGTGAGCTAAAAAGATCTTATTAACTATGAAAGGTTGCAGAAAAATAATAATACAAGAGATACTGTTCTGAAGGTAAGGGACAACCTCTATTTGCTCTTTAATGCTGCATGATTAGCAAAGCGGCTGCAAATTTTGGTTTGACTTGACTGGGGATCGAACCCATGATCTACCATACTTGACGAGCAAGCTTAGTTACACCAATTCCCTTTTTCAACAGAGCAAGGCCAGATGATGGATTACATAGTCACGACATTAAGTTCTATGCTATGTAGTCACAATCCCATCCTTCTTTCTTTTCATGATTTACAACCACTTTTTTAACAAGATTAACACAACAGGTGCCAATAGTGGAACAGGAATTTTCCCATCCGGAGCACCCAAGTTTGCTTCCTCACCACTTACTAGGGTTTGTGATGTTCATTTTGTACAATGGTATATCTTCATGCTATTAGTTTCATGTTGTGATGTCAGCTTTAATTTCCATGTAAAAACAATGTTTGGTGCACCTTTACCTCTATTTGTTTTGTAGGGGGGGGTCATGTTTTATTTGTTACCGTATTTAGGGTTGTATAATGCGCACCCCCTCTTGGCCTTGAAAATCTCCAGAAAAAAACAAGTTTGCGTCTATAATACGCATGGATTTTTAAAAAAATCGCCGTCGGAAATGTAAGAATTAAATATCAATCGTATATATTTTTCAGTCCTTTGAGCACGTTTCATTTGCTGGGAGAATTTAAGAACCATTTATCTCTTTTCATCTTCAATTAAGTTGCAAATTATTAAATGTGTTGGGTTTTATTGGCGGACATGTGATTTCCCGGTCTGGGAAAGAGTAAAGCACATTGTTCCTGTTTATAATGCACACCCCTCCTACAAATTAAAGAATCTGGGCAAAATTCTGCGCATTATACAACCCTCAATACGGTATTTGTATTTATTCACATATACTCATGTCAAACACAATTTTCACATCATATGATGTTCATATCTTTAAAAAGTAACAGTCAGGTACAGTGTGGGAAACGTTTTTTCTCTCTCTTATCTCGCCATTTTGGCTAGTTGCTTCAAAATTGTACTTGCCAAGTTCGGCCAGTGGGTAGATATTTTTTTTAACATTTACCTTTTTACCATGTCCATCCAAACCCAATTGTATTTGATATCATATATAATTGTCCTCTACCAAATCCATATTTAAGATAATCTGAATCGCTTGCATTGAACTTTGGGAGGTATATATTAATTTTATTTGATCCCGGTTCGGAATAGGACGCCATCTTTTAGCATTTTTTATCAATAAGAGAAATCAATATGGCAGACATGAAACATTGCAACGAGTTTGGAGGATTTCTTCACATCTTTTATTGTTGAATCAAAAATTTTATGGAATCATTGACTGAGAAATTACTTCGTCAAGTTGGTTGACAGGGACGAGTGCAAAATAATCGGAATTAGCCTCACGATGTTCGTTCGCCGGATTCTCGAGTTCTTACACAAACCTACTCACCAATTTTTTTTTCTTCTCGCGAGTTGGCGAGTGAGGGTTTCTTTCACTGCAGGTATCACTGGTGGAGCATGGAACTGCATACCCTTCCCGACTTCACCCCTGGTTTTTAGTGGAATTTCCTATGGTGGCCATGTTTGTTAAAGGATCGGGACGAATGGCAATCTTTATAGAGGACCTTCCATAAATGCTTCCTACCACGGTTCGGTTCATTTGACCTTGATGTTTCAGAGGAGAAGATTTTCAGAAATTGACCAACCAGAAACAAGAATTGCCTATGGCGGTCATGTTTGTTAACGGATCGGGACGAAATGTGCAATCTTTAGAGAGGACCTTCCATAGATGCTCTCTATAAATTTTCAGTTCATTTGGCCAAGCGATTTCAGAGGAGAAAATTCTAATATTAAAGATTAACAGACGACAGATGCCAAGTGATGGCAAAAGCTCACATGGCCTTTGGTCAGGTGAGCTAAAAATGACTAAATACCATACAAATTTGTTTAAAACCTTTATTTCAATTAGAGATCTTTACATTTTTTTTCTATTCTACCCTTATATTTTCTTCAATTTTTATTTATCTTATTTTTTCTTTCTTTTTTTACATCTTATTTTTTAACTTCTTTTCACCAATTTTAAATAATAATTTGTTTTTCTTTTTTTATACTATTTTCTTTCATAAATTATTTTTTTTCTTAATCTTTTTTTCATTTATCTTTTTTAAATGTTTTTTTTAACAAAAAAAAGCTTCAGCGATTCTAAAACCAAGGCCTACATATTATTAAAACCATATTGCACTTTTTGTAAAGAGTTTCTGTTGTATGCCTTGATTTTAGAATGCAACAATCCCAACCGATGTCGGCATTGCTGGACAGCTCTCCCGGCAGGGAACCTGAAATAAAAACCTGTCAAATCAGATGAATCAAAGACAAACCATAACCTCATGATAATCCGCCAATCAAAAGCATTAAGTGGTATCTGACATCAAACACCTTAAATTACTATATTTATCAATTGCATTCAAAATGGCCCCACCTTCAATCTGATTAAACTCATTCTTAAATACAACACACTCAACTGACATCTAATGTCAAGTCACAGAACATACTGGAAAGATGTTGATAGTAGCAATTTCATTGGTTAATTAAATTCACATGGACGAAGTTAAAACGAGTTCTGTAATATGTTTTAAATAGAGTGTAGTGTACTTGACTCATGACTTTAATCAGATTGACTATACCTTGCTCAAAAACATGAGCTAACTTTTCTTATTTGTTGGAAACAGATGCCGGCTTTTCTTATTTCTTTAAAACGATAATAATAACATCAAATAAATATGAACAACTTTATAAACCATATTCGAACAACTTTTAATATTTTAAATATCAATTTTAATTTTAAAAAGAAGACTATTAATACTGATAAAGTTTAGGTTCTGACTTTCAAATGAAATTTATTTTGGTGTTTTTGTGGTTTAAATATAACTTTGGAGACGAAATGAACTTTACTTCTCCATGATTCAAAATCTCTATATCCTCAATTTGAGTAAAAGTGTTGCTCTTTCACTGAAAATCTCTGTAATTTCATGTTATTATAGTTAAAATGGTTAACATTATATTCATTAAAATTTGTCTTATTTTTTTTTCTCATGCAAAATGAAAAAAAAAAATTGGCATCTTCTTGACTGGTAAAAGACCATTTTTTTTTGGTCGCTGTAAAATATTTTCTTCAATATGGGGAGTAGTAGGTTGCCCGTCGGAATCGACTGAAAAAGATAAAAATAACAAAAAAATTAACATTATTTATGAGAATTAACTAAATTCTATCTGTTTGTATTAATAGTAAAACTTACACAAGCAAAACATTCAGGATGGAATTAAATAGTAGGCCATCTAGATTTTAAATATTTACCTGATAAGAGCCCTTGCAGTGCTGTCTTAACGCATGCTGGGCAGTTGCCCGGGAGCCCATGCTAATCTATGTATGTTGTGAACAGCATGTTTTTTAATGTTCTAACACAGATTTTGTTGGAAGTACCAATATAATAAAATAAATATATGTTTAATTTTATTGATAATGAATTTTATTTCCGTGAGTGGTTGTGTAGGTAGGGCCCCAGTGCACTGCTTTGCCCTGGTGCCTATAAGACGGCAGTGAGCTCTCAGGCTGTTCTTTATCTGTATTTGTTACCTCATAATGTGATTTCAGGAACAACGACCACAATGGTATTGGTAGGATTACATCACCCATTTTTGTGTTTTGTTGTTGATAACCAGGCATCTGTGAAATCAAATTCTATACACTAAATAACATCAAAACGACAAAGATATCCAGATGTAGCAGTTGTTGGCAGAAGAATAGAGTACCACTCAACTGTAGACTAGTGGCCTAGACAGAAGTAAAGAGTACCACTCGACTGTAGACTAGTGGCCTAGACAGAAGTAAAGAGTACCACTCGACTGTAGACTAGTGGCCTAGACAGAAGTATAGAGTACCACTCAACTGTAGACTAGTGGCCTAGACAGAAGTATAGAGTACCACTCAACTGTAGACTAGTGGCCTAGACAGAAGTATAGAGTACCACTCAACTGTAGACTAGTGACCTAGACAGAAGCATAGAGTACCACTCAACTGTAGACTAGTGGCCTAGACAGAAGCATAGAGTACCACTCAACTGTAGACTAGTGGCCTAGACAGAAGTATAGAGTACCACTCCACTGTTGACTAGTGGCCTAGACAGAAGTATAGAGTACCACTCAACTGTAGACTAGTGGCCATTTACCACTCAACTGTAGACTAGTGACCATTTACCACTCAACTGTAGACTAGTGGCCATTTACCACTCAACTGTAGACTAGTGGCCTAGACAGAAGTATAGAGTACCACTCAACTGTAGACTAGTGACCTAGACAGAAGCATAGAGTACCACTCAACTGTAGACTAGTGACCATTTACCACTCAACTGTAGACTAGTGGCCATTTACCACTCAACTGTAGACTAGTGGCCTAGACAGAAGTATAGAGTACCACTCAACTGTAGACTAGTGACCTAGACAGAAGCATAAAGTACCACTCAACTGTAGACTAGTGGCCTAGACAGAAGTATAGAGTACCACTCAACTGTAGACTAGTGACCTAGACAAAAGTATAGAGTACCACTCAACTGTAGACTAGTGGCCTAGACAGAAGTATAGAGTACCACTCAACTGTAGACTAGTGGCCATTTACCACTCAACTGTAGACTAGTGGCCTAGACAGAAGCATAGAGTACCACTCAACTGCTGACTAGTGGCCTAGACAGAAGTATTGAGTACTCAACTGTAGACTAGTGGCCTAGACAGAAGTATCGAGTACTCAACTGTAGACTAGTGGCCTAGACAAAAGTATAGAGTACCACTCAACTGTAGACTAGTGGCCATTTACCACTCTACTGTAGACTAGTGGCCGCTTACCACTCAACTGTTGACTAGTAGCCTAGACAGAAGTATAGAGTACCACTCAACTGCAAACTAGTGGCCTAGACAGAAGTATAGAGTACCACTCTACTGTAGACTAGTGGCCGTTTCACACAGAAGTATAGAGTACCATTCAACTGTAGACTAGCGGCCGTTTCACACAGAAGTATAGAGTACCACTCAACTGCAGACTAGTGGCCGTTTCACACAGACGTATAGAGTACCACTCAACTGTAGACTAGTGGCCGTTTCACACAGAAGTATAGAGTACCATTCAACTGCAGACTAATGGCCATTTCACATTCATTTTACAGTACAAGTTATTCTTATTGTTGAAGACCCTACTGTAACTGTGAAATGTAGAACAGCAATAGAAGTGCTGTTCCTTTACTTTAATTTGTGTCTATGTGAAACATTGGATACTCTCTCATATTCATTTACATCCATATCCTTCTTTACTATGTATGTAGTTATAGTAATTGTTGACTTGATATTAACTCCTCAATTACATGGCAAAGGAAATCTCAGAACCGAGATAAATGTTAAGCCAGACAGGTTGAACTTATTCTGCTGAGGTCGTTTTTTTCCATTGTGTTTCGAAAATCGGTTTCAAAAACTTTATCTAGATATTTCAGGCATAGCTTATTAAATGGCAAATATTCCTGGCTGGATTTAGGCATAGAGCGGAATCCACAAGATTTATATAAGTAAATTTAAAAACTAAATCTATAAAGTCAAACCTGTCTAGAGTGGCCTTCGATGGGAATTCTTAAAAAGGTGACATATTTGGTACAAAGAGCAAATAATTTCATTTCTCTCTATCTAATTTCATTATAACGATGATTGACAATTATAATTTCTTCTTAATATTATAATTAACTAAAGTAAGCTGTTTTGCTTAATGTCCAGCAGCAATGTTTCATGTATATTCAAAAGAGGGAAATAAAATTCAACGAAAAGAATAATATTGCCATTCTGTCAGAAATGTTATATTTATATCTGAACTTATTCAAGATTCATTAAACAAAGGGGAGATAACTTGTTCAAAACCATTGAAAAACCATAACACAAAAATTTATCTGTTTAACTTTGTCTGACCAAACTAGAGAAAATTTGCATTAAAATCATTAAGTTTTTGAATTAATATTGAAAATGAATTTTGAAAATGATCGACACAATATTCTTTAATTTCATACACTTTACTACACCCTTTAAAACCTGTTGGCTTCAATATATTATGAGAGAACGATTATTCTTTTGTACCGAACAAGCAGTTTTCAGCTTCCATCACAGTTTGAGTGAAATTAAATTGTCAACGCCATATCTTATAGTCTACTTGTACTAAACAACCGTCCCAAACTGGAATTGCTTAATGTTTCGTGAATTAACAGCCTGCAGTATACACACCAACAGGAAACATTACTATAATTTTGATTTGACAATGCATCCCGGATGTTCTTCAATCTTGACAATCATCTTGAATAATGACGACACATATAACACTACTCTGTACTCAGGCTATCTAGATATTGTTAAAGCACCATAAACAAAAAGTGTCTAGAAATTCAAAATGGCCATGTTCAGACCACTATTACTGCTAAAAATACAAAGAAAAAATTCCATTTAAATACACAATGTATTATGTCAATGAATATCTTATCAATCTTTGTATTAATTCAAACTAATTTTAGTCAGATTTAACTGTCTAGTAAAAAGAGGACAGAAAAAAGTGCAGATTATCAAAATATATCAAATCTTACCCAAATCTTCCCCTGGGTCTAGAAGGTGTGTAGTATCCCCCTGGCGAGCTTCCTCTAAATCCTCCATAACCACCCCTACCACCACGGGGTCTACGATTTGTTGAACTGATCCCTGGTCTGTTAGTTCTTTTTGCTGTTACCTGTTGAATGAAAGATACCAGTATAATAAATATGTTTATCACATGGTTACCTGTTGAATGAAAGATACCAGTATAATAAATATGCTTATCACATGGTTACCTGTTGAATTAAAGATACCAGTATAATAAATATGTTTATCACATGGTTAGTTTAAACATATTTTATTAATTAATTCAACATAACATTACAATATTCAACTATATACATTACATAATTAGGAAGTAATTAATTGGATTGGGAAACAAGTTACAAGAACTTATATTAATCCCTATCACGTGGTTGTGTATATATTTTAGAGGGTCAAGTCTATCCCTATCACGTGGTTGTGTATATATTTTAGAGGGTCAGTCTTCACGCTAACCGACCTGCCTGAAGCCCAGAATAATTAAAACTGGATTCAGACAAGTGAAAATTATGAAAGAATTGTTTGAATAAATAATAAATGTTTCTAAATTTGGCTTTCGGGCAAGTAGGTGAAAAAAATTCTACCTTCAGTGAGAAAGTGTACCAGGTTCTTACTCTGTAGTTTTGGTTGGGTACTCAATACATCGAATAGATATTACCATTAGCATGAAGTTTGTTGACACCTTATATAAATCAGACTAGTTCTAGGTGAACTTTTATCAAAATAATGCAACTGAAATGATGTCAGAACAAATTTGCCATAACTAAACTATTATTCAAGGATAAAACGTACTTTGATTTGTCTTCCCCTAAATAATGAGTCGTCTAATGCTTGAGCTGTTGTCACTGAATCTTTATCTGCAAATTCTACGTAGGCAAATCTACAACAAAAATAGATGACCAATCAAAATTTTTTTTAAACTGAATTTTATTATTAATATTATTTTTATATCTAAATTACTTTGTAACATATGGGCAAGAATTCGCTAATGAAATTTTAGTGTCAATGTTGTTTATCCAATAAAAAACAAACAAAATCATGCAAGTATGGAGAATAAATTAAACATTGTATAAATATTAAAATGGGTTTATCTTTATCGCCAGATGAAAAAAAACCAGAGGCTCTCAAGAGCCTGTATCGTTCACCTGGTAATAAAAAAAATCAATTGGTCCTATGTAAAAACTATGTCCTGCAGTGGTAGTCATCTTGGAATTACGATCAACATAAAAAACACAAAGTTTGTAAAGGACCTTCCAATGATTGATGCATAGTTTAGGTTCAATCAGTGCAATAGCTTCAGAGAAGAATATATTTCTGTATTTTCCCCATATGGTTCTGTGTTAATACTATGACCTGTGGTGGCAGCCATCTTGGATTTCCGATCGGCATAAAAAACAGAGGACCTTCCAATGATCATTCCTGGGCAGGTTGGTTTCAACTGTCCAAGTGGTTTCAGAGAAGAAGCATTTTGAAACATTTTTCTCATAGGGTCCAATGTTAAACTAAGTCCTGCCGTAGCCGCCATTTTGAATTTCATATCAGAACAAAAAACGTACAGTTTGTAGAGGACCATCCAATGAACATTCATGTACAGTTTGGCTTTAATCATATTCGTAGTTTCTGAGAAGAAGGCATTTGAACATTTTCCCATAGGGTCCAATGTTAATCTATGTCCTGCGGTGGTGGCCATCTTGGATTTCCGATCGGCATAAAAAACACACACCTTGTAGAGGACCTTCCAATGATCATTCCTGGGCAGTTTGGTTTCAATTATCCAAGTGGTTTAAGAGAAAAAGCGTTTTGAAACATTTTTCCCATAGGGTCCAATGTTAAACTAAGTCCTGCCGTAGCCGCCATTTTGAATTTCATACCGGAACAAAAAACGTAAAGTTTGTAGAGGACCATCTAATGAACATTCATGTACAGTTTGGCTTTAATCATATTTGTAGTTTCTGAGAAGAAGGCATTTGAATATTTTCCCATAGGGTCCAATGTTAATCTATGTCCTGCGGTGGCGGCCATCTTGGATTTCCGATCGGCATAAAAAACAGAAACTTTGTAGAGGACCTTCCAATGATCATTCCTGGGCAGTTTGGTTTCAACTGTCCAAGTGGTTTCAGAGAAGAAGCATTTTGAAACATTTTTCCCATAGGGTCCAATGTTAAACTAAGTCCTGCCGTAGCCGCCATTTTGAATTTCATATCGGAACAAAAAACCTGAAGATTGTAGAGGACCATCCAATGAACATTCATGTACAGTTTGGCTTTAATCATATTTGTAGTTTCTGAGAAGAAGGCATTTGAACATTTTCCCATAGGGTCCAATGTTAATCTATGTCATGTGATGGCGGCCATCTTGGATTTCCGATCGGCATAAAAAACAGTAACTTGGTAAAGGACATTCCAATGATCATTCCTTTACAGTTTGGGTTCAGTCAGTTCATTAGTTTCAGAGAAGAAGATTTTTGAAATTTCAGCCAATCAGAGCATATTATTGGCCCTGGCAGTCATATTGAATATTCGACTGGAACGAAAAACAGTAACTTTGTAGAGGACCATCCAAGGAACATTCCTGCTAAGTTCGGTTCCAATCGGCCAAGTGGTTTCGGAGAAGAAGCTTGAAATGTGAAAAGTTTACAGACGACAGACGCCAGACGACGGACGCCAAGTGATGGCAATAGTTCACATGGACCTTTGGTCCAGGTGAACTAAAAACGACTGTCATGCTTTTCTGAACGACATACACAACTACAAAATCAAGTAAAGTTTACCCTTTTGGATGGCCTGTGAATTTGTCACATAAAATTGTTACTCTGTTTACTGAACCACAACCATGGAAATGTTGTTCTAATTCTTCAGCAGTTGCACCATAATCAACCTGAAAGAGAGGAATTCTTAAATATCAAATACTACAATGTACATGTATACAGGTGATATTAACCATGGAAATTTTTTAATGATTTTACCTCTTGCTTCTAGGAAAGTCCTGGCAGATTGGGATAGTCAAATGAATTAAAAGTCCTGGCAGATTGGGATAATCGAGTGAATTAAAGTCCTGGCAGATTGGGATAGTCGAGTGAATTAAAGTCCTGGCAGATTGGGATAGTCAAGTGAATTAAAGTCCTGGCAGATTAGGATAGTCGAGTGAATTAAAGTCCTGGCAGATTGGGATAGTCGAGTGAATTAAAGTCCTGGCAGATTGGGATAATCGAGTGAATTAAAGTCCTGGCAGATTGGGATAGTCGAGTGAATTAAAGTCCTGGCAGATTAGGATAGTCGAGTGAATTAAAGTCCTGGCAGATTGGGATAGTCGAGTGAATTAAAGTCCTGGCAAATTGGGATAATCGAGTGAATTAAAGTCCTGGCAGATTGGGATAGTCGAGTGAATTAAAAGTCCTGGCAGATTGGGATAGTCGAGTGAATTTGGGCAATTTTAATGGGTGCAAAATAAGACAAATAAGCTAATGGTGGTAACAGAGGGAGCTATGTAGTATTAATATAGGACATTTAGTATATGTTTTGTCGTTGGTTTGAAGACTATTCAATGATATACTGTAAAAGTACTAATTTCCGCTTCTTTCAAGGAGGACGTCAGACAGCGAAAAATAGTACCCTCGAAAAATTGCAACAAAAGATAACTTATGTCAGTCCTTGATAGTAGTAACTTCAACCCAACTTGTTAACTTTTTGTATTATTTACATGATCAATGTGGAGTATTTCTATCAAGTGTGTTTTGTGAACTTTTTATTTTGTACAAAGCGTATACTATATATTTAATTATTGTTATTTTTATGTAAAGTTGAAGTGTTTTCCGGTATTTCGTTTTCATTGTGTATCCAACTGTCTCCCGTGTAACCATACAATTCAATTCTATTTATAGTTTTGAGGCAACTGATCATGTCAAACTGTTATTTTTTTGGGGGGCCCGGGTGGCTCAATGAGCTAGGTAGTTGGATTACCTAACAACTCCTATAATCCTATCACCAATACGGCGTGAGTTCGCGCCCGGCTTTGTAAATTACAACTAGAGGCTCACAGGAGCCTGTAATCGCTCACCTGGTTTTCAATTTGACATCTAAAGTTGATAGAAAATGGGGGTGTTCTGAGCAAAAATTTAGATGTGATTTTTATCTCATAATACTCCTAAACGGAATAAACTGGCTGAACAAATCTCACAGAAAAATCCAGAATATATGTTAAACTACTCATTGCCATGTAGCTGCAGTTAAAATTTGAGCTCATTTTGACTTATACTAAAGCAGCAATGGACAATTAAAGACATTTCTATTTTTAGTAACAGCAGCCATCTTGAATGGAGGATGGGGCTGTCGGAGACAATTTTGAAAGGGACCCACCCAAGGACCATCCCTGCCAAAAAAAAAAATGTGAGCTTACGACGTACAACAAGTGATGGCAAAAGCTCACATGGCCTTTGGCCAGGTGAGCTAAAAAAAGGGTGCACTCGACTCACAGCCGCAAGTGATAAAGTTTACCAGTTGCTTGCCCATGGTCAGTGGTTCTCTCCGGCTTCTTCCACCACTAAAACTGGTCGTCATGATACTGCTGAAGATAAATATCATCTATCAAACTGCTTTATGATCACGACCTCCTATTATAATTAAGTTACACAAATGTACGTTTCAAGAACAAAATTTAATTACAAAATTACAAAAAATACTGCCATAATTACAGGTACACTGAGTGGGTGTCATCCCGATTGTCCCACTTTCTAAAATTAAAGGTATAAAAAGGTAAAAATTTTGTGGGACAATGTGGAAGAAGTGTGTGGAACAGTTAGGAATTATAAATGTGAGACAATTAAGTAGAAATAAAATGTTAAAATCAGTGTGCGTCAAAGCGTGAAATCATACTGTAAATGTGAAACAGATAATTAGCGTAATCATAGTCGGCAATTGTCATCACATTCTTTGATACATGTTTTTCCCACCTTCTAATTAAAGTTTCTTTTGTTAATTGCTGGAATGCAGCTACGATCCAAGATGCATGAATGGGTTTGATAGTAAACAGTTGTATATCAATTTTAACATCACTTGCTGCTTTTCCCAAGGAGGTGGACATAGGAGCAAACGTTTTAACATCTACTAGTATTTGAAAGTTTTACTAGTAAATTTATAATGAGTGAACATAAGTTAACTTACTGTTAAGATAAAACAGAGTGAGCAGATTTCACATGACAAATGTACATGTAGGTTTATAAAGTACATTTGCTCATTGTACAAAAATGTAGTTGTTCATTGTGCGCGACATCACGACAGATCCACGTTTAACGTGATTCCGCGATGGTGATGAAAAAATATTTGTCCACGATCATGGTCCGCATTGAATCACTGTGACGGTCCGCGAACTGTCGATTTTGTCCGTGATGCCATCACGGAATTTGCGTTTTCACTCTGGACTGCACTGTATATTGGCTTACTGGTTTCAGAGGAGAAGATTTTAAAACATTTTTTCCCATAGGGCCCTATGTTAAAACTATGTCCGCTGATGGTGGTTATCTTGGATGGAGGTCAAGGTCACTGGACACAATTTTGAAAATTGACCACTTAAGGACCATCCATGCCATGTTTGCTTTAAATGGGCTTACTGGTTTCAGAGGAGAAGATTTTTAAACATATTTCCTATAGGGTCCTATGCTAAAACTATGTCCGCTGACAGTGGCCATCTTGGATGGAGGTCGGGGTTACAGGACATAATTTTGAAAGTTGACCACCTAAGGACCATTCATGCCATGCTTGCTTTAAATTGACTTACTGGTTTCAGAGGAGAAGACTTTTAAACATTTTTCCATAGGGTCCTATGTTAAAACTAAATCGAGTCATGGCGGCCATCTTGAATTTCCAATCAGCAAACGATTCACAAGTTTAGTACAGTACCACCAGGATCATTCCTGCCAAGTCACAATTCAATTTGCTTAGTGGTTTCTACCAAAAAGATTCCTAAAATTCCGACCAATCAGAACACATTATGGGCCCTGGCAGCCATGTTGGATTTCCGATCAGTGCCAAAAACAAAAATCTTGTATATGACCATCCAATGAACATTTCTGCCATGTTTTGTGGTTTCAGAAAAAAAGATAAAAATGTGAAATTCCCATAGGGTTCAATGTTAAACTAAGTCGAGTCATGGTGGCCATCTTGAATTTCCGATCGGCAAACGATTCAAAAGTTTAGTACAGGACCACCCAATGATCAATCCTGCAAAGTAACAATTCAATTGGCTAGGTGGTTTCTGACAAGAAGATTTTTAAAATTTCAGCCAATGAGAACACATTATGGACCCTGGCAGCCATGTTGAATTTCAAATCAGCACCAAAAACACAAATCTGGTAGAGGACCATCCAATGAACATTTCTGGCAAGATTGGTTCAAATCTGTTCAGTGGTTTCAGAGAAGAAGATTTAAATGTGAAAAGCTAACGGACGGACGACGGATGTCTAGCCATGACAAAAGCTTACCTGGCCATACCTGGCCTATGGCCAGGTGAGCTAAAAAAAACTGTCCAGTTTACTGATAAAAAATATAAATTTTGGCAAAATTGTGGCATACAAATATACTGTATTAACTTACATTGCCAACATATATTGATCTTGCATCGGCGTCAATTTTTTCTTCTATTGATGGGAAACCAGCTGAAAAGATTTAAAAGAATATCTTTTGAATTTTTTGCTTAGAGTATTTCCTTTCTTTAGTTTAGTTTATTTAACATGTTTAATATATAGTACCAGTAGTGTTCTAGGATTTTTCTGCAACAGCAACTTTCCACGGGAAAGTGCATAGCAAAAATTCACTTTCCCTGTTTAATTTGTTCCAGTATTGAATACCATTATTGTACCAGTATTGTGATTTAAACAAATATTTTTTTACTTGTGTATAGTATTGTAGTAAGTATTGTGGAAATGTTAGTTCCTGGGTAGACCAGTTCTTGAAGTAGTTGTTCTTGTGTCGCTGTATAATAATCTTGACTCTATCCATAACGGATTGTTGTGTAGACTGTGGTTTACTTTGTCAAAGGCCTTGGCAAAATCCATTATAAGTATGTCGGTTTGACGGCCTTCTTGAAGGTGTTTTGTAGACAATATTTCAAAAAACCTTCAAGAAGGCCGTCAAACCGACATGTGTTCATGTGTTATTTGTAAGAATGAGCTGCATGTTTGTAAAATCTTGTTTATCAATAAAAAGATTTCTGATCAATGTTTTGTTATTGTTTTAACAGTATTAAAAGACAGTCTTCATATCTACCCCCCCAATTTCAAAGAAAGACAGGATATTGTTTTCACCCCTGTCCCTCCGTCTGTTTGTCACACTTTTATTGTGACCTAAACTCTGTTTTTATTTATATACAGTATTGTTAAACACTGTATATAGATATGCAATAAAATTTTAGAATTTTGATTTTCAAAAATAGGGGCCCACAGTGGTCGAATTTTGGACTGAAAATTGACAACTTATGTTTGTGATCTAAACTCCTTTTCATTTAATGCATTTTACTTCTATTCACTATACAGTATTGTCAAACACTGTATGTAGATGCACAGTAAGGTTTTAGAATTTTGATTTTCAAAAATAGGGCCCATAGGGGTCGAATTTCGGATAGAAAATTGTCAATTTATGCTTGTGATCCAAACTCGTCTTTCATTTTATGCATTTATTTCGATACAGTATTGTCATACACTATATGTAGATGTGCAATAAGGTTTTAAAATTTTGATTTTGAAAAATAGGGGACCCACAGGGATCAAATTTCGGACCGAAAATTGCCAATTTATGTTTGTGACCTAAACTCCTCTTTCATTTTTCATTTTATGCATTGTATCTCTATACCGTACTGTCATACACTGTACGTAGATGTGAAATAAGGTTTCAGAATTTTGATTTTCAAAATTTGGGGCTCACAGGGGTCGAATCAGAAATTCATTTGCATGTATCCTTCCAACTTGTCAAACTGTATACGTGTTGGGTTATTTTTTGTTTTGTTTTATGTGTAATTAAAATGTGAATGCTTATTCCAGGTAAATCACACATAATTGCAGCTTCAGTTGAATTATTTCCAATCTAAATTGTTCACTCAATAATTTGCTGTCGAAATGCACTGATTTGTATGTTTTATTTAACCCTGGAAGTCATACATTTCAGAGTTTGAAAAACTGCAACGAAGTTCGTGGAATAAACACTATTTCTAGAGCAAGTCGCCGGTGATTCCAGTTGAGGGTAAAGTTTACAACACCTTGTCTTCATTGATTAACAAATGTTACCTCTAAAAATAGCTGCAAATTTGTCTAAGCCATTGGATTGCAGCCAATGGCAAACAGAATTAATATTCCCATGTCTGCCATGCTGGCAACAAGCGGTAAACAATCTGGTAACCACAAATATTGGGAACCAGTTACCGCTCGGAAAACTCAGGACTTTACACTTGCTGTGTTAGTTCCGCTCGGAATTTCGGATGTTTACATAGGATTTACGCGCTAAGTAAACAAAATCAACGGTTGAAAAAACTTTTCATTTAATGTACAACCACCTATCCACTTATATTTCTGGAGGAGACAACCACCCACACAATTACATTTGCTCTTACTCCTACCACCCATAAAAAAAAAAGATCAAGTGCCGTCCAACCCTCCCATACATTTTTTTCTGGAATAGCCCCTCAGGAAAAAGCTTGTAATATTTGTCCATTTCAAAGGTTTCAATATTTCCTAAAAGCCTAAATCAAGTTCTCTATCGTATTTGCACAAAAGAAAAGATTAAATTTGGCACCAAATTGATATCCGATAATTTTTACGTGTCCGGTCTGGAGTGATTTTTCTACTTATATTTCAAATATTGATATTATCGTTCATTAAAGCATTTCTGAGATTGCGACTTAAATTTTGTCAAAGTCCTTGAACTTCATCAAAGCATGGAGGAACGATAAATGAAATAAGAAAAGAGTTTTGATCTGGCATTTCACTTTAGTATTAATCAAAATAAATTATGGACAAATTGGAAATCAAACAGGGCTCTTTTATACAACAAACCCAGTATTTTATATCGGATAGTCGGTCCGGTGGAAACCAATGTTTTTCTGGACCGAATTGATTTTTACCGTATTTGTCCGTCGGACCGGCATGTTTGGGAATCTCTGAGATACAGTCCTAAACAAATCTCTCGACAAATGAAATAAGGCGTATTAAACAGTATATCGGAAAACTGTTTTTCCAGGAAGCAAAAAATTTTATAAATAAAGTGCCGTAAATATAGATTTATTATCGAAACACGACAAAAATTGACATGATTGAAATAAAATTACATTTTTTCTCTCAACAAAGTAGCCGGCAGTCTTTCTCTAATAAACGGCGAAAATCGCCTGCTACCGTCTTCTATTGAAAGCCCTGTATCGTGGCGGTCAGACTTATTTGGCAGAAGAAAACTGGAGTACTCAGAGAAAACCACAGATCTGGCGCAAGTCACTGAAAAACTTTTATCACCTAATGTTGTATCAAGTATACGTCGTCATGAGCGGGATATGAACTCGCAATTTAGTGGCGATAGGGACTTATTGCACAGGTAGTTTGACACAACGACCCCTTGGAAAAGTGAGGAAAGTGATATTATCCCTTTTGTCTGGGTTTTATTGTATTTATTTATCACAGTTCATGAATATTCATAACAAAACATTAACAAAGAATTATTGTCAACCACATACACATGTATGAGTGTTTTTTTTAATGTATTTTCTGTAAAGTAACATCTGTACCTCTTGTTTGGAGAATTCATTACACATTCCACATTAGATTTATGATTGATTAGTATTTCACGCCAACTTTAGCAGTATTTCAGTTATATTGTAGTATGATCAAATTTTATAAATGTATTTCAACTACTGGACCCTTCAGTGCCTGAAATGGACGGTCGTCCAGTCGCCAAATGCGACTAATATCTTATTCGGGTGACTAAAAGCGGCTACAAATTAGGTAGTCACTGGCCCAACAAAAAACGTTTGGGTGATTGCCTAAAAGACCGTTAAAAATAGTTGCTTTACCGAAACCGGACATAAACGTAACTTTAACGGTAGATAACTCTTCTGTTCTAGTCGAAAACGGTTTGCTACGAGCACAGCGATTGGTCCAAATACATTTTTGTAGCCAATGAATATACAGCTAATGTAATTTACTGTTCTCCTCAATTATGTATTTTTATCGAGCCAATCAATATACACGTTTCCTTCACGTTTTCATGTAATACACAAGTATTCACTAAATATTAGAAAAGAAACATGTTTTTTTTTGTTTCTTTATGATTTAATTATTAAAATTGTTAAAAATCACGGACGAAGCGGAAAGTTGTGAACAATAAAGAGAATTCTGTCAACTTGTAATGTTTGTGATCTGGTATCTTCCACGGTTCAGAAATTTATTCATTCAATCTGCTGCAAAATGTACATGTACAAATTTCATTTTACAGAAATTGGAAACCTTTTTGTGTCAATCCTCAGGTAATCATTGAAAAACTTTTCCCCAACAACGGAGAGAAAATCGTTGACAGTAATGTCAAACGATCTGGCCTGTCACTTCTTTTAAACTTTTCATAGTTCATGTACACGGCTACATTTTAATGACAATTGGGAGTGGTTTTCTTTTTTGGAACCAGAACTTTTTTGTTTACAAATTAAAAAATAACAGGAAAAGTTAACAGTTGTTTATATAACAGAAAATGACAGCACCGTTTGTTATTTCAACAAAGTGAGATACTTGTTTGGAATGAATAACCAACTGACATTATCCCGAACTGAGAAGTTATTTGACTTTAAAATCACTTCTTCATAATGGATTGAAACAAGTGATGTCACTCTTCACTCTGGGGAATGCAAGAGCGGTCCTTGTAGTGGCATTAGTCTACTCTTTTCCGGATGTCTTTAATGTGATCATGGCATTGATTTCCACTTACACAAACAAGCCTTTTATTGTCCCCATCCGATGGACTAGCATCGTTTCTTAAGACCACCCTTGCCAATGGCGTCAAGGTTGTCAAAAAGGTTATAACAAGTAAATTCAGGTTTCATTTGATAGCAATATATGCATTGGGGTGTTTCGCAATTTCAGCTGCACACCTGTACCTACCAAAATTACCTTGAAGAGCCCCCAACCCTCATGAGACTAGTGAAAGAATGAATTTTAATGTTATTGATTAAAAAAAACAATTAATCTGAAAACTGTTTATATATTGATATCTGATGTCTTTTTTTCATAAAAAAAAATGTCACAAAATGTTTGGGCTACCATTATGTCATTTGGACCAGTGACTAATTTGTTTAACTGGCCCAAAAAAAAAAATTCATTTCAGGCACTGCCCTTAGAAATAAAACATATTTGTGTTATTCAACATTAAAAGACAGCTGGCAGCAATAAAACAATGTAAATATGGGGCAAGTTGTTATACATTAACTTTTAGGATTGTAAAGTAACAATAATCACCAGCAGCTGCTGTCGTTGGGGATGTCAAATGCATTTCTTCATCAACAGATTTCTGCATTTGTTTTAATTTTTCTGCCTCTTCTTCCATTTCTTTGACTCTAGCTTTAATGGCTTCCAATTCCTGAAAAATAGACTAGATGTAATACATGTACATCAAAATAGCTTTCATTTACATACAGTATTCATGAATGTAAACAATGACATATTTAGTCCATCGATTGATTTCTTGCCTGCATTGACTGCTATAACGTGGTGACCAGTTTCAATTGAACATGCTCAAAGGTGTAGTTAAATACGAAGTCATCACAGTTCCAGAGAAAACCACTGAAGCCAAAAACAGTGTTCATTTCAGGTCGTGCCCTTGCACCATGTGCACTATTTTTTTTATGGATTGGTTCACTATATTATAGTGTTATTAATACATCATGGGCGAAAAACGAAAACAAAAATTGTTGCTTAATTTCTTTATTAAATTGCAGAGAAAGGATGTGAAGTTGGTTATGACGACCTTAAAGGGTATGGGAAATCCCTGCTGGGTGCAGATGTGCCAGGAGCCGTGATGCATGAAGAACAAACCCAAACAGAAATGAAAGTGAGAAAATTCCAGGAAAAATGGCAGACAGAATTTCCTGGGGTTACTTAGGTCAAGAAAAATAATACGTGTGTTTCCGCTAACATACAGTACTCTAAAATATTAGGGTCGGTAGGTAGGAAAAGGATTTTATTTTTCTAAATTTTTTTAGCTAGGTTCTACAGGGGACACATTCTGACTTTAATAGTGCTTATTCAAAAATGGTCAAAAAAACTTAAGGGTAGGCACAAAAAATTAGGGTAGGTAGGGTTAGTGGAAACACATGTAATATTTTTTTTTGCCTTATTGCTAATAAAAATGCAATTAATGTGATTTCTGCATAAAAGCTAAATAGCAGAATATTCTGACCCACAGTAATGTCAATGAGCACCAGCTGTCAGTCAGACCTAAGCTAAGTCTGCTGGTTTAATTTAAGTTCAGGGGTTAACAAATCTTGGACCACCTCACTAGTCCAGGGCTAGCATACTCCCAAATATTACTAGCCCAAATCTATGAACCACTAGTCCTGGTCAATACCGTGATTTCATGAATCCGATTTGCAGACTTGAACCCTTGTACAACATGTACAATGTATATTACATGTAGTTTAACTATCTTTCTTTTCAGATCTGGTATTGCGTTTTATTTTCACTTATTTTCCACAGTTCAGGTCACTGTAAGGCCCAAAAAAAATATGTGTGTTTATGGTAACATGTCAAAAAAATCTAGGATCGGTCGGCATTAAAAAAAAAATTGTTTTGACTATCGGCAAAACCGGAAATAGTCGTTCCCGGAATCCTATTCCGGTATTTCATTTTCGAAATTTCCGGTAAGCCGTCATTTGTTGAAGTTGTTTTATGACGAGAATACGCCGTTTTTCTACCTTTTTTGCTCTCAATTTCGACAAAAAGCTAGCGGTTGAATAAATAAAACGCGAATATTGACAAGTTTGTCAATATCCGATATATATTTTTACTAGCCCGTCGGGCATACAGCTGATTATTTGAGCTAGCCCAAATGTGGAAATTACTAGCCCCGGGTGTCGGGCTAGGGGATTTATTAACCCCTGAAGTTGTGTCAAAGGTGTTCTTAAGAAGCTGCAGGAAGACCTCCAAAGCTGTACTAGTCATAATATAAGTATAATATGAGTGATTGTTGTTTAATGCCAATTCAGCAATTTTTCATGGCGAAAACAAGTTAATCTTGAATGAGATGATGATGAAGTCTGCTTTGTACTAGACCAACATGCCGAGTTGGATGTTTATAGTGCTAGTTCACTGAAACAAGTCTGCAGGTAGACATGTCGCTCCACTCGAACACATTATTCTGATTCCGAGCCAAGCAGTCTTTGCTCTTTCTCCTTATTGACCTTATTGCTGTGTGCTTACCGGAGAAGCAACAAATACCAATTTTACAGTTTTTGGTTTGACCCTACAGGGACTCAAACCTATGATCTACTACACTCGAGGCGAGCACGCTAACCATTACAGGGACAGAAAGTAACGGTCGCCCACTCGCCATGGCGACTGAAACTTCAGCTGGGCAACTAAATAATACCTCAAAGGAGCCCAGCTGGCGACTAATAATTTTATATTTCCTTGTCGCAAGTTTGACGTTTGAAGCGAGTTGTTTACAATACGACCACGTGAAATATCATAAACATTTCACTGGTTCTGGTTCTTTCTACTTCTTGTCTACTGTAATTTGCGTAATAATTCCCGGGAACCAGTATGGAAAATAGTAAAGTGATGATTTCATTTCTTAAATTTCTTGATCAATTTTTCCCTGAGTTTCATTGAAAGAATGCCTTTAAATTTGGGTGTTTTACAAAATAGGTACTTCTCCTCAATCCTCAATCAACGGCCTATGGCACAAATTTGTCTCTTGGTGTTGTTAAACTATCTCATGTGTGGAGTATTGCTACTACGTACTCTATGTACTTGAATGCGTTATGTACTTTGATCGAGGTTGAGGTTATTCAAAGCGGCCTGTTGCATCTATGAAATTCACAACTGCGACTAGCTTTTTGCTTTTCTCTAGTCTCTTCTGGATTTTCCTCCTCTAAATATTGTCTAATTTATATAAATAAGACACAAGCACTGAAAAAAGCGTAAGGTAAGTATAAATTAAATGTACCATATACAGGATTTTCCCATACATTCTCCGTTAACGGACAATTAATAAAATTTATGAATTTCCGGAAAGTTTCATCAAAACAAATATATACCACTATAATCCCCCGATCAAAATGTGGAACTTTATAAAAGGTGTAATTGCTAAATAATAAATTGTTTCACTTCACTTTGAGACTATTTATAAAACAAGAATACAATTTTTAAATGAAGAATTATATTTTTAAAATGTGTGACAATCTTTGGGTACAATTGTTCTGGTCAGTGTATAGTTCATGTCTTTTAAATGAGATTTTTTCAATATGTATTGGACTTAATGAATTACTGATTGAAAGGTCAAACTTTGTCAAAAGGATTAGATGTAGGTCATATTCAGATTCAAACCACTTTTTATAAAATAAGAGTAAAAAAATGCTCTCTTTTTTAGCTAGTTCTACCTTCTTTAAATATGCTCAGAATGAAGGATTTGCCTTTAAAAAATTCAAAATGTTCATGGGGGGGGGCATGCCTCCAAACCCCCTTAGCATGTTCGGACCGCTTCGCGGTCCTCACCGGTGATACCTGGGCCCCTACATTTACAACTGGGCTACCAGATTTTTAAATCTAGGGACCCAGATGGCTACTGCCTATAAAAGTTAATTTCTGTTCCTGCATTACGCCACCGATGCGGTTTAAGCATAATATAGTATATAAACTAACAAGGGCAACGCAAAGCGTGGCATATCCCTCGCCTAAAAATTTGACCCGGTGACCTTGACCTTTGACCTTGAAAATCAATAGGGTTCCAGATTCTCTTAAGGACTAAGTACAGTCAAACTTGTCTTAGTGACCCCCTCTATATAACGACTTCCTTTGTTAGCCGACCTTATTTATTCCTCCCCTAAGCGTTTTCCCGTGCATTCGACCTTTATATAACGATCCACTGTCTAACGACCGTGTTCTTTGGGTAAAAATCCTTCATATAACGACTATTAGAGGATTATTATCAAACCGGAAGTTAGATAATAAATAAACATACAGTCCCGACTTTGGAAAAATGTCTGTTTTGCCCAGCTGATGCAGCGATTGTTGCCAATATCCCTCTAGCTGATATTTGCATGATCTACTGACAACATCTCACTCCCAAAGTCCATACCTGTTACTAGTTCATAATAATAGATTTTTCATATTAAATGAAGTCACGATTAGCGTTATTGTGTAAGACCGCCATTTTTTTAACAGGTAAGTTCAGGGGTTGAAAATTCCTCAAGCCTGACGCCCGGGACTAGAAAATTGAAACTTCGGACTTGCCGTTTTTCCAAGGAAAAACCCGTCGGGCATGCCTTTAATAAAATAAAAACTCCCCTTTTTTCTAAACGTCTTGTTTTCAATTCAAATCACATGCAAGTTTTTGTCAATCGTCTCCTTTCACTGTAAATAAGTACTAAAAAGCTATTTTAAGAACGGTAATACACATCCTGGACGGATCGATATTCCTCACGAATATTAATGAGTTTCGAATCACCTATGCACTTCCCACATACCTATGTAAGTGAAGCGTCAGAATAACATTAATCAATTGTATGTTTATGTTGACAACTTTTGAGAAAAATGTCGTTGCTTAATTTTAATTTTAGTCAAAAAAGCGGAAAAACGGAAAGCGAACAACGAGTCAACTGATCCTGAAACTCCCAGAAATAAAGATTTTAAGTATGATAGGGAGAAACGAACGAGAACATTTCAAAACTCTGGATAGATAAATTTCCTTGGGTCGTCTTTGACGAGAATGCTCAGGAAATGTACTGCAAGTACTGTAGAAAATGTCCACACTTGTCAAATAGGAAAGATGCCCTTACTCGGGGAATTAAAAATTTACGAATCGAAGTTACACAATAAACACCAGGAACACTTGTTATGTGTCAAGCATTGGTTTAAGCTAAGGAACTTGATGATCCCCAGGCAGCTGACAGCCCTTCACAGGCCTTTGCTGACACCCCAATAGGTCAGTCATTATTGAAATTAGATGAAAGTCAGAGAAAACGCCTTGAAAGTTTGTGTAATACTGCCTATGGTGTTGTCAAAGCTAGAAAACCATTTTCAGATTATGAATTGATATGTGAAATACAAGTTAAAAATGGACTTGACCTGGGTGAAAACTATAGAAATATTAATGGTTGTAAAACTTTTGCTGCATCAATTGCATAAACTTTAGTTGACATGCAAGTAAAATTTCAAATTTTATCCTACAAATTGGGACTTGGCAAATCACTGACCGGACTTGGGTTAAAAAAGTTTAAAAAGCCCTGGGCTTGGGCCTGCCCAAATTTTTTTTCAACCCCTGTAAGTTGTTCACGTGATGATTTATTATTGTTGTTTTGGTTTATTTGGGTTTATTTCTTATTTATAATTAAATATTTAAAATTGCTTATTATAGAAAATACCATTTTGATCTTTCAGTTTTATAAATAAATAATCGTGATTTTGAAAATTATTGTATGAAGTACTGGTTCCCAGCATATATTTCTGTCAACATTTGTTTAACGTGCGGGAACAGATCAAGGTAAACACATGCTGATTGTGTGATTAGGCTATTTATAGCTTTCGGCGAGTGATTCTTCTAATCATAATGATTAATTCTAATTACGATAATAATTAAGATAACAATAGCTGTTAAAAGAAAGTAAAAAACTTGATCATTTAATATTCTTTAGTTTTAATTTCACCCACAAAGGACGGAAATATTTAACGATAATTGAACATATTTTTTATTTCATAATACCGTTTTCTTGTCAGAATGTAAGCTCTATTCATGCAATTGTCCTCCATACGAATGGGTTACAAGTTGATGTGGATTATATACCCGAACTAGATTTTTCCTCTCGAGATTTTGGGAGCAAATATCACAACCTCTATTCAACGACCCCCTGTCTTATGCGACCTTTTTTCAGAACTCCCTTCAATGGTCGCTATAGACAGGTTTGACAGTATGTACCATGTTTGGTCAAAATCCATTGAAGGATGTTGATTCTAGAGTGTTCACAAGGATGTTACAGAAGGACGGTAGCATTACTATATCCCATCGCAACTTCATTGGCGAGGGGATAATAAACTGTACTGCTAGAAATGACTATTCATTTTTTACATGAGTTAAAGTCAAAGGGGTCTATCATGTAACAAACACTTGCATATGGCAAGGTTACTCACTAAAGGCCATACATGTAAGATGAACACACCTGAGAATAACCTTATAGGGTTTTCTACTGTACTTTTTCCTATAGAATCCTATGTTATAAACTTACAGGGTCTTCTACTGTACTTTTTCCTATAGAATCCTATGGTATAAACTTACAGGGTCTTCTACTGTACTTTTTCCTATAGAATCCTATGGTATAAACTTACAGGATCTTCTACTGTACTTTTTCCTATAGAATCCTATGGTATAAACTTACAGGATCTTCTACTGTACTTTTTCCTATAGAAACCTATGTTATAAACTTACAGGGTCTTCTACTGTACTTTTTCCTATAGAATCCTATGGTATAAACTTACAGGGTCTTCTACTGTACTTTTTCCTATAGAATCCTATGGTATAAACTTACAGGATCTTCTACTGTACTTTTTCCTATAGAATCCTATGGTATAAACTTACAGGATCTTCTACTGTACTTTTTCCTATAGAAACCTATGTTATAAACTTACAGGATCTTCTACTGTACTTTTTCCTATAGAAACCTATGTTATAAACTTACAGGATCTTCTACTGTACTTTTTCCTATAGAAACCTATGGAATAAACTTACAGGATCTTCTACTGTACTTTTTCCTGTAGAATCCTATGGTATAAACTTACAGGGTCTTCTACTGTACTTTTTCCTATATAATCCTATGTTATAAACTTACAGGATCTTCTATTGTACTTTTTCCTATAGAAACCTATGTTATAAACTTACAGGATCTTCTACTGTACTTTTTCCTATATAATCCTATGTTATAAACTTACAGGGTCTTCTACTGTACTTTTTCCTATAGAATCCTATGGTATAAACTTACAGGGTCTTCTACTGTACTTTTTCCTAGAGTTATATGTTATAAACTTACGGGGTCTTCTACTGTACTTTTTCCTATAGAATCCTATGGTATAAACATACAGGGTCTTCTACTGTACTTTTTCCTATAGAATCCTATGGTATAAACTTACAGGATCTTCTACTGTACTTTTTCCTATAGAATCCTATGGTATAAACTTACAGGGTCTTCTACTGTACTTTTTCCTATAGAATCCTATGGTATAAACTTACAGGATCTTCTACTGTACTTTTTCCTATAGAATCCTATGGTATAAACTTACAGGATCTTCTACTGTACTTTTTCCTATAGAATCCTATGGTATAAACTTACAGGATCTTCTACTGTACTTTTTCCTATAGAATCCTATGGTATAAACTTACAGGATCTTCTACTGTACTTTTTCCTATAGAATCATATGGTATAAACTTACAGGATCTTCTACTGTACTTTTTCCTATAGAAACCTATGTTATAAACTTACAGGATCTTCTACTGTACTTTTTCCTATAGAATCCTATGGTATAAACTTACAGGATCTTCTACTGTACTTTTTCCTATAAAATCCTATGGTATAAACTTACAGGGTCTTCTACTGTACTTTTTCCTATAGAATCCTATGGTATAAACTTACAGGATCTTCTACTGTACTTTTTCCTATAGAAACCTATGTTATAAACTTACAGGGTCTTCTACTGTACTTTTTCCTATATAATCCTATGTTATAAACTTACAGGGTCTTCTACTGTACTTTTTCCTATAGAATCTTATGGTATAAACTTACAGGATCTTCTACTGTACTTTTTCCTATATAATCCTATGTTATAAACTTACAGGGTCTTCTACTGTACTTTTTCCTATAGAATCCTATGGTATAAACTTACAGGGTCTTCTACTGTACTTTTTCCTATAGAAACCTATGTTATAAACTTACAGGGTCTTCTACTGTACTTTTTCCTATATAATCCTATGTTATAAACTTACAGGGTCTTCTACTGTACTTTTTCCTATAGAATCCTATGGTATAAACTTATAGGGTCTTCTACTGTACTTTTTCCTTTAGAATCCTATGGTATAAACTTACAGGGTCTTCTACTGTACTTTTTCCTATAGAATCCTATGGTATAAACTTACAGGGTCTTCTACTGTACTTTTTTCTATAGAATCCTATGGTATAAACATACAGGGTCTTCTACTGTACTTTTTCCTATAGAATCCTATGGTATAAACTTACAGGGTCTTCTACTGTACTTTTTCCTAGAGTTATATGTTATAAACTTACGGGGTCTTCTACTGTACTTTTTCCTATAGAATCCTATGGTATAAACTTACAGGGTCTTCTACTGTACTTTTTCCTATAGAATCCTATGTTATAAACTTACAGGGTCTTCTACTGTACTTTTTCCTATAGAATCCTATGGTATAAACTTACAGGGTCTTCTACTGTACTTTTTCCTATAGAATCCTATGGTATAAACTTACAGGGTCTTTTACTGTACTTTTTCCTATAGAATCCTATGGTATAAACTTACAGGGTCTTCTACTGTACTTTTTCCTTTAGAATCATATGGTATAAACTTACAGGATCTTCTACTGTACTTTTTCCTATAGAATCCTATGGTATAAACTTACAGGGTCTTCTACTGTACTTTTTCCTATAGAATCATATGGTATAAACATACAGGGTCTTCTACTGTACTTTTTCCTAGAGTTATATGTTATAAACTTACGGGGTCTTCTACTGTACTTTTTCCTATAGAATCCTATGGTATAAACTTACAGGGTCTTCTACTGTACTTTTTCCTATAGAATCCTATGGTATAAACTTACAGGGTCTTCTACTGTACTTTTTCCTAGAGTTATATGTTATAAACTTATGGGGTCTTCTACTGTACTTTTTCCTATAGAATCCTATGTTATAAACTTACAGGGTCTTTTACTGTACTTTTTCCTATAGAATCCTATGTTATAAACTTACAGGGTCTTCTACTGTACTTTTTCCTATAGAAACCTATGTTATAAACTTACAGGGTCTTCTACTGTACTTTTTCCTATAGAAACCTATGGTATAAACTTACAGGGTCTTCTACTGTACTTTTTCCTATAGAATCCTATGGTATAAACTTACAGGGTCTTCTACTGTACTTTTTCCTTTAGAATCATATGGTATAAACTTACAGGGTCTTCTACTGTACTTTTTCCTATAGAATCCTATGTTATAAACTTACAGGGTCTTCTACCGTACTTTTTCCTATAGAGTTATATGTTATAAACTTACTGGGTCTTCTACCGTACTCTCCTCCTGTGCAGTGGTGGAATCACCATCTCCTCCTGCAAACTGATGCTCAGCATCCAAATCTGTCAGACCAACTTGTACATCTTCTTGATCTGTTTGTAGGAGAAGATCTTCTCCATTTTCATGGTTTTCTGTCATTTCTGAAATGACAAATGAATCATAAAGATGCGAAGGTTGGCCATTCAAAATTCATTGAAATACACGGGGACGTTTCAGATTATTATCGATCCGCATTGGTATTTTATACTCGACACCGGGTTAATATTACAATCTATCGAACTGTTTATTTACATACAGACAAATGTATGTGTAAACGTTAATGCATATGCATTTAAAAAAATAAACTTTGAACTACATTGTACATTATTCAACATAACTTATGTTCATTTACATCCATAAATACATGAACAAAATGTATTACGTGAAAGTGCTTGGCAATCCATTTGATGACAACTTTGGTCCGTTTTTACTGAACCTCTTTTAAGAGGTCACTTTTGACATTCCCCATGAGTGACCGCCTAAGACAGGTTTGACTGTAGTTACAAACTAGAAGATGCTAGTTCAATTCTAACCAGAAGCTGGGAAAAAAATGTTTTATAGGTTGAAGAGTTTCTGTTGTATAAAGTATTACATCTAGTTACAAGCTAGAAGATGTTAGTTCAAGTCTATTAGTTTCTGTTGTATAAAGTATTACATCTAGTTACATGCTAGAATATGTTAGTTCAAGTCTATTAGTTTCTGTTGTATAAAGTATTACATCTAGTTACAAGCTAGAAGATGTTAGTTCAAGTCTATTAGTTTCTGTTGTATAAAGTATTACATCTAGTTACAAGCTAGAATATGTTAGTTCAAGTCTATTCAGAAGCAGGAAAAAATCTTTAATAGGTTGAAGAGTTTCTGTTGTATAAAGTATCACATCTAGTTACAAGGTAGAAGATGTTAGTTCAAGTCTAACCAGAAGCATAATGAGCAAATAAACAATCAAAATTTAGACAATTCTGAATGTTTTGGTGTAAAATTTGTTAAAATCTATCCAGAAATGACTTCACAATAATTGTTTGAAAAAATATGGTTTTGGTTGATTATATAGGGCTTTTTTTTTACATGTGGCAATACTTTTGTTCATATACTGTAGTACCTCTTAGTCTTATGAAAACTGTTTTTGCACATACACCTTCACTTACGTACTCTCTATAGGTCATGCCTACTCATATTAATATGCCAACAAAGCTGGCACCTATGTTAGAAATATCGAGAAAAAAAATATATATACTGAGTCTAAAAATCTTTCGTTCACAAAAAAAAAACTACTTCCTGTATCCTTGGAGACACACGTACAATATGGCGGCGGCGAGATCACGTCTTCTCGTTATCTGTTATTTATTGTCATGTTCATGTCCCCTTTCTCGAAAATCATTAAATAAAAAAATTGAATAATAATGAAATGGAGAAATGATGTAAAGAAATCAATAACGACTATTTAAAAATCTAAGTCACAAAAGAACGATGGGGCCTAAAATAAAGTCGTCCCCGATATATCTCGGCCTTAAAAAAAAGTCGTCCCCGACATATCTCGGCCCAAAAAAATCTCCTTTGCAATAGAATTAACTGGGTAAGTCGAATTGAAGAACAAAGCAGAATAATCAAGAATAAAAAAGAAAAAAACCCAAAACTACTATTTATGTTGCTTAAATGTGTTATTTCAATCATCCTAAGGATTTACATGATTTAAATATTAGATAATGTGGATTTTGCTTTGCTGGCACTACAGGTAGCACTAGTCCGAGATTCCTCTGCCGTCCGACGGCTTTTTGTTCCGACTTGATGGAGCCGTTGGACGTCAGAGCACTCTCCATAAGGAAAACAGCGGATTTGCCGCTCCAACTCTGGGTCGGCACATTTTCACGTTTCATGGCCATCAGATTTTATTTTCTATCCGAAACCCTTATATAAATCGCTTCACCAATCATTTTTCTATTCATTCACAACCATCTTACCCTCAGAAAGTGGTGTTACACTCGATTACAGCACGATTTTGCCTTAGACTCATTTCGCCATTTGACTTTCATTTTTGAACCTACAAATGTGATCTCGCAATACTACCTGAATGATGACAGCAACGCATTGCATGATGGGAGCTACTTAATGCAGCGTGCCAAATTATTTGCATACGTAAACAACAACATACAAATCACATGGAAGATGACATAAAGCATATTCTGCAGGACAAACAGTTCCATCTACAGCTCAAATCAGGTATCAGGTCGATCCAGCCCCAAGTCGCTTCAGCCCAAGTCAATCCGGCCCTACTATAAATATTACATTATAAACTAGCAAATCTGAACGTCAAACAGAAAGTGTGTTCCGAATGATAAGCGGGAGATAACTAGTTTCCACAGGAGTCACACTCTAGAGCTTGCTGCCTCGGTCTGACAGGTCTGGAACCCACTACACATGGGCAAGACATCATTGAAGGAATGAATGAAAGCTATAGTCATAGTTCCTTTTTAATAGCCACAGCGCGACAGAACAAAGACTTTCAAATTTCTCACACACTAAAATTAGCTTGGGTTTTGAGTTCTTGTATGTTTTTACTACACTTGATTTTATAAATTGTTCAAATTAATTGGCAATATCAAACAATAAAATTAGCTTGGGTGTACAGATCCCTCCAAGTGTATCAATGATCATACTCTCAGGTCGGACACAAGAGTTTTGTCGGACTTGAAGGAGTGTCACTCTTAAAATTGTCCGACAAAATCCTCCCAGGTCGGTGAGAGTATCCCATGTCAGAGTGAGAGTTTCCACTCTCAGATAGTTAAACTGTAAACAGGAAACGTCCCCAAATTCTGCTAACCAATAAATTCGTGCATAAAGAAACATGCGTATCTTAGTAAAGCTGAAGTAAATGAGTGATATACAGTACGGAAAGTATAGATATGTTAACGGCTGTCACGGGCGATATATACAATAATATCCATGAATAAAAAGTATTAACATGCAGTACGTACCCATGTTTTAAGTGCACTAGCAGTGAATATTAATTCGCGACAATCGATGCCAAGGACCTTTCACTTGCTGCAGAGAGTTGCCGATTTATGATATTGGATGCGTTTGCTCTTTTACGTGTTTGCCAAATGTAGGGCGAACAAATTCCGGCTAAATAATTCTAATTTATACATTTATTTCTTTAAAGGCAAATTTGGATTAAAATTAATTAGTAAAATTTAAGTTTTATTTTGTCGATGGCGAATGGGTCATATATCCATAAATCCTGTTTTTTTTTCTTCTTGAAAATTGGCAGTGTGCGGAGTCCTGATATAGGTGAAATAATATTTTATTAGTGTATTCTACAGATTTTGTTTACAGTACAAAAAATGTATACCTTTATTTTGCTGTAGGTTTATTTCTGAATAAGACTTGTATCATCGATGTTCTTGGTGTTATTTTTTTTTAAATAAAGCAATAAAAGTATACTAACAGGGGGTGCAATTCTGGGGATAAAATATTCAACATCCGAAAAAAATAAATATTCAATGGCGCGAATATGGTGCAACGTAGAAATACACTAGGGTATTTAAGTACCCGGACATTCTACATACCGGAAAAAAAGTATGCATCGATCACAAAATGTTTGACATGTTCACCTCGAGAAATGTAAAAAAAATCTTTAAATATCCACTCTGACGTCTGACCATATAGTCGGACTTAGAGAGTGTTGACTCTCAAATTTGTCGGACATTTCTCTGGAGTGAGTCGGACATTTTGGGAGGAATATGTCCAACCTGAGAGTATCATCGTTGATACACTTGCTGTAGCTTAATTTAGAGTACAATCAAAGACTTGACACTTGTACACTAATCAGTACTAATGGCTGTATAATCATCATTTAATTGTAATAAATATATTTAACGAGTACATTGATTTCTTGATTACACACAAAATATTCTAATGTTTGAATTTTTAAAATTAAAATCGATCAAAAACATTTTGAAATGATAAACACTTGTGTATTTCAGTTCAAAAGTATTTAATTTCAAGTGGGGCCGAATCGACTTTTAATTTAGGACCGGATCGACTTGAGCCCGGAACGACCTGAAACCCTCAAATCAGAGCAGATGGAAATAATACAAAATGTGTTAGAAAGAAAAGATTCAATGGCAGTGTTACCCACGGGCTTCGGAAAGAGCATGTGTTACGTTCTCCTCTCCCTCTCTTTTTTGGACAAGGTAAGATCATATATGCAAATCATCTCCCATGATACATTGCGGTAATCGTAGTTTTCTCGAAGTCACGTGACAAATGTTCGAAAATGAAAGTCAAATGCCGAAATAATAGGGTCCAGGAAAAATCGTGCTGTAATCGAGTGTAACACCACTTTCTGAGGGCTAGATGGTTGTGAGTGAATAGAAAAATGATTGGTGAAGCGATTTATATAAGGGTTTCGGACAGAAAATAAAATCCGACAGCCACGAAACGTGGAAATGTGCCGACCCAGAGTTGGAGCAGTAAATCCGCTGTTTTCCTTATGGAGAGCGCTCTGACGTCCCACGGCTCCAGCAAGTTGAACAAAAAGCCGTCGGACGGCAGAGGAATCTCTAGCTGCAATAATGTAGCTCCTGTGACAAACTTGTGTCTCGGCAGAGCTACAACGCGGTCCCATTCGTCACAATGGAGCAAAATAAAAGTTGCAGTTGAAACATGAAAACTCACTATTTATGCTTCAAACATTTCATTATAACTATTACTGATGATCCCAGTCCTTGTTAAATCGGCTTGGCTGAGAAATATATGTTTTTCAAAGGTAGCAACAACCTTGTTCAAATTTATCGATCGTTTTCCATAACCGGAAACTACGGAAGGCAGAGCTTTTCTAAATATGGTACATGTATTTCTTACTACACGCTGATGTAAACATGCACGCCTCAAATCGCAAATATGGTATCGACATCCAAATAGTGAGGCCGGAAATGACGAAATTCAAAATGTTCAGACATGGATTTTTATTTTGTGGAATTACATTCTAAAATACTGGTAGGTGATAAAAACTTGTTATAATAATGGACAAAAGGAAAGGTTATGTCTTATTATTGATAAATGCAGGTGTCAGAAACTCTGTAAACGAGTGCAAAAAATCTTGGCGGCTGCTCCATTACTTAATTGCATCCTGTTATAACCCTTGCGAGTAAGCGAGCATTTAGGGTTTTATTATTAGAACTAAGGAAGCACATGTCTCATATTAATTTCATTTGAGAGTGTACGATTACAAAAGTGCGCATAGCGTCACAATAAGAGTAATCGTGTCTATTTTTTTTGTCATTTCTGAGTTACAAGACCATGAAGTCGGCTGAAGAAAATAACTTTGCTACCCTTCTTGAAATAATAACAAATACGGTCACAAATACAGGAGCTTGGGTCATTTCGCGAGAAGATTGTTACCGGGAGTCATCCCTAAACAACAGTAGAAAATACATGGACGAATAAGCCTTGTTGTCTTTTTCTTTCTTTTTAACTCTTATAATTCGTATCTCCTGTACTTGGCGATCACAATACTGGTATACTAGTATTGTGCACAATACTGGTATAAAAAAATATTCCAGTATTGTATTCTAGTATTGTTCCAGTATTGTTAAATTAGTTATTTTTTGGAAGTATTGTATATATTAACAATACTAGAACAATACTAGAATACGATATTGGAATAAATTGATAACAATGTGTCAAGTTGTCAATGTGTATTGTAGGACAGGAAGTGGCAACATGAATTGACACTTTTTCAAAAGCAAAAAAACATTATCTTATTTTTTATTGATTTAAGCACTATTCACTATTTCATTATATAAGTATTGGGATAACATATTTGCAAGTTTTCAATAATAATGTTAATTATTCAAATGTTCATACACAGCTGTTGGCATAGGACATCCACAGTTTCTTGAGAATTGCTGATGTTTTGCTGTAGTTGTTGTTTGGTCATTCTCATAATATTGTGTAAAGAATTTTTGATTGAGATAGCCGTCTCTATATTTGGATCATCAGCGATGTCATCCTCATTGTTGTCTTGTGTATTTGCAAGTAATCTCTTCCGATACTGGTACTCTGTTTCGTCATCTTGCCGTTTCCGTTTTACAGCATGTCCAGTAGGTTGCTGTGATGGCACTTGGACGGCTGTCGTAGCTGGATGAATTTTCCCGCCACAGTATGGTTGCTTGATCTTTGGCTTTAGTTGTAGAGTTGATAGCCCCCGACGACAATTCTTGTTGAAAATCTTTCGCCCAGCTTGGTGCATTCTCTGATGTTGCCATATTGATGCAGTGAGTCAACTTCTTGTTTCGGCTGACCTCATTTTTCTTAATTCTCTCAGAATAAATTTCTGGCGTTACTGGTTCTATGGGTCTGGTGATGTTGTCTATGTCATCAAGTTGCTGTGATGTCCAGTTTTTAAAATAGTCATTTTTGTGTCTTGCTACAGTGATGTTAACTCTATCTAAAATAGACATCTGCTTTGGAAAAGCAGGGAATAAAGATGATATACCAGTCATGTTTACAAGGCCAAAAAAAAATATATGTGTGTTTACTGTCACATGTCAAAAAAATCTAGGGTCGGTCAGTCGGGATTAATTTTTTTTTTTTTTTTTTATTATCGACAAAATCGGAAATAGTAGTTCCCGGTTCCGGAATCCGATTCTGGTATTTAATTTTCGAAAATTCCGGTAAAATGACGAATTATGCAGTTTTTCTACCTTCTTTGCTCTCAATTTCGACAAAAAGCTAGCAGTTGAATAAATAAAACATTGCTGCTGGTTAAACAACAAAAATGGTTATCCGAATTCTGTGTAAAAATGCATAGGGTCGCTAGCAAAAATTAGGGTAGGTCGGGGTGACCGTAAACACACATATTTTTTTTTTGTCCCAATTGTATAATGAATTGACAATGGCTTAGAGGTGATATTTATGGCCGAATTTGTTCACTTCAGCTTGTATAAGCACTTTGATCTTGTTTCATCAAGAAAAATCATACTCACTAAAATAAACAAGTAAGTGTAAAATAAACATTCAAAAATAATTTTAAAAATAAATCAAAGGATGTCTTTGATCGTTTGTTCTTTAATTAATAAGCTTGGATGTAATTTTAAAATCACATACAATTATTTATGGTTGATTATTACTAATATAAATATAATCATGATAATTGTTAAATAATAAAATTTTAATTACAACCTAATTGGGCCATTTTAATTGGATTAATTAATGTCCTTTGATGTTTCAAATAGTTGGTATTTAAGGAATAATACCTTTGATCTTGCTTTAGCTGTATTAACTCAGTTACAACAACACAAGCTATAATTTTAAAATATAAAGGGTTCCAAATATCAAGGATGAGTCAGATAAGTCATCATGGCTAACTTTTTCACTGATATTGCACCAAATGTAATATTTAGCAAAGATCCAACAGCAGTTATTGACTCCTATGTACAACACAAACTACCAGGAGATGTGTGCAATTGTCCGTAGAAAGACAAGTACAGATTGGCGAGAAGACCGTAATACAGATGTTTCAATACTTGAGAGATGTCTGTTCCACTAAACTACTATCAACTCCAGTTGAATTAGTTGGACCAGGTGTGACTGTCCAAATTGATGAAAGTCTTTTTAATCACAAATCAAAATACAACAGAGGGCGACGGGCCAGCAAAGAGCAGTGGGTTTTCGGTTTAGCAGATATATCCAGCAAGCCTGCCATTACCTACATGGAAACGGTTGACTAAAGAGATGCCACAACTCTTTTACCTATTATACAACGTGTTGTAAAACCAGGGACAATCATCCATTCAGATCAATGGAAAGCGTACCATAACATCAGCTCACGACTGCAGCTTAGCCATGGCACAGTTAATCATTCGCTCAACTTCGTGGACCCTGCAACTGGCATACATACTCAAGCAATCGAGTCGTACTGGGCTAAAGCCAAACAGAAGTTTAAAGAGATGAAAGGTGTGTCATCACATCTACTACCCAGTTACCTAGATGAAAGAATGTGGAGAGACAGATGGGGTACCACAGGTGACAATGCATTTACAAACATTCTCATATATATTTCAGAACAATATCCTGTGTAAAAGTGATATTTATTATGGACATGATAGACTCTTTATAAGCTCGCTTCGTTAAGCGAGCTATTTATGACTGAAACATGGTAAAATTAAATCAATAAAGGAATAATGACGAATACCATTTACTTTTGACTAAAACAGAAATCCTTATCATCCATACAGTGATACACTATGCCTATGAAAAAGTTTCAACACATCCGGGTTATCCATACCACTATGACTGAAAAAGCTTCAACACATCCGGGACATTCCGGGTCACTGCTTTCCGTGACACCCTCGAGAGCTTATGAAAGATGCGGTGTACCAAAGGTATCGAAGAGCGAATACCGGTAGTTCGCTGTTGCCTATATTGTTTGCTTGTGAAATAAACATTAAATTTAATTCAACGTTCTTCTTCTTTGACGAAAATATACAAATTATTTGTTTGAAATGAATATTTAAAGAATTTTGTCTGTAAATTGAAACCAATAATTATCGAATCCTACACGGAAAGTAACGAGTCGCTAAAAATAACACGATTGCGCAACCCGATCGTCTGCTTTGGATTATTGCTAAAGCAAACGCAAGCCCTATATTTATATTCGCTTAATCGCATCAGGTATTGATAAAATACACAATTGCCCAAAATGTCTCAAAGAAAAACACTTTCAAAAGTTCCGTTGACCCCCCAATTTACAACAAATTGCCCAAAGTCCAATCAGAATAAAATTCAGGTGTTAAGCGGCCTTACTGTTTGGATTATTTCATGGCGTCTCATTGACATTGGCGATACCACTTCATTGTTAACCTTTTCGAAGTTCTATTCAACTATATAATTTTATTCTACATTTACACATGGATCCTGGTGGTAAAATCTACACTATTGATGAGTTTAGATGTTGGAAAGTCGAGAATCTTGACGATCAGAGGTCTGACGAAAACAAGAACGAAGAGGGAGGGTACTGGGTCGTTTCGCCCCAGAAAATGAGTCGATTCGCCCCACTTAATTGCTATTATATAATAATAGATGAAGTCTTTTTCGACAATTTTTTGGTAATCATTTATTTATTAGTTGTATACAAAAAATAATAATAACAACTGATAGGCGTCATGTCAACAACCAATTAAGTAATTTGAAGCCATGCAGAACAAATAGGATACATATAAATTTATTACTGTATTGTTCAAAGAAATTTTACAAATTTAAGCAGGTGTCAAACAATTTACCTTATAAAGACAAAAATAAAGTAACCATGAACAAGCCTTACAACATCCAAAATACGAATATTTGCAATGGTATTTTCCATATTTCATTTTTTAAAGCACTATTACAATGGTATTTTCCATATTTCATTTTTTAAAGCGCTATTAATAAATGAGGGAGAAACGACCCTGGGCGAACGGGAATAGGGGAAAAACGACTCACGGGGCAGGTAAGTTAAACTTGCCTTTGGTGCCATCACAAGATTATGTTTTATAAGATAACAAGAGGGGCTACAACAAAATTTTGAGTGACTGGAATTTCAGACTCCCTTCATTGGGCTTCAAATGTATTCTGGTAGGCTTGATGAACATGATTGATGGTATGCAATGTTGGACACCAATTTTTTTTTTTAGACATAAAACAGTTCTTGTTAGCCCATGGTTATGTTGCATTGACAAATGACATGCTGAAACCTATAAGGTTGCCCAGGTCTGAATATTTTTAAGTGGGTGGTTGCAGGAGGCATATTTCCTAAAGACGAAGTCGAACAACAACAACTTATGTATTTTAAGAACAAAGTGTTCACCATCACAGACACTGGATGACGACCCCCACAATGTATAGATATTGCACCAAAGAAGATGAAGGTTTGACAGAAGGAGCTTATTGTTCTTGCACTGCAGGGTATGAAATTTATGCATGTTTTTCTTTATTCTCTATATCGTGTCTATGCAGTGCCAATTCAGGACCATTAAGATAATAACAGAAGGGATTGCAACCAATCTTGGCTGAAATGTTCCTAACAAATTCATGACAAAATGTTGTAGTTACTATGGTGTCAATGAATCAGTACATTTCAATAATGTTTGAGAGATGTCAGTTCATATCTCTCTGGAAGCTAATGATCTGCGTACATATTAGGTTTGTCAACTACTAACAATTACAATACATGTATATACAATGTAGCTTCTATAGTACAAGGTAGTACGCTTCAATAATGTTGAAAAGATGTCAGTTCAAATCTGACTGGAAGCTAATCTATGGGTTTATTTTAATATATGCTTGATCATGTTGACACAAGTCCCTAGCTTAATGAAAGTTTTGAAGAACTACTCCTTTTTCAATGTGACCGCAAAAATGTTGTGTAATAGTTAGCATGCTCACCTAGAATGTGGTAGATCCATGGGTTCTAGCCCCTGTCTAGTCAAACCAAAGATTATAATATTGGTAAGAATGCAGCATTAAGGAGTAAGAACAAAAACTGGTCGAGTCAGAATAATGTTTCAGAGTGGAACGACATATCTACCCACAGACTGTTGTTTCAATGAACTACATTTTGTAGCACTCTAAAAATCCAACTATGGGTGTTGGTTTTTTCATTTTTGTATCTAAATGTGTTTCCTGTTGCTCATGCTTAAATAGTTTACACATCATATGTTATAGTTTATGTTTCTTGTTTAAAAATTCTATGAATAGAATGTTTTTATCCCCCATATGAGTGTTGTTTTTCATGTAACATTATTGAATATTTTGGGCTTTGTTCATTTACCCGAGAAAGTCTTAGACAAATAATTTGAAATTAAAGGAGTTTTGAGCCTTATTACATGTAGTATGGGGTTTGCTTTGGGAGGGGAGGGAGGTGGAACTTTTGTCAGATTTTTTAACTTCTCAATTCAATAACTAAAGGATAGAGAAAATTGCAGTGTCCCCCAATATTAACTTTTTGATGTTAAAAGCAATATAATTTTCATTCAATCATTAACTTAAGACTTAATCAGGATGAGGGGAATGTGTTTTATTACCTATTCTTCAATGTTCCAGTTCATAGTTTTGTTATTTTACAACATTGTTATTATACATGTTGCTGACCTTTTAATAATGTTTTGTTTTTGCAATAAATATTTTCTTGTTAATGAATATTTGTTTAATTTTTGTGCTCTATAATTTACAAAAGTTATCGGGTTGAATCATTTACAAAGTACATGTGCATGTACATATTTTGCCCAACCAAAACTGACTTTTTCCTGAATTTAGCACTTTTTCCATACTAATCCTTTAAATGTTATTATTGGTCTCCTGACATTGGCATAAACAAGAAAGGATAGAGTGCCTCACAAACAGAAACCACATCATAATAATGTGCTTGACATACATGTAAGAATGGAACATGACTGTTAATGTATAGCCCTGTATCAGGGCATACTATTTATCTCCTGTCTGTCCCTCCCTATAGTTTTGAGCTACAGTTTTTGTAATATTTTGTAGTGTTTTTAATGTACAAATACTAAAGGTGTGTATTCTTACAGGAATTTGACTTCTAAAAAATCACAAAATGATATATAGTTGAACTAAGTCATTTTTAAGTTAGTACATCTAAAGTGTCTTACACACACAGACTTTATACATTCTCTAACAAATGGGGCACACCAGTTTTAAGTTGGGCCTTTTAAAAAGTTTTATTTGATGCTCCATAATATGATAATTTACAAATTGCATGTTTAATGTGATATAAATATGATAAACTATCAAACCATGCAGAAGTCTAACATAATGCCAACTTTAAAGCATTAACATTACAAAGCTGGTTTTCGTACGAATACCTGCCAGTCACTTAGGGGGAAAAAGACTTTTGATTTCCCTTTTTTATAAGGACCCCCCCCCCCCTTTTATAGGATAGTTGAACAACAAAATATACAAGATTTAGATTAATTTTCTTCAAGTTAATCGATAAGTACCCGCTAGAATGATATTTTATTTATTCTTGCAGGTCTAGGATGTTTTGTAAACAGTACTATTTGCGGGGTTGTGTCACAATATCCTTGGAAGTTGGAACTACTACATGTATTCTACTATAGCTGAATATTCACACGATCTCTCATTATTTTCAAGATCTACGGGATACATGTAGTCATAAATTATTTTCCTAATCAACAAATTCACGAAAACTTCCTTACTGTCAGTGTGACATATGTGCATAACTGCCACGATGAATAAACTGTGTCACTGTGTTTACAAATGCATTGACGTCTTGTTTATGTTTTTTTAACTCTGATTGACCTCTGAACCATCATGGCGGCGGTAACGTGAAATTGGTAACCGATAATTATCGAATCCTACACGGAAAGTAACGAGTCGCTAAAAATAACACGATTGCGCAACCCGATCGTCTGCTCTGGATTATTCATAGAGCAAACTCAAGCTTATATCTATATTCGCTTAATTGCATCAGGTATTGATAAAATACACAATTGCCCAAAATGTCTCAAAGAAAAACACTTTCAAAACCTTATGCATATGTCAGAAACCCAATATGGATAGAAACTGCTGTTTGATTGTTTTTTTTTTGTATATATAGGATATGTGATACAAAGAAAGTTGCAAAATGTTGTGTACATGGAAAAAAATTGATGTTAAAAAAAAAAAGGAGGGATGGGAAATCAGAGGGTCCTGTCCACAAGTACCTGTGATCTTGAAGAGTGTCTCATTCTCAGACCCTATGCTATGTGCAACAGTTACATACTCTATTAATTATTATGTCTACTGGTGGTCACTAGTAAACCAAATTTCTATTTTCAGGCAAAGTTGGTAAATAATTATATGTACTACATAAGCATAAAGTTTTGCATATGTTTGCTCATCCAAGACCAAGGATATCTAATTAGTGATTAGCTTCGCGAGCTTTCCAGGCAGTGCCTGTTTCATATTAATTCTAGTGCTAGTACATTATATTGTGAATGTGATGTTATTATTCATAATCATGTTGTTCATCAAAGATTATTAAAAATTTGATGCCATCTACAAAAATGTATGATCATCTATAAAATAAATAAAATGTAAATTATGACATGTTGTTTTATCAATTATTATATATCCTGGTATTGCTTATTTTTATTTACGAACAGTATTGTTAACAAAAGTATTGTTAACAATACTGGAATATGATTTTATACCAGTATTGTATTTTTTTTTGTAAAAAAATTACAATACTGAAATAATTTTTTATACCAGTATTGTCAACAATACTGGTATACCAGTATTGTGATCGCCAAGTACAGGAGATCCTATAATTCTATTTCTTTACCTACTGAACGATGAATGTTGAAAATAAAAAGAGGCTAAAAAGGGATGGCGTTGGATTTAAAATCTATCAATATTCATCTCCGGTCTTCAAATTATGATTTTTCTATCTCCAAAACAGAAAATCTTAATAATAGATCTGAAAACCAATTTATATTGGTGCAATAGGCAACAACGTCCCTTAAAGCTAAATCATATTTTGTTGTCGAGTCTAACATTGATCTTCCAATGTAAACATATCTTCTTATGGAGTAAGTTGATTCTTTTAAGCCATATTACATTTGGATAAAATAGTAACAAACCACTTTAACTTGATTCTAAAATATACAGTACGCTTATAAACATTTGTGAAATTTCTTCTTCTTCTTCTTCTTCTTCCAATGAAGTTCATCCCTCAGTGAGCCTGGGTATTATTCTCCTTTCAAAGTAATCGCGACTTGGATATATAGGACTGTAATAATAATAATAATAATTCTTTATTTTAAGAAGGTAACACAGTTAACAAACAAGTTAATCTCCCCTGTGGCCTTCAATACAAAAATGGTTAACAAAAAAATTAAATAAAATATACAAAACTTTATAGAGAATACAAATAATGATTGCAATTATACATAAAGTAATACATGTATACACAGTAATGCAAACATAAATGGAAATATGCATATTCATCATGCATAATTGTATTACAGTAATTCAGTTTCGGCTTATTTATTCAAAAGATAAATGGAACAATGTCTTTTAAACAATTCTAGATTCTTGCATTCTTTTAAAGTTAAAGGGAGTGAGTTCCACAATATAATTCCAGAGTACTGAAAAGTTCGTTTTCCAAAATTTGTATTTGGTCTTTGAACATGTAAATTATCTAAACTAGTTGATCTCAGTGTGTAATTATTGACAGATGAACATTTCTTAAAGAATTCAGTGAGATATTCAGGTGCTAAACAGTTCATACACTTGTACATCATAACCAGGGGCGGATCCAGGATTTCAAGTTAGGGGGGGAACACTTAAAAAATTGCACCGAGCGGAGGGCGGCGAGAACATTTTTGGGGTGTTTCGTGTGAAAAATCACGATTTTACGCCAAAAAAGTCACATTTTTCCAATTTTAGGGGGCCCCCCCCCCCCCCCCCTCCCCACCCCCCTGAATCCGCCTCTGAATTCGATGCCAGATAGCGTTATTTATATTCGAAGATCTTAAAAGAATTTCTTATATAGTTCATTGCCTTCATTAGTGCATCATAATAGTATGAATGTATGAATAAAGCACCAAATACTTCTAATCTTTTGGCACGTCAAACAATCTTCAGACGACACTGTAAACAGACTTACAGTTGTCAAATTGGACGACGTCAAACAGCTTACATTAAATATATTTTAAAATGTTTATTTATTTGGCAATGCTGATGTATTCATATCTGTAATTTTGCATAAACCGTGTTCACATCTATTGACATTACCAACACAAGTATCGGGAATATTATTCAAGGATAAAGGGTCAAACGGGACAATCTTATTTTATCCTTGTTCAAAAGAACCCGCTAAAATGATAAATATGACGCTATAGGGCTAATACAGTCCTTGCATCAATCAATCATGCGCATTCTGTCAAGTTTTTGGACATAAAGGTTATTAGAATTTAATGAAAACATAAAAAAAATTACCTGCCGTGAAAGCGTGAGATGTCCTGGTAGGGGGCCTAGTGGGCGAAGCTCCCCTTAAGCTCTGGGGGTTTGAGGAATTACCGACATTTATTTGAACGACAATTTTAATCAGACCAAAAAAACTTGACTTTGAGTCTTAATTTTGTCGGATAATTGTTAACAGTATGTTTTTGTCAAAATATAAGAACCTAAAGTAAAACTTTTTTTTAGCAACCGTGATGCGAATTGTTCAACTCATGACTGATCGATCACGATAGTTTAGCCCTTCAAAGAACTATTGGTTTAGTGTTAACGCATTCCTCATTTCACTAATTGGTCTGTACTTTCGGTGCTTGTCCTTTCGGGCGGTTCTAATTATTACTTCCCGTCCGGATGGGGAAGGCTTTTCTTTTCGTCGTTTGATTCATTCATTGAAAACGTATGATTCGACCGTTCTTATTCATAGACAAACAAAAGCGGAAATTGTCAATACATGAACTTGTTGTTGATTTCTGATAAGCTAACGTAACTAAATTAGATGATCAGAATCGTTTCATGCAGCATTAATGTTAACATATTCGCCTTTGTCTGTCTATAAACAAGAACGAATCATACGTTTTCAATGAATGAACCAACGGCGAAACGAAAAGCTTCATCCGGACGGATAGTATACTGATCATTTATCAATGGGTGGAGCTTTTTAGAATGATATCCCAAATTTACTCCTAAAATCATTACTATTCATTTTGACTTACAGGTCACGAGTTAACCATTCATGAAAAAGTTGTTTGTTGAACTGCTTAATTAACGTTGTATAACATATGCTTTGCGAATTTTAGGGGGGAGGGGTGCACGCCCCGCACGCCCCCCTCTAAATCCGCCTCTGATAACTGCTCTAAAATAATTTATTCTGTTATAAATAGTTAACTGTTCTAACTTTTTGAACATGACAGCTGATGGTGTTTCAGTGGTTGCATTTAGTGATAATTCTAGCAGCACGTTTTTGCAGTTTGTATAATTTGTCAATATGAGTACAGGATGCATTTCCCCAAACTGTGCAACAGTAATCCATAACAGATAATATATAACTATTATAATAAAGTTTAAGACAATTCGAAGGTAAACAAACTTTAAGACGACTCATTAGAGAAAGTCTGCTAACAATAATAGTACAGAGTTTAGCAATTTGAACTTCCCATGAGTGTTTTATCGATGTATATACCTAGTAGTTTTTCTGTTTCAACAGAGCTAATAAAGTTATCTTCATCAACATTAATTCTTACATCAGTTTCATTTAGTAGATGCCTTCGATTTGAGCCAATCAACATAAGTTTGTTTTTTCTGTGTTTAATACCATATTATTCTCACGACACCATTCAACTACATTATGAAGATCTGTGTTCAGTTCTACATTTAAAACAGAAACAGAAGACGATGACTTATGGAGTGTTGTATCATCAGCATATAAATCAGCATAATCATTTTGGAGAACAAGGGGTAAATCATTTATAAATGTTATAAAAAGTAAGGAACCAAGTATGGAATTTTGTGGAGCACCTGAATGAATTGGTTAAAAATCTGATTCTTCACTGCCAATCTTAACTTTTTGACATCTTCCTGATAAATAAGAATTAAACCATTTAATGGAATGATCATCACATTGATACAGTCTGAACTTCGACAGCAATATCTGATAAATCCCTATTTCAAAAGCTTTCCTAAAATCTAAAAATAAAGCAGAAGTAAAGTTTCCTTTATCCATTTCATTCAGCCAACGGTCAATTAATTTTAGAAGTGCTGTATTACAAGAGTGGCCTGACCTGAAACCTGACTGTTGTCTAAGAAGAAGCTCATATCTATTAAAATATGTATACAATTGTTTGTAAACTATTTTTTTCAAAAATCTTATAGACAGTTGGAAGAACAGATATTGGTCTATAATTATTTACATCAGTATTATCCCCACTTTTATGAAGAGCTGTAACTCTGGCATTTTTTTAAAATAATAGGAAAAATGCCTGTACAAAGACTTAAGTTTTTTTTATATGAGTCAACGAATCAGCAATTAATGGGGCTGATAATTTTAAAATGCGGGAACCTAGCCCATCAATTCCTGTAGATTTCGAAATATCAAGATTTTTTAATTCTTTAAGCACATCTGAAAAAGTAACTGAATAAAGGGAGAAAAACACATCATCACTAACTTTGCCTTTCACAAATGCAGATATTTTATCGCAGTCAAATGTTTGTTTAGGATTAGGGATTAATTTACCACCAACCGAGCTGAAATGATCATTTAAATGATTAATGATATCAGTGATATTTGTTAAATAAATATCAATTTTCTTAAGATTGGTTATATTTTGTTTACCAGTAGAATTAATATCTTTCAGATGTTTCCATAATTCCTTACAACTACGATCAGATTCGATGACATTCCGAAAAAAGTATCTTTTTGCAGATCGTATATTGGATGATGTCTTATTCCTGAACAATTTGTAATTCTCATTGTCGTTTGCCTTTTTAAAATGATCTCGAATTATTCTAGCTTCTCGTATATCTTCATTATACCATACTGGTTGATGAATTCTTTTAACACGTTTTTTGATAAAGGGAACATGTTTATTTAGTACAATCATTATCAGATTATACCATAAACCAAGAGCTTCATTTGGGTCGTCAATTTCAAAAATGACATCAAATGGTTGAGAAATCAAATTTGCATAAAAATCATTTTCATTAAACTTTTTAAAATTTCTGTATTGGATTTCAGTGTCTGATTTCTTTTCGACTTATTCTATCTTCCTTTGATAGGAATTTATTTAATGTACAACTTACTGGATAATGATCACCAGGGCCCCGGGGCATAGCATGATACTTGTACATCATTAACATAATCTAGAAATGTTGTATATATGTGATCAATTTAATGTAACACTAGTAGAAGTAACACGAGTTGGATCAGTTACCATTTGATGAAGACCATATGATGTCAGAAAATTTGCCCACTTAGGGACCGACCATTTAACTTGAAGGGGGGCGTTATGGTTTTTTGCTTCGTTCAGAATTTTTTTTTCGGACGACACGAGTTAGAATATTATTTTTTTTTGTCGCGCAAAGCGCGAATTATTTTTCCAGAATTTAACATTAGGTTATATGACATAAACTCTAAATCAGATTATTTTTTTTTCCTCCACCAAAATCAGAATATTTTTTTTCAGTAAGTTAAATGGTCCGTCCCTTAGATGGTAATGGTCTCAAAAAATCAATATTCAGATCACCTAATATCACGATACTGTGATTTTCAATTAATGCATTAGAAACTTCATTTTCAAATTTATCATACCAGACAACTGAACTATTTGGAGGTCTATATACAAAACAAAGTAAAAAGGGCTGTTCATTAGCAGGACAAATTTTGAACCACATTGATTCAACTTGATCATTTTCTAGATAACTTAACCTTTCATATTTCACATGATTAGCAAGGTATGCAATCAACTCACCACCTTTTTTGTTTTTTCTGTCTTTTCGTGTATTTTTGTTGGTATAACCATCACTATTTAATTCATTGGAATCTACATTACAATTTTCAGAATCTAAAAATGTTTCACAAAAGCCAATCACATGTGGGTTTTTCCTCCTTATTCAATTTAGTAAAATTATATTTCATTTCATCAATTTATGATAGGAGATGCTGAATATTAAGACTTGAAATCTTGAAACCTTTTTTCTTGTGACTAAAAATATTATCAGAGTTGTCTTCATATTTAAAAGAAGTTAAGGAATGCTTTGATTCTGTGGTGGTTGACTCATTGCTTGTTTTACTACACTTTTTACTGTTCTTTAAATTCTTAGCCACAGCAGAGTCAGATGATATATCATTGTAAGTAGATAACACATCGCATATACAATTAAAAATAGCATTTGAGCATGCATTACATATTACAGAGTCAAGAACCTCAAATTTCTTCAAAATATCTAATATGGTAGAAAAATCGAAAATTAAAATAAATAAATGAACATTATATAAAAAGGACATACATACAATAGTCTCGAAAAATGTGTTCGTAAACAAGACACCAGCCACAAAATAGTTCATAGTTTAATGTTAGAGTGAGTGAGTGTTGTTTATAGTCAATTCATGCTTAGCGGAAAAGCAACATATACCAAAATTTTATAGTCTTTGGTTTGACCCGACCGGGGCTTGAACCCAATATCTACCGCACGCGAGGCGAGCACGCTAACCATTACGCCACCGATGTGGTTTCTAAAGTTAGAAAACATTGGGAAATATATTAAACGTTGTTAGAATTCATCGTGCATTCATTCATACGGAGAACAGTCTTCTTTTCAATATGCAAAATTAAAATAAAAAACAATTGAGTTATACATTGTATTTTCAATGCGGTAACTAAAAAAATAAAATAGTCGTTATACTGAACAGAACACTTTTAAAAACTGACTAATTCACATCTCAATTCAAGACGCATCAATCCACTTTCAAACTTAAGGATAACATTGTTAAGCATCCTAAACGGACAAAACTTCAATTACAATTATTGTAGTAGAGCACAAAGCTTGTGTATAGCAAAATATTGTTGAAACAAAGCTTGTGTATAACAAAATATTATTGACGCAAAGCTCGTTATTAGCAAAATATTGTTGAAGCAAAACTCGTGTATAGCAAATTATTGTTGAAGCAAAACTTATAAATATCAAAATGTTGTTGAACCCCAAGCTTGTATTTATAGCAAAATGTTGTTGACACAAAGCTTGACCTATATATACATCGACAAATTGACAGTGAGAGGCGGTTAATTTAAGCAATATTTATTTAGAAAATAATCAGAAAATACAGTACATCAAACATAGTAAATATAGAGAGGCGGTTAAGAACGGAACTTTACGACAAAAGAGATGATTTAAATTTTCCTATTGTTAACTTTCCATTTATATGCAGCAACATTTCCAGCAGCATCTGCATAAATTATGGAGTATATATCTTTCAGTTGATACGATATTCCAGAGCTTGTGGTTCCTAATGGAGTGTTGCGGCTAACAAGGAAGCTACTGAACCAAGAATGCCTATTGGATAAGTTGAAGTCATCGTTTTATGGTCGCCACCGTGAATTGGTTGACCGTTATGGAATATCTGAGGCACAAATGAACACGGATATGTTCAACTTGTCACAAACACTTCCCGGTTCTTTCCACATTCATGACTAATCACCGGGTTTGTAACTAGATAAACACGACGGGTTCCACTAATAGAACAGGTATTGAAAGGAATAATCTGTGTAAATTTTATGAGATTCCCTCAAAGAATAAATTTGCTACGACGAAAACAAACAACAATTCTGAAAATGTCCAGTTTTTCATTAAAAACCCCAATTTGGTTTTTTTTTCATACCAAAAACGGTATTCCAGTATCCCTAATTGTTGATATAGCAAGAAAATGTCACTGTATACTATCTTTTAATTACAAAAAACATTTTTTTTAGCAATTCTTAAAATTCAGTTTTTTATTTAAAAACTAAGATTTTACCCCAAAAATAGTAGTTCAATCACACATTTACGAATTTAAGTCAGAAATTCTGGAAATAAACATAAAAAAAAAATTTGGTGAGAATCTGTCAACAATTTACTTACAGATCATATACAAACATACGATACATGTACCCGTTTAACCTACATGTACCGAATTCCGTTTTACAAATTTTCCGTACTTGTTATTGAAACATATTTGTCATATCTGTACACGTGCGTTGCAAAAAAAAAAAAAAAAAAAAGCAATTTTCGATCACATGACATATACAACAATGCATCTGATTTGAGCAGGAAATATTACAAAATGTTGCAATATCATTATTTTATCTGATCGCATGCTAAATAATATTAAGATTTAACCAAGTTTAACAATATTTTGCCACGCGTAGGTACACATTTCAAAATATCCTGTGGGTAAATCATAACACGTGTATTATAGCTTCTTATGATTTGTCCTCGGTAATGCCTTGTAAATATATGTAGATAATCCCGAGAACTTCCGGATTTTTGTATAGGTCAATTTCCTTGGGCAATTGATCAGAAAAGAGATTATGCAAAGATATGGTGTAAACACCACCAATTGGTGGTTGGACCATAGTATAGTACGAATGTACATCAAAGGGTATGTTGTTTTGTTTGTTTATTTATTGTGGAAATATATACCTTTTCGATCTGTGGTTATTATTTCTTTTTTACAATATTTATAAACTGAGGTAATGCTAATGGTCGATAATAAGTTTTTACTTCGCAACAAAGACAGAAGATACCAAGACGTGGTAATAAAATGTAAATCGACACGGAAGGACACACACGTGGCCAAAAAATAACAAACAGACAAATTAGACAAACATTAATCGACGTAGATGATCACAGAAACTAAAGATGAACTGACACGGTCTCCATGTGCTCTGGAAGGGTAGGCACTTCTTGTTCCACATATCACACCCATTGTGCTACTCAGGTTTATGAAAAAAGATAAGACGTCATCTATATAGCTGAAGCTGAAATTAAAGAATTCAGCTTATTCCTTCTCTTTTCTCTAGAGTTGCCCCTGTATGAAGTCAGTCTCAGATGAATATAGAAATAAGTCTGATAAAAGAGGAGCTCAATTAGTACCCATTGGAATACAAGTTAATTCCCGGTTGAAAAAAAAAAACATGGCCACAAAATACAACAAATATGTTGCCGATGAAAAAAGTTAAGCAGTTTGAAAATGCCTGTTTTAGAGTACTTTTTGTTATCAGTGTAATTTTTCACAACGTAAGACTTTTCTGGATTGTCTCTATACTAAAAAGCTACTGGAGCGTAGAATAGTGAAATGCAGTTGATAACAATTAGCGAACTGCATCTGGATTATGATAGGCTGAACTGCCATTGGATAACAGTATAGTGAACTACCATTAGATGGCAGTAATATTCCGAGGGAAAATCGCTATTGCGAACTTTGTCAAAAGAATCAAATTGGAGACGAATATCATTACATATTTGAATGTACTAATTTAAGCGAAAAACGTTCTTCACTACTTCCAAAACATTTAATTGAACGTCCCAATATAATAAAATTCAAAAATTTAATGATTAGTGAACGGAAACCAATCCTGCAAAAACTATGTAAATTTATTAGATATATAAATATGATAGTTTGTCCTCCCGGCTAATTCCATCTGTCGATTTACTGTATTTGTATATATTGTATATAGTTTAATCTGTCCATTTATTTGTAACTTCTCTGTATATGTGCTATGCACTGTCAGTTTGAGAAATAAAGATTATAATAGCAATATAGTGAACTGCATCGAGATAGCAGTATAATAACTTCAGTTGGATAGCAGTATAAGTGAATTACAGCTGGTCAGTGAACTGCAGCGGATAAATTAATGTTATGTATTAATCTTAATGGGATATAAGTGATTCTTCAACACTAATATCTCAAATAATTGAGAAAAAAATCAAATGTGGGGAAATGTTGCAAAAGAGGGGGCATATCCCGAATGTCTACTGTGTAAAAGCGATAGATTTATGGTAAGTGAACCATGGAAATTCGTGTATCCATAAACCTGTTCTCGTGAAGATGATGTACGGTAGGTATATTTAATAAAAAATATATTTGGGAGGCTGCCACAGTCGTTTATGAGACGATAGCGAGAATAAAGAATTATTGGTAAAGAGCTTTTATTTGCTCTTTATTCTATACAGTCAAAATTGAATGTGGTTTTCAAGATGGGTAGGGAATAATTATAAGTTATTTTTATATTTAGGTGTGTTGATTTAATATGGAATATTTATTCAGCTATTTTTTTAAAACATTTTTAGGAATGGACTACAGTTTCCGGAAGTTCCATTACACTCTATTTGGAATTATTCTTATTTGTTTGATCGGTAAGTGCAAAAAAAAATGTTATATGCATGTATGTAGAATAAAATATGATTAAACATTTGCATCTAAAATTCATTCTTTCTATCATGTAAAAGACTGTAAGAAGAGTTTGAAGATACCAAAGTGGCAATCAGAATCCGTAACTCGAAGAAGGTCAGACAGCACAATGGCATGAAGAAAAAGGACAAAAGGACAAACAACGATCTAGAAAACACACACATAAAACTAACTATGTTGTTCCGGAAGGGTGGACAGTTCCTGTTCCTGTAGTGTAATTGCTGTTACGGACATAAACTGCACATAGCTATCTTTGTATATATCAGTTATCAATATGACGTTGCCACGGAACTCCTTACAGCCAATGGAAGTGCTAGGTGGCTTTATGATGATTTTTTTAACTAAGACTTTGATTCACATTCCAATAAGATCCGAAAAAAATCCGAAAATCGTACGATCTGTTTCAGAAAAACAGAAATGAGGATAGAATACACTAAGCAAGTTACAATGTATAAAAAACACAAATTCAACCAATCAGAGCTTAGAACATCTTGAAAAAGTAGTCCCTTTAAAACAAATGAGTTCCATTAACTTTGTTGCATTTTGAAGAAGAAATTTGAAAGAATGGCATTAATGAAATTTATAATTAAATGTTAATATATAAGGAACATTTTAAGCCCAAATTTGATTGGATTTACTAGTATTTTAAGACTTTTATGGGGGGATTAATTTATAACCTATAAGGTAAGAATTTCTGGGGGTGATGGCGCTATTTTAAGAGTATTTTTGACAGACCGTAGAGGAATCGTGTATCTTAAAAACATATAATATGTTGGAAAGAATATTTTAGGTTAAACTTAGTTAAAAACAATGGATAGGCAGGCTAAAGAAAAACAAGAATTTAGCAGAAAATCGTAAAGAAATTAATCTACAACTGTATGAATAAATAATGGCAAGATAGTATTAAATTTTTCGAGTTTTTGAATAATTAAAAGAAATATTTACAAATTATTATTTTCTATTTCGATAGGTATTTTATACGGTGGCAGAGTGAAGCGAAATGTTTTTGAATTTCGTGACATGGTTTCAGCTGCAACCGGCCGTGACCCGTTAGACTTTTATGGATACGGACATTATTGTGGACTAGGAGGATATGGTTCGGTCGTTGATCCGATAGACTTGTAAGGATAATCCAAATATAGCTATAAAGACTATATATAAGAAGAGTTTGAAGATACCAAAGGGGTAATCAAAAATCCGTAAATCGAAGAAGGACAGACCATACAAAGGTCAAAAGAAAAAAGGACAGATAAGGATCTACAAAACACTACACAGAAAACTAAAGAGTAATACGAATCCCACTAAAAACCGGGGTGAACTCAAGTGCTCCGGAAGGGTAGCAATTCCTGCTCCGCTTGTGGCACCCGTCGTGTTACTCCAGTTACAAACCCGGTGACAAGTCATGAATGAGAAAATGACAGGGAACTGCTTACGACTAGTGGAATATATCCGAGGTCATTTGTGAAACAGATATTCCATAACGGTTAATCAAGTCACGGTGGCGACCGTAAAACTTTCGGAGTGATGACTTCAACTTAACCCTTAGTTCTGTAGCTTCCTTGTTAAGAGCAACCCTTTATCAAGAAAATCCCGATAAGAACCACAGACTCTGGTATATCGGATCAACTGAGAGATATATACATGTACTCCATATGCAGTTGCTGCTGGAATGTTGCTACATATAAATGGAAAGTTCACAATGGGAAAATTGGAATAATATCTTTTGTTATAAAGTTACATTCTTAACCTGCCCTCAGTGTCAATTTTGAGGTGTAGGTCAAGGTTTGAAGCAGACATATATGTATCTAGTATCCTTTATTTCAAGCTCAATGGGATAGATGCGATCAACACAATCACCAATCTTAGAATTATTTAGTTACACGACATCAGATGTCTATAATTTGTCAGGATATGAGAAACGCAGAAAATCCAGTTGTGTTATTCATAAACCACATTGTGTAGTACTTAATCTATAAAGTATTAATAAAGTTATATTTAATTGGTAATTATGGAATGCAAATTTATCCATTTTCCTGGAAAAGTAATAGGGAATTTTCTTTTGTTGATCAGCCATAATATGATCGTCGGTAATCCACAGCTGATTACCCTTCGATTACTCTCCACGCATCACCCGTGTGTCAACTGTCAGAGAACCCCTCGTTTCGTTGGAAAAAAGCTATTTGTAGTTACCAATTAAAATAATCATTGATATGGGTAATCTCCTGATTTGGGGTGAAAAGCTACACACAAAAATGGGGTCTCAAGCTTTTTTGATACATTTAAAAGCTGTAATTTAATTAGCTATAAGACAGTCGTCGGGACTTTTCAAAGTGTTCTAAAACGATCACACTACTACGAGGATTTCTTTGCCAATTTGACTGACAGGTGATAAGTGGAGAGTAATCGAAGGGTCATCAGCTGGGGTTTACCGACGTTGCCATAATATATACAAGGTCAATCTGACAATAATGATGATACAATTGTATAGATAACAGGTGTAACGAATGTTATTTTATGTCAATTTCAGGTGTTGTAAAATGCATGATACATGTTACGCAGACCAGAAATATTCACACTGTGGCATTTTTTCTCCTAAATATACCTGGGAAATGACGACAAGGGGTATTATATGTCGTAAGTTTAATCAATATACATATGAAGAAAGTCAGACGTATTCTTGTTTAAAAATATGAATTTCTTGCAAAATTCAACAAAATTCTCAATTACCTACCGCTAAAATGTGTTGGTTCTTTTGGTTTATCGGAATTTCAAGATGGCCACCACAACAGTAAAACTTTAAACGTATGAAACTGTGTAAAAACCATGGAACTATTTGAAAGCAAAAACAAAATGCAAAAAAAAAAAATGGCTGAAATGTTCTTTGGATAATTCTATGCAAAATGCTATAGACTGTGTTTTTTTATATAGTAGTCGAAAATTCATAATAGTCGTAACCACAGAACAAAGTTTTAGCACAAGACTCTTATGAGTAAACAAATACCTTTTCTCAGAAACTATAAAATTGATTGATCACCAAACTGTAAATAAATAATCTTTGAAAGGTCCCTTTTTATTGATCGGAAATCCAAGATGGAAATCACCACAGGACAAATGTAAAATAAGACCTTATGGGGAAATTATCCTTGTCTAAATACTACAGAACCATTTGACAACAAACTTGACTGAAATGTTCCATGGATGTTGCTCTGCCTAATGTCTGTTTTGAGTCGATCGTTTGTTCAAAATGGCCACCATCACAGGACCAAATGTTAGAATAGGACACTTGTCACAATGAGAAAACAAATATTTTCCTCAGAAACTGTAATCTTTATTGACCCAAAATTGCACATGAATAATAATTGAATGCTCTGTTAAAGTATATTTTTCGTTGATAAGAAAATCAAGATGGCCACAATCGCAGAAAAAAAATTAAGACACAAAGAGAAAATTATTTCAAAATTATTCTTAAATGAAATTTAGCAACCTTGGCTGAAAAGTTTTAAGGACAGTCGTCTACCAAATGTATGGTTTTGTGCTGAGCGAAAATCCACAATGACCGACACCACAGGACATTCTTTAACTATGAGAATATGAATGAGCATCGTTTTCTCTAAAAGTACAGTACATAATGAACTGGTGATAGAAGATCGAGAGAACCTCAACAATCGCTTGCTATCGAAAAGAAAATGCTGTAATACTGTCAACGTACGGATGTGGGTGAAGAGATAGTTTTGTCACAATTCAGCAGAATATCGTATCAGAACATTAAATAATGTATTTAACGCTTACCCATATATTGTTTTCAAATTTTAGTACTCGTGACATTTCGGTCGATTCCGTTAATGGATAGCAGGAAAATAGCGGATTCAACCGAGGTTTCCCGATTGTATTTTTCAGTAGGGTTGTTATTCTATCTGAATTTCAGTACTATTTAAGGAAAATAATTTGCTGTGCTTTTTAATATATATATATATATATATTTGTTTATATTGAATAATGTACACAAAACCTTTCTTCTGAATTTAGATGACCCACCAAATGATTTCTGCAGACGACATTTGTGCGAATGTGACAAGGCATGTGCTCAGTGTTTTTCTGCTAACAATAAGTATTATGAACCCACATTAACAAGAGCAGTTCACAGAATTGCATACGATATTGTTCATTTTCTGGAACCTGTAAGTTATTTATTTGAAAATATATAATAAAATGCGCTTTGCAGTTTATAGGGCAAGATTTGTGTAATATATTGTTATTTGTTATATAAACATTGTTTATTTTGATTGTCAGTGTGTTCACTTTGGCCAAGCAGGTTTTTAACAAGAAGGTATTTGGATGCCAATGAACACGGAAGCTCATATATTTCATTTCATTTTATTATGAAGATAAAGTTTAAACAGTGAAGGTCACCAATTCCACCAATATCAATAAAACTAACAATCAGCTCTCATCTTAACTGAATTCACAAAATAAAACAAAAAAGACCATGTCATATGACATTGTAAATCCAGATCCTGGTTTGGGACAGACACAACAATGTGGCGGAGTTAAACCGGTTAATGGGATGCCAAACCTCCCCTCTTGATAACTGGATCTCCAACGACAATGCTTATAAACACATATGGATTTTAATATAAACATTGTGATGGAATTAATACTCTAACATGCCGTGGACATTTAGTAGAGGACGATTGCCATACAGATTACAGATTCAACAGAAATTCAAGAAAAAATCCAGTGAAGGGAACATCACACCTGACCGGATGGTGTGAATCTATTAGTATTAATATATGTCAAAGACACAAGTGATAAGGGGCCGTCGTGATCGTATGGTAGTTGGATTTATAACTACCTATGCAATCAGTGCCTATCACCACTAACATTGTGAGCTCGAACCCGCGCAGGGGTACTCGATACAACATTATGTGATAAAGTTTGTCAGTGACTTGCAACAGATCGGGGGTTTTCTCCGGGTATTCCGGTTTCTTCCACCAATAATTCTGACCACCACGATATAATTGAAATAGTATTGAATGTGGCGTTAAGCACCATAAAACCATAAACCACAAGTGATAATTAAGTAGAACATGTGTAAATTTAAATATTTAACCGCCGATAGTTGAAAAACAACATCTTAATACCAAATTGACGAGAAGAATACGACTATTTGGACTTTCCCGATTCGATTCTAAAATTGTACGTTTTGATAGGAGTTATTTCTCTTACAACGGGCAGACTGGTATCCGGTCTAGCAAGAGCAATGGAAAGGACAACGAATATAAAGCATAAAGTTCTCATAATTTGTAGATATTTGAACCTTATAAAATCAGAGGTTGATTTTAATGCAAATAAAAAATTCACAATTTGTTTGAACAGTAAAACTTTGTACAGATTACGGGAAAAAACAAATGTTATATTTATTGGACTCTGGAGGAAAGTGGACATTTTGCCCGCCTTAAAGAGAAAAATATCCTGTAAAGCGCATAATTGTAGAATTAACGTCGGAAATGTGCAAAAGGTATATTATTTCCTCAATGCCTAAATCTACAGTCATAAAAGGTCGCGCAGTACAGCAAAATCCACAACAGCCGTGCATGTGTATTGTATGTACAGCTAAATCCACAACAAAATGTCAGGTATACCTGTGTAGGCTGTGTGAGGTAAATACTACCAATGTTAGAGCTGAAAAACCAAGCCACACCAAGCCAAGGCCATCTGTACATAAAGAAAACAAACCTGAGTATTAGACAAATTGCTGCAATCATATTCCAAAACAATGTTAATGGGGGTGGGGTTGTACAAGTTAATTTTTCAGGTTATATATGATTACAGTCATAGAAGTCATTTTTAATTATACACGGTTTATTACATAGATTTACAGTTCCTAAATAATGTAATTATTGTTAAAATTAAATTTTTTCTCCCTTAGGCATAGGTGGCCGCAACCGTTTTTTTTTAGCTATCCTCCAATCTTTTGACGATGAGTATACCTGATAAAACTTAGTCCTGAATCTCGTAGACCGCACTACATTAGATATATAAGTGTGTATCTCTTGTGATCTTAGTATCTATCGTTCTAAACGTATACACTGTCTACTTTTCAACGAGATTCTTCAGGAAAGAACAGCTTTGGCTAATAATTCCAATACTCCAATTCGTTGAAATCAGTTGCAAAAAAGCCCGGAGTAGTTTAAGTGATAAAAATATAATGAACAGCTTAAAAATAACACTCGACAAAGCAGAAAAAACGGTATAAACATCATGTAGGAGAAAGGACCAATTACCAGAGAAACGTTCTGTAAACAATTAATGAAAGCTCCTTTGGTTGGAAAAACACGAAACAATAAAACAAGGATAACACCGACCTATAACTTTTTTTTGTCCTTAGCAAAAGTATAGTTACGCGTATCACAAAATCCATTGGAAAACGTATAAAACCTATTCTAACATATATAGCAACATATACATAGGGAGTGGATGTGGTCGAGTGGTCTAGGGCGCTGGACGTAAGGCTAAGCGAATGGTGCTGCAGTGTATCAATGGTGTGAGTTCAAATCCCGTCGAGGGAAGAACAAAAATTTGACAGCTCTAGAATCTAATTCTAACACTGTTTGGTTTAATTTGCGGACATATATATATAAATATATATATATATCTTCTTCATATCAATGTATAAATTCAAGTTATTTCTCAATTTCTAAAATTTGTATTTCAAACACTGCACTGATGCTGTTCTAGAGTCATCATCGTAGGTAACCCACAGTTGATCATGCTTCGATTACTGTCTACTCATCAACCGTGGGTCAACTGGTACAGCAATTATCGTAGTCATGTGATCATTTGAAAACACTTTGATTAGTCCCCACGGCTGTCTTTAAATCACAACTTTTAAGTGTAAGAAAGGAGAGCTCTCATTTTTCTGCATAGCATTTTTCACCTTAAAGAAGGAGATTAACAATATCAAACGATTAATTTTATTGGTATCTGCACGGGTGATGATGAGTGGAGGGTAATCGAATCGTCATCAGCTGTGGGTAACCGACGATGAAGAGTCATAGACAGTCATGTAAAGCATATTAAAATACCGGTTCATACTGGAATCTAACACTGATATATTTAAACAAGCTCACGTATATTTTCCACTCAAACACCACTTTAGTTTATAGGGAAATGGTTTGAAGTATACTCGCCGAGAACAATTCCACTAATATCAACAAAACGAACAATCGCCCCTCACTTCAACTATTTGAACACACAAAGACCACACATTCTAATGTAGTTGTTTTTTAATATTCCTGGTTTCTGATTGGAAAATGCTGTAATTTTCACGGTATCAATTCCACGGTTGAAATATCATGAGATATTTTTTTACAATTTTAGTCGCTTACGTCATCTTGTCAATAATGTGGCAATACACATCTCTATACTCATGACTACATTATAATGGAGATAACTGTATTGTATTTGAAAACTTCACGGCATCAATTGTCGATTTAATGGTCGCAAATGTCCGTTTATTGGCTCCGCTAACGCGTCGCCAGTAAACTCAAATTGCGACCATCAAATCTCCAATTGATGCCGTGAAATTTTCAAATACAATACAGTTATCTCCTAAATATGATGTTGGGAATCCATGTCCTGGCTTGGGACAGTCACAAACATGTGGCGGAGTTAATGGAAACCCAACCCTAGCCTCTTAATAATAGAAGCCCAACCCTATCCTCTTGATAATAGAAACTCAACCCTACCTTCTTGATAATAGAAACTCAACCCTATCCTCTTGATAATAGAAACCAACCCTATCCTCTTGATAATAGAAACCCAACCCTAGCCTCTTGATAATAGAAACCCAACCCTATCCTCTTGATAATAGAAACCCAACCCTATCTTCTTGATAATAGAAACCCAACCATATCTTCTTGATAATAGAAACCCAACCCTATCTTCTTGATAATAGAAACCCAACCCTATCCTCTTGATAATAGAAACCAATCCTAGCCTCTTGATAATAGAAACCCAACCCTATCTTCTTGATAATAGAAACCAACCCTATTCTCTTGATAATAGAAACCCAACCCTATCTTCTTGATAATATAAACCCAACCCTATCTTCTTGATAATAGAAACCCAACCCTATCCTCTTGATAATAGAAACCAACCCTAGCCTCTTGATAATAGAAACCCAACCCTAGCCTCTTGATAATAGAAACCCAACCCTAGCCTCTTGATAATAGAAACCCAACCCTAGCCTCTTGATAATAGAAACCCAACCCTATCCTCTTGATAATAGAAACCCAACCATATCTTCTTGATAATAGAAACCCAACCCTATCTTCTTGATAATAGAAACCCAACCCTATCCTCTTGATAATAGAAACCAATCCTAGCCTCTTGATAATAGAAACCCAACCCTATCTTCTTGATAATAGAAACCAACCCTATTCTCTTGATAATAGAAACCCAACCCTATCTTCTTGATAATATAAACCCAACCCTATCTTCTTGATAATAGAAACCCAACCCTATCCTCTTGATAATAGAAACCAACCCTAGCCTCTTGATAATAGAAACCCAACCCTAGCCTCTTGATAATAGAAACCCAACCCTAGCCTCTTGATAATAGAAACCAACCCTAGCCTCTTGATAATAGAAACTCAACCCTAGCCTCTTGATAATAGAAACCCAACCCTATCCTCTTGATAATAGAAACCCAACCCTATCTTTTTGATAATAGAAACACAACCCTATCCTCTTGATAATAGAAACCCAACCCTATCTTCTTGATAATAGAAACCCAACCCTATCCTCTTGATAATAGAAACCAACCCTAGCCTCTTGATAATAGAAACCCAACCCTATCCTCTTGATAATAGAAACCCAACCCTATCTTCTTGATAATAGAAACCCAACCCTATCCTCTTGATAATAGAAACTCAACCCTATCTTCTTGATAATAGAAACCCAACCCTATCCTCTTGATAATAGAAACCCAACCCTATCTTCTTGATAATAGAAACCCAACCCTATCCTCTTGATAATAGAAACCAACCCTAGCCTCTTGATAATAGAAACCCAACCCTAGCCTCTTGATAATAGAAACCCAACCTTATCTTCTTGATAATAGAAACTCAACCCTAGCCTCTTGATAATAGAAACCAACCCTATCTTCTTGATAATAGAAACCCAACCCTAGCCTCTTGATAATAGAAACCCAACCCTATCCTCTTGATAATAGAAACCAACCCTAGCCTCTTGATAATAGAAACCCAACCCTAGCCTCTTGATAATAGAAACCCAACCCTATCCTCTTGATAATAGAAACCAACCCTAGCCTCTTGATAATAGAAACCCAACCATATCCTCTTGATAATAAAAACCAACCCTATCTTCTTGATAATAGAAACCCAACCCTAGCCTCTTGATAATAGAAACCCAACCCTATCCTCTTGATAATAGAAACCAACCCTATCTTCTTGATAATAGAAACCCAACCCTAGCCTCTTGATAATAGAAACCAACCCTATCTTCTTGATAATAGAAACCCAACCCTATCTTCTTGATAATAGAAACTCAACCCTATCTTCTTGATAATAGAAACTCAACCCTAGCCTCTTGATAATAGAAACTCAACCCTATCTTCTTGGTAAAAGAAACTCAACCCTATCTTCTTGATAATAGAAACCCAACCCTATCTTCATGATAATAGAAACCCAACCCTATCCTCTTGATAATAGAAACCAACCCTAGCCTCTTGATAATAGAAACCCAACCCTATCCTCTTGATAATAGAAACCCAACCCTATCTTCTTGATAATAGAAACCCAACCCTATCCTCTTGATAATAGAAACTCAACCCTATCTTCTTGATAATAGAAACCCAACCCTATCCTCTTGATAATAGAAACCCAACCCTATCTTCTTGATAATAGAAACCCAACCCTATCCTCTTGATAATAGAAACCAACCCTAGCCTCTTGATAATAGAAACCCAACCCTAGCCTCTTGATAATAGAAACCCAACCTTATCTTCTTGATAATAGAAACTCAACCCTAGCCTCTTGATAATAGAAACCAACCCTATCTTCTTGATAATAGAAACCCAACCCTAGCCTCTTGATAATAGAAACCCAACCCTATCCTCTTGATAATAGAAACCAACCCTAGCCTCTTGATAATAGAAACCCAACCCTAGCCTCTTGATAATAGAAACCCAACCCTATCCTCTTGATAATAGAAACCAACCCTAGCCTCTTGATAATAGAAACCCAACCCTATCCTCTTGATAATAAAAACCAACCCTATCTTCTTGATAATAGAAACCCAACCCTAGCCTCTTGATAATAGAAACCCAACCCTATCCTCTTGATAATAGAAACCAACCCTATCTTCTTGATAATAGAAACCCAACCCTAGCCTCTTGATAATAGAAACTCAACCCTAGCCTCTTGATAATAGAAACCCAACCCTATCCTCTTGATAATAGAAACCAACCCTATCTTCTTGATAATAGAAACCCAACCCTAGCCTCTTGATAATAGAAACCAACCCTAGCCTCTTGATAATAGAAACTCAACCCTAGCCTCTTGATAATAGAAATTCAACCCTAGCCTCTTGATAATAGAAACTCAACCCTAGCCTCTTGATAATAGAAACTCAACCCTATCTTCTTGATAATAGAAACCCAACCCTAGCCTCTTGATAATAGAAACTCAACCCTAGCCTCTTGATAATAGAAACTCAACTCTATCTTCTTGATAATAGAAACTCAACCCTAGCCTCTTGATAATAGAAACCCAACCCTATCCTCTTGATAATAGAAACCAACCCTAGCCTCTTGATAATAGAAACCCAACCCTAGCCTCTTGATAATAGAAACCCAACCTTATCTTCTTGATAATAGAAACTCAACCCTATCTTCCTGATAATAGAAACTCAACCCTATCTTCTTGATAATAGAAACCCAACCCTATCTTCCTGATAATAGAAACTCAACCCTATCTTCTTGATAATAGAAACCCAACCCTAGCCTCTTGATAATAGAAACCCAACCCTATCCTCTTGATAATAGAAACCCAACCTTATCTTCTTGATAATAGAAACCCAACCCTAGCCTCTTGATAATAGAAACCCAACCCTATCCTCTTGATAATAGAAACCCAACCCTATCTTCTTGATAATAGAAACCCAACCCTATCCTCTTGATAATAGAAACCCAACCCTATCTTCTTGATAATAGAAACCCAACCCTCTCCTCTTGATAATAGAAACCAACCCTAGCCTCTTGATAATAGAAACCCAACCCTATCCTCTTGATAATAGAAACCCAACCCTATCTTCTTGATAATAGAAACCCAACCCTATCCTCTTGATAATAGAAACTCAACCCTATCTTATTGATAATAGAAACCCAACCCTATCCTCTTGATAATAGAAACCCAACCCTATCTTCTTGATAATAGAAACCCAACCCTATCCTCTTGATAATAGAAACCAACCCTAGCCTCTTGATAATAGAAACCCAACCCTAGCCTCTTGATAATAGAAACCCAACCTTATCTTCTTGATAATAGAAACTCAACCCTAGCCTCTTGATAATAGAAACCAACCCTATCTTCTTGATAATAGAAACCCAACCCTAGCCTCTTGATAATAGAAACCCAACCCTAGCCTCTTGATAATAGAAACCAACCCTAGCCTCTTGATAATAGAAACCCAACCCTAGCCTCTTGATAATAGAAACCCAACCCTATCCTCTTGATAATAGAAACCAACCCTAGCCTCTTGATAATAGAAACCCAACCCTATCCTCTTGATAATAAAAACCAACCCTATCTTCTTGATAATAGAAACCCAACCCTAGCCTCTTGATAATAGAAACCCAACCCTATCCTCTTGATAATAGAAACCCAACCCTAGCCTCTTGATAATAGAAACCAACCCTAGCCTCTTGATAATAGAAACTCAACCCTAGCCTCTTGATAATAGAAATTCAACCCTAGCCTCTTGATAATAGAAACTCAACCCTAGCCTCTTGATAATAGAAACTCAACCCTATCTTCTTGATAATAGAAACCCAACCCTAGCCTCTTGATAATAGAAACTCAACCCTAGCCTCTTGATAATAGAAACACAACCCTATCTTCTTGATAATAGAAACACAACCCTAGCCTCTTGATAATAGAAACTCAACCCTATCTTCTTGATAATGGAAACCCAACCCTAGCCTCTTGATAATAGAAACTCAACCCTAGCCTCTTGATAATAGAAACTCAACCCTAGCCTCTTGATAATAGAAACTCAACCCTAGCCTCTTGATAATAGAAACCAACCCTATCTTCTTGATAATAGAAACTCAACCCTATCTTCTTGATAATATAAACCCTACCCTATCTTCTTGATAATAGAAACTCAACCCTATCTTCTTGATAATAGAAACTCAACCCTATCTTCTTGATAATAGAAACTCAACCCTATCTTCTTGATAATAGAAACTCAACCCTATCTTCTTGATAATAGAAACTCAACCCTATCTTCATGATAATAGAAACCCAACCCTATCTTCTTGATAATAAAAACTCAACCCTATCTTCTTGATAATAGAAACCCAACCCTATCTTCTTGATAATAGAAACTCAACCCTATCTTCTTGATAATAGAAACTCAACCCTAGCCTCTTGATAATAGAAACTCAACCCTATCTTCTTGGTAAAAGAAACTCAACCCTATCTTCTTGATAATAGAAACTCAACCCTATCTTCTTGATAATAGAAACCCAACCCTATCTTCTTGATAATAGAAACCCAACCCTATCTTCTTGATAATAGAAACCCAACCCTATCTTCTTGATAATAGAAACTCAACCGTATCTTCTTGATAATAGAAACCCAACCCTATCTTCTTCATAATAGAAACTCAACCCTAGCCTCTTGATAATGAAAACTCAACCCTAGCCTCTTCATAATAGAAACCCAACCTTAGCCTCTTGATAATAGAAACTCAACCCTATCTTCTTGATAATAGAAACTCAACCCTATCTTCTTGATAATAGAAACCCAACCCTAGCCTCTTGATAATAGAAACTCAACCCTAGCCTCTTGATAATGAAAACTCAACCCTAGCCTCTTCATAATAGAAACCCAACCTTAGCCTCTTGATAATAGAAACTCAACCCTATCTTCTTGATAATAGAAACTCAACCCTAGCCTCTTGATAATAAAAGCCCAACCCTAGCCTCTTCATAATAGAAACTCAACCTTAGCCTCTTGATAATGAAAACTCAACCCTAGCCTCTTAATAATAGAAACTCAGCCCTAGCCTCTTGATAATAGAAACGCAACCCTAGCCTCTTGATAATATAAACACAACCCTAGCCTCTTGATAATAGAAACCCAATCCTAGCCTCTTGATAATAGAAACTCAACCCTATCTTCTTGATAATAGAAACTCAACCCTATCCTCTTGATAATAAAAACTCAACCCTAGCCCCTTAATAATAAAAACTCAACCCTAGCCTCTTAATAATAGAAACTCAGCCCTAGCCTCTTGATAATAAAAACTCAACCCTAGCCTCCTGATAATAAAAACTCAACCCTAGCCTCTTAATAATAAAAACTCAACCCTAGCCTCTTGATAATAAAAACTCAACCCTAGCCTCTTAATAATAAAAACTCAACCCTAGCCTTTTAATAATAGAAACTCAACCCTAGCCTCTTGATAATAGAAACTCAACCCTAGCCTCTTGATAATAAAAACTCAACCCTAGCCTCTTAATAATAAAAACTCAACCCTAGCCTCTTAATAATAGAAACTCAGCCCTAGCCTCTTGATAACAAAAACTCAACCCTAGCCTCTTGAAAACAGAAACCCAACCCTAGCCTCTTAATAATAGAAACTCAGCTCTAGCCTCTTGATAATGAAAATTCAACCCTAGCCTCTTAATAATAGAAACCCAACCCTAGCCTCTTGATAATAGAAACTCAATCCTAGCCTCTTGATAATAGAAACCCAACCCCAGCCTCTTAATAATAGAAGCCCAACCCTACCTCTTGATAATAGAAACCCAACCCTAGCCTCTTAATAATAGAACCCCAACCATATCCTCTTGATAATAGAAATCCAACACTAGCCTCTTGATAATAGAAACCCAACCCTAGCCTCTTGATAATAGAAACCCAACGATAGCCTCTTGATAATAGAAACCCAACCCTAGCCTCTCGATAAGGGAAACCCAACCCTAGTCTCTTGATAATAGAAACCCAACCCCAGCCTCTTAATAATAGAAGCCCAACCCTACCTCTTGATAATAGAAACCCAACCGTAGCCTCTTGATAATAGAAACCCAACCCCAGCCTCTTAATAATAGAAGCCCAACCATATCCTCTTGATAATAGAAACCCAACCCTAGCCTCTTGATAATAGAAACCCAACCCTAGCCTCTTGATAATAGAAACCCAACCCTAGCCTCTTGATAATAGAAACCCAACCCTAGCCTCTTGATAATAGAAACCAAACCCTAGCCTCTTAATAATAGAAGCCCAACCCTATCCTCTTGATAATAGTAACCCATCCCTATCCTGTTGATAATTGGACCCCAAACGGCAATAGATATATAAACAAACGAAAAAAGCAGGCACAGATTCGCTTCCTCTCAAAATGACCACATATTACCACAAAATTGAATGACAACATTTTCATGTTATTTTTGTCTAAATTCTTTCAGGGTAAAACATTTTGATTTTACACAGAAATGGTTTACCATAATCGATTGTTTTCTCATACGGTCTGAATAATTTGTCATCAACATACTTCAAGGATGTCAGAGACGAAATGTATGTCTTACTGGTATATACATCAACAGATGCGTGTCGAAAACTCCTTATTGTAGGTGCTTCCAGCATCTTTTTACCATTAAATAAAATAAGCTTTAGACTCTCTTATTTTATCGAGGATCTTCATACAGAGTTATTGAAAAAAAAAAAAAAAAAAAAACCAACCAAACAGATAAACAAACAAATAAACAAACAAACAAAGATAATAAACACACTTACAAATTGCTTCCTTTACAATAAAGACGTAGATATGTAATTTAGTGTGAGTGAAGTGTTTATAAAATAAAATCAAATAACTGGGTTAAAAGTTTATCTATAGCTAAGACAGATGAATATTAGGTTTAAAATAATCAATGTCCGAAAATCGGCTCCTGTTTTGCGAATATTTGGTTGACATCCTGCATAGCCTTTATGTGAAGTGCTTGAAAAATTTATTGGATAGATTTGCATCATTGATACAAAGCTATTCAGTAAAAGTTGCAACATCTGTGGTAGACTATACAATTAAAAATAATCTCCAAATAAAATTACCTATAGAATTGGTATAATCTTAAAACGGACAAAATGATAACAATTACCAGTGTACGAAAGTCTAAGTGCTGTGTTATGACAAAGATTCACCCTTTGTATCTCCCGACACTATTCCTTCTGTGTTGTTGGTGTGACACTTTATACTGTTCTATAGAGTATAACAGCCCATAGATGCATTCTTAATTGGATCCACCCAGAGCGGGTTATGAAAAGAAGATTAAACAGTCATGAAGAAACAATTCCACCACTATCAACAAAACGAACAGCCATCTCTTGCCTCAAATCATTGAATTAAAAATAAGATCACATCATAACTGGCGGCATAGGGTACAAAAGACGAAGAAAAACAAAACAGAAACACAACACAATATGTGTTGGACACCACTATATGCAAACACACAAATAACGTAAATACGACATGAACCCTCCTAGAAACAACTAAAAGACGAACCGAACATGCGGAATAACTAAAATACTGCTTGTTAAAATATAGTGAGCAGGCTCATGAGATTAACGAAAAGCCAACGGTAATACGACAGTTCACTTGATTTCATCTATTACGTAATGTACGATAATAATTCCCTTATAAATATATAATTTTATTCGACTTCGTTCCTATATACAGAGAACCATTGAGGTTACCCATTTTAATGATGCAAATGTCATCATTATCGTTCCATTCTCCAGAGAACCTTGGAAATTACCCGCGTAAAGGCTGTTTATATTACCATCGCTCCCGTCTACAGGAACGATAGACGATTCCCATGTATAAATGTTTCAGCACCCGGCTCCTACGACCCTGTAAAGATTATAAATTTTGTGTTGCCTAGAGAAAATGTTGAAGTAAACGGAAGTCTGATTGACTCGAGTACAAAGTCACATGACATGTGAGCGCAGAGGTAAACATTTTATCAGTTTTGATTTTACATTTATTTACATTAATGGTGACTGAACAGTTTGTGTATATTTATTTCATTATACACAAACATGTCAGATTTAATCAGTTTTGACAATCCGGTGTTCTCCAAATTTGCATTTTATTCAGGAATTGTTTTATCAAAGACGATGTTAATGAGCGGCTTAATTGGACATCAAAGAGGTAAACACAAGGTGTGTTATAATATTCTAGATAATGACATTGTATACTATAAAACTTGTACAGGTGAAAAAGGTAAATATGTACTTTTATTATATCATATATCTTCTGTAATAATTAATATTATTGGTTAGTCACACGTCGCCTTTTCGCGGGTGTGTTAAGGCTGTTTCACGTCGGTTTGTTTCATACAGTTGCTCCCCTTTGTAATAGTTTACGTAAGGGACCGACCATTTAACTTGAAGGGAGGGGTTATGGTTTTTTGTTTCGTTCAGAAATTTTTTTTCCGACAACACGAGAGTTAGAATATTTTTTTTATTTGTCGCGCAAAGCGCGAATTTTTTTCCCAGAATTCAACATTAGGTTATATGACAAAAACTCTGAATCAGATTATTTTTTTTTTCTTCCACCAAAATCAGAATATTTTTTCAGCAACATTGGAAATCAGAATATTTTATTGGAAAAAAAACATACCCCCCCTCCCTTCAAGTTAAATGGTCGTTCCCTAATGACGTTGCATCCATGGAAACGTAATCTTCATGGATGAACTGCCCGAAAGAAAAATGTGTTTCTGCAGATCTAATGCACTTATTCCTTGTTCGTTTTGTGACAGTAAGATTAACATATATATTTATTGACTATCCAGATTGTGAATATATCATTATTTTGAATACGTCGATTGTAATATATGATTTTTGGCACTTGCCAGTCTTGCGAAGCTCCACCCCTTCAATGCCCATATTTGGAAATCGCCATCGCCAAAAAACTTGTTTGTTGACAAATACGAGAATGATACACACGCACCTGTTTACTATTAATATGATACTTATGTAGCAGAATTTCACCAAAAAAAAAAGGAAAATGTACACATCGTCAGTTGCAGACAAATGATATTGAGAGGTAAACCTTAGTTTAAATTAATAATGACAATCTCCTGAAGCACATGTATACTGAAAAAAGGGGGTCATATACTATACCTACCGAACTTGAAGAAAGCACATGGAGAATCAAAATAAGATACATAAGCCTAGAACTCTATCATGTCAATATCAACATTTTCGTGATCTTTTTTTTAAGATCGAGATGCTTGATTTGCATGCAGTATCTATTTTTGCCACAGGCACAGGTGAATCAGACATCACCATCCCCTTTTTTTGCAAGTTGTGGAACACAAATTTATAGAGAAATAATCAATATAAGGACTATAATGATGAAAACCATTAAAAAACGTTTGAATCTTTATACAAAAAATATCTTGATAGGTTGGGGGTCCTGTTTATTTTTAGAATTTACATTTGTTTTCTTTATAACATACAATCTCCATAACACCTTGGCTTGGAAAGGCAAATTGTTCATTCTGACAACTTGTGTAGGACCAATTCTCAATGCATACTAATAATCGACAACCAAAAAGTATGTATGTATAATCAGAGAATAACATCCCTTTTCAGAGGTTTTTTTTTCCTCAAACAAATCTTCTGTCAAGTTACTGGGGAGGATGACTTCAATTTCATAAACATTTAAGCTTCTGAAATTTTTTTTGGTCAAAATTCATTTGCACATAACAGATTTGATCAAATAAACAACGGGCGAAAACTGATCTGACACCAGTTAGTTATTCTCTAAATCCAGTTTGTCTTTTTACCAACTAACAGATCATGGTCCATACAGTTATTACATAAAACCATAAAACCAAAACCTGAAATGAAACCTAATTATGTACATTGTAATTTAAATCCAATTTTTAATTAAAGGTGGCTGATCTAGTTGTGCTACAATATCACATTTTGATCAAAGAAATTTTTATTGAGACATATATTAAGACAGATGCTCAATTCCTTTTAATATACATATTGTAGTTTATTTAGTTATGCCAAAACATGTTCAGTAAAATTAAACCTTTACATAATTAAAAATTGCACTGATCAAATTGTATAAGCATTGATACCGGTAATAAGTTTTTTTCTTAGAAGACATACCTGGTTATGCATACATTGTACAGTGTACTGTTAGTGTTAATTCTAAAAAAAAAATTGTTTATATAAAACCCGATTGTAGAATGAATTTATCCTGCAATTGTGTGATTTTGAGTACTAATAGACAGGTCAAATAAACTTAAGTGTTATTTGATCATTGTATGTTTTGACAATATATTTTGTAGGCATATATTATTAGTGTAAGATGATGTATACATTATACATCATCTTACACTAATAATAATTTTAGAAGATGGTCAATATTCAGCATTTTCATTGGATTTACAAATGTAGTTCAGTAGCTGAGTATCATATTAACTGTCTCTGCACTGAGCTAAGTTCATTGTTGTGCATTCAATCATCTTGGTGATATATTAAGGGTATGATAAATGGGCATCAATGTAAGATGCTAAACATGTTATACATGTACATATTGATCTATTGATGAAACAGATTGATCTTCAGAGCAGCCATCAATTGATTTTCAAACCACTCAAGAAAGACAACACTATTCATCTCCTGGTGATGGTCACCATCCTTTGATTTGGCCAGAAACACTAAATCGCAACCGTCAATCCTCACTTCGCGTACCTGCATGCAAAACAATCAAACGTTTGCCTTTACCCGAGGGTATTTTTGGGGCATCAGACCCATCATTCGGAAGCCACATATAATCTGTGCAGTGATTTTGGTTAACCCATGTTTCATCCATGTACACGATATCATACCCTGCTTCCCTAAAAGATTTGATCTTTCTTAGATAATTACACCTATAATTAATAATAAACACTTGATCGTACAGAACTCTTCGATTATCACCTATTTTTTATAAGTATATCCAAGATCAATGAGAGTTAGAGTAAGCTTAGACTTTGATATTTTAATAGAATCTTTTATTTCCTCATGTATTATTGAGACGGTCGGAGCAATTTACCGTGAACATAAACCGTGGATTGTTCTTTTAATAACACAATGATCAAAGTCGTCAAAAAATTCAGCTCTTTCTTTGGGTCTATTTGACTTACAAGGCCTCTTACCATTCATAATACGGTGCACTGAAGTGTAAGACACACCCAAAGCTTTAGATGTCTTTTGATATACCCTATCAAATGAGACAATTGGCTTCTTCGTTGCCTTTTCCTTACTATAAAATGCAAACACCTTTTTTACAAACTTTTGGCATTCCGGAGATAAGTCAGACTTTTTACCCATTTTACAAAAAATGCAAAATATAACAATAATTTATGAGAGAAATGCTTGTCAGGTTCGTCTAAAGTACACGTGGCTGAGAGAAAGATTTTACAGGTAAGATACATGACGTACGGATGGCTCTTCTATAAAGTACATCTACTCCCACCCGAAAAATGACAACAAAATAGGACCAAAATATAAAATTTTATCTGAGTGCAGCCTCAGCCAAAACAATAAAAAGCATTACTGTAACATATTTAGTTAGCACTTCTAATTCTAAATAAAACTCTCGTTTATTTTGCTGTTCAAAAATCTAGTTTAAAAGATATTTGGATTTTTCGTTATTCTAATCAAAAAATTATTACTTTTTAATTTATCAATCAATACAATTAGCTTCTTGGTAAGCACATGTGTGTACTTGACAAATTAACATAACAAATAATATAGAACCAAGTAATATATTCCTTTTAAACCATATAGTCGTGTATATAAATATTTGTTCATACAAAAGAAAAGGTATTTTATTTAAACCTAATACAGTAGATCAAGATCAAATACAAAGAACAGGATGTCTGTGTAAATCCTGTGTTCATCTTTCATTGTACATATCCCGGATGCAAGCCATATATGCTGATGTCTTAGATAAAAAGGTCAAAACTTTACAAAGCACATCCTAGTAGCATAAATTAAGACCAAATTATGAGGTATAATTCGTAATTGGATAAATATATCACCGCATGCCAACTTTTTAATCATCTTTCTTTATGATGGTTTCTTTTTAATATTTTAGGTAGAAGAAATAGTTTTTTATATTCTTGATTGATAGTTAAGTTTTTATAGAACTGAAATGTTTTATAGACATGATTTAAAGTTTTGATTTATTGAAATTTATATAGTCTCTCATAATTCTTTATAGAATGGCACTTGTATTTTATCTATAAAACTTCTGTTTTAATGTATATATTGTGATGATTGTGTATTATAAGCATTACAAGTGGTGAGACTTTAATAAAATATTGAATCTGAATCTTTTAAAACATTAATATTATGAAATTAAACGACGCTTCTTCCATAATTATAATTTATTCTTTTTTGATGAGTAACAATAAAATACAGAGCCCGTTAACTGACATGATAACTATTTTTATGACGTTATACGAAATAGTATTTCGCATAAACTAAATTAAAAAAAATTCTATAAACGAAATAAAAAAAAAATTCTCATGTCAGAAAACGGGCTCCGTAAACTATTTCGTATAAACAAAATTAAAATTCTCATGTCAGTTACTGGGCTCCACAATAAAGCAACATATTAATATGCATTTAGCTTTTCTATTTTCTTTTTTTCCTTTCATATGAATTTCAAATATAAATATTTGGTGCGGACAGCAGAATCATGAACGCTCAACGATGGAAACTGGCAGAGCATCAGCATAACAAACCTGGATATTGCCGATGGCATAGTTGCCTGCAAATTCAATAAGCCATGTGAGGTAGAAATCACTAAATTAGACCTGCGTTCAACAACATCGCAACTGTATAGCGAAATCCGCTCACGAAAATAATAAACCGAATTGTTTTCCTTTTTTTTTTTGGAAAATTTTACGTTCACGATTTATTACTTATCATTGACTGTATGGAATTAATATTGATAAAGTGTCTGTGTTCAATATAATATCGTAAGTATGTGTTGCGTCGGTAGAAAAAGTCACAATAAATTTTTTCCACATTTACTATACCCCGAAAAGTCAGAGTGTGTATAATTATTTTTGCTTTGTTTTGTTTTTGACGTTTTGTTTTGTTTTTCTTTATTTGTTTGTGTGTTTTTTTGTCTTGTTTTTGTTTTGATATTTATTCAAGACCTTGATTGAGAACCAAATTCGATTGATGTCTATGTATTCAATCCCAACTCCTTCTAATTATAAAGGAATGATTCTTAATGAGACCTTGATATATGAGAACCAAAATTTGACTCATTGATATTCACCCATCTAACTCTTTCTAATTAGAAAATAATATAAAAAAAACAATGAATTAGCATTTACATTTAATTAATCACATCAATGATTGGAGCATTTATAAGGCATATAACAAATAACATATGAAATATATCAAATCATAACGATATAATGATGAACATACAAACATTGAACATTTCCAGTTTAAAATTGTAAATGTTCATAATGTCAATTGTCTCTTAAGCACTAATATTGGTGATTGAGTCTGATGTTCCACCCAACACCACACAAGTACTCGGTAATGGTGTTCTGGCCAGTAGTGAGGTCTCTGCATAGGTTCTGTAAACGCTCCTGGAGCTGAACATGTCTCTGTTGAGTACGCTTAGCTGGTGGATTACCGACGGCATCTTGCTGGATAATAGTACGGACAGTAGCGTCTTCCTTTTGACACCACTCGATGACACGCCATATAGACGGATGGGCATGTCCTACCAGATTGAAGAAATTGTTGTTCCAGCTCTCGCACATGTTGTTGGTTCTGGCATCACCGTTGACTGTGGCATCATGTACGTTCCAAATGGCTGGTGGAAACATAGATGGTCTACGTGTTAAGACCAGACGGACTGCTTGATTTTGTGCTGGATTCTGCTGTCTAAGTCTACCACTGATGTAAGTTGAATCAAAGTAATCTAGGAGCTCAGCTGCCTCTGGTGGGTCATCAGGGCATAGTGTTCTAAGCAGATGAATGCCATTGGTCAAATCAGGTACTGGTAAAAAGGCAAGACTATCCATCATACCACAGAACCCTCTGAAATCGTCGTCGTTCTTGTAGAGAGGCACCAAACCAAACTGCTATATCTGTCGCCATGATGCTTGTGACAGATGGTAGAAACAGCCCTGGTGGTTGGTGTGGCGACCAAATACAGCTGTAACTATACGAAGAACTGCATCTTCAAAGTCTGGACATTGAAATGTAGGATGCTGGCATGGCAGTTTAAACAATAGACTGGAAGAGTTCCCTGTAAGTATATTGACATTTATTTGGCAGGAACGCATATACTGCAGTGCCTGTTACATCTTTGAATGGAACCCGGATGGTGTATAGCTGTTTAAATGGGGGCGGAGGTACAGAGAAGGTACCGTCCATGAAGATGAAGAAGGTCTGGGCATTGGCTAATCTTTCCAAACTGTCTGGTTAGTAGAAGACTAACATTCTGTTTTCTGCATTCTGACCGGTGTCGTATTGCAGGAACTGTTGGTTGTTGTTGTGTACTCCTCAGGCAATCTGACATCTGCATAGGTGGCTGGGACTGGAGGAGATGGACGCTGGTATCGAATTGTGCGTTTGAGGTTTTCTTCACGGGGCAGCAAGGCTTGGACATTGTCGTCACACTGGGACACAACGTGGGCAAAGATCTGGCTGGGTTTGTCTCTGGTGTTGGTTGCGAGGTATTTCATGGCATTTCTGGTTTTTGAGTACTTGATGCTTGTATCACTGGGAGCGTGATTGTGTGCTGCCCAGGAACTGGATTTTCATTCTGAAGTGTAGTGCTAAGGTTTCCTCTGCATCCTATGCTTGACCGTTTAGCACACTTCCACCACTGATTGGTCTTCCTGGTAGCAACCCTAGTAACACAGCTTGGAACCACCTCTGTTGCTTGGTATAATCTCCATTTTCGTTTAATGATAGTGAAAGTTAACTGTTTCCTTTTATACAAAAAGTGAAAGAAACCATACATTTTGCTCTGAACTGACTAGGGCATGGAATACACCAGGTATGGTTTAACCATATGTTGATGTTGAACAATTTCTTTCATAATTGTATTCTTAACTATTAAAAATGACATATGTATGTCTGTGTATAAACATTATGACAATAGCAATCAAGTGGCTTCTTTTTATAAATTACCCCTTTCCATTTAAATCATTATGGTTTGAGTCATTTATGAATTAAATACATGTACTAAATAAGCAATTGGGTCTCTATTCAGGAAGAATATATTAATTACAGTATAAACAAATTAAAGATTAAGGCATTGAAATAATTTTTACAAACAACTTTAATTATCTGAAAGATGACATTATATATGTGACTTTTTTTCCTGTGACTTTTTTCTTGTGACTTCTTTTCCTGTGACTTTTCATCCATGACTTTTTTTCCGTGACTTTTTTCCCTACATTCTCTCCATATACATTGTTATTGTCTGTAAGTGTACCGGTATAGTGTAAACGTAAAGGGTCTCCTTTCCAATTCAAATGGACTTACACCGCTACAATTTTTTTTCTATTATACTACGCCAAATTGACAAGAAAACGTAAAACGTTTCCCTTTTTATATAAACTTACAAAATAAGGAATAGAACTCTATATTTGAAAAGCCCAATTTTCATACACTTCGGTAAATTAATGACAATACCATTTATGATGAACAAAATCATATATTCTGTACAAATAATTATCTGTTTGTCCCATAATTAATTTCTACGCTTCATTGTGACATATATGACAATGCAGACTGTAAAGACTCTCGTGTATATAATTTTAGGAAGCTTATACATTCCAAATAAATATTAATGTTAGGCATATTAAACCTTTTAGAAATATGTTCCACGATATAGCGTGGAAATCATCGTGGAAAAGATTAATATGTCGTGTTCACCACACATATATTAATCTCTTCCACGATGATGTCCACGCTATATCGTGTTCAAAACACATATATTAATCTTTTCGATGATGATTTCCACGCTATATCGTGGAAAAAACACACGTATAATAAAAGTTAATCCCTTCCACGATGATACCACCGCGGATGAAAAATATCAGTTTACCTGTTCCGTCGTGTTTTCCGCGACGGGGCCATCGTGGAAAGGATTAATTTCCGTGACAGAATAGTGGGAAATGTTAAAAAAAACACGCTGCTCCCTCTGTAGATAAACTACTATTGAAACAAAAGAAGTTGTACGTATTGCGGGATATTCAATACGGGCCGCTTTTTTTTTAATAGTACTGTATCTTATACTTAAAACCATTTCGCTTGAACAGTTGACTACAGAACGACAGGGATATAAATTCCTAACGGTGTATACGTGTATCACATTTCATTTCTTACATTAGCATTAGGGGAAAAGGGAGTATTTAACTCTTATAAAAAGATTTCGATGCTACATTTTTTGTAACTGAAAAAAAAAATGCACTCTGAAGCAGAATTTTTGTCCCAATCTCGATCAAGACACCTTTTCCAATAACATAGTTGGTACTTCATATCATTTAAAGGGGAGCTTATTCAAAATAAATCCCAAAACGGCTAATGATAAAAAAAATTAATAGCAATAATAAATTTATGTTTGCAATAAACAATCCAAAGGGAACACATTGATGATTATTTTCCAAAATTTTCCAACAAAAAATATTCTTTTATTGTATGATATATCCAGTTTAAGGAAAGGAAATCTTAATTGACCTTCCCTACAATATTTAACTCAGTAGTCCGTTAGGGGCCTTCGTGGATGTGATCGTTTGGTAGCTGGATTTACAACTACCTATGCAATCAGTACCTCAAAACATATTCAAAGACGAGACCACAGCATTTTACATGATGAAATCGTTCCACTTTATATTACTTAATCTAAATCATATCATGTTGGTGCTCTCCAAAAGCACACAATAAGAACTTTGTTTGTTTCTTTGATGTGCATTCAATAAAAAAAAGCATTCGAAAAAGCATATTCATAATGAATTAGACGAAGCCGCCTGTAGCATAAATAATGATTACGCTTCTAAAGGTATTCTGGCTTTATTACTTACTTTGTAGTTACCCTGATTGTAGGAGGAGTTCAAGTGGATCTCTAGAGTTTGAGTTATGTAAATTACACGTATGTTTCAGTGATGGCAGCTAGTTACTCTCGAATGACAGCAAATCAATCAAAGTTGAGCTTTTGAATGTGTTGGTTCGGGCAAAGACTCGAGAGTTGATAGGGTCGAACTCTTTGGTAGAATATTTCGTTCAAATAGGACTGCAGTCAGAAATCTAGTTCCACCTGAACTCGTCCTAGATTTGCATTGTCCTCGTAAATGTGAAAGGATATATACACATCTACTATCTATTATTTTTGTTTTGTACGAATATTTCCAGGTGTTTCTTGGTTGTTAATTAGCTGAATGCGTCAGTCTCCAAAAGACATTTGAGATCTGCAAACAGACAAATCATATCGACTTTTGTAATGCATTATTGATTATATTAAATTTACAAATCACAAACTATATGAGCGTATTTTAACTCGTGTCTTGTCAATTTTGTCTTGTTCTTTACATATAGTGAACTTTCATAGGTAACTTTGTTTTAGATGTGTATGTGTATGCGTAATTTTCTTAAACATACAGATGTACATTTCGTTGTATATTGAGTTAACAATTTAATTTGTCAGCCGACGATTGCACATTACCCACCGAATGGACGCTTCTCTGTAGGATATGATGTAGCTATCAAACATTGGAATCTATACCATGAGGTTTCCTCGGGACAATCAGTACCTAGCATTACAGCAAAGTTAATATCAATAAAGTTTATATTGAAAAAAAATTGAATGTAAATTTTTTGTAAAAAATATTTCAGTATCCGCCTCCCAACCCTGAGGATTTTAAATTGCTGAGAATACCAGTAAGAGACCTCAATGTCACTCCCAACGATACAGTTGAGCGAACAAGAAGGTATTGTATTATATAGTTGCTTTTGATTTTTCTCTTTATGTACATGGTATTTCCAGAAAACATAAATTTCCATTGCATTTCGGAGATAACTTGAATTGCAATATAACATACATTTCCAGTGTGACTTGTTTATCAATTGATAAGTGAAAGAAGATATTCTTGATATTATCATTATTACATCCCCCACAAAAGCGTTATTTTACCATGTGTGTGTAAGCGGTGATGGGTGGGGTGGTGGTGGGGATTAATTGATCACGTCCTATAATACAGGAATATATGACGATGGTATCGGTCGACTTTCAACGTTATATGGAACTTCAATATATTAGTGGGCGAGGTTTTAATTTTAAGCTATGATATATCAACGAGTGATATTTTACCTGCGCCCAGCTTTCTTATAGAGAAAACAAATTCTATGCTAGTAGAAATTTTAAATAATCTGTTAATTTGGACATGAAAAATGAAATACGGTTAGATTTTAAAAAAATAAATAAAAAAAGCAGAAGCTATTTCTTACTTTAACATTTAACAGCATCATAACATTATTTCCGTAGTTGTTAATCGAATGAAAATTAAATACAAGTTCAACACGTGACATCTACCCAAATGCTAACTTGCATGGTATACTAATATACAGAACTATTTCCTTTGTAAAGACACTCATGCAGTTTACATGATTGTTTAATTTCAAACAAATGTCGGCCATATTGCTCATCTGTTTAGTTTTCTGTGTTGTGTTTTTCTTTGTTTTGTGTCTTGTGCCCACCATTGCCCGTGTCTCTGGATTGTCCATTATTGATTGTCCCTTCGGGTTTCTCTAACGTTTATTCATTTGTTATTTCAGGTGTCATCGAAATGATCTAGAAAACGTGATTCCCTTTGTTCTGATTGGACTGCTATATGTGACTACAAATCCCGATCCAACAACAGCTGCATGGCACTTCCGGATTTTTACAGGATTCCGGATCTTTCATACGTTTGCATATCTTATGGTACTTCCCCGACCATCCAGGGGAATAGGATTCCTAGGTGGATTCTTGGTCACAGTATCAATGGCTATATCTGTGCTTAAATCAACATTATATTGATTATATTTTATAATATACTAAATAACATAGACAAAACTTTATATATCAAAAAATAGTCTTATGTACAAATACAGTAGCACTTATATAATAAAATGGAAATAAAAAAATAGCATGTTCTAAAATCCAATAGAAAACTCATAAAAAAGAGGCAAAATCAATACTCGTAACACACAAATACAAGACCTGACCTCTCAATAAAAGTGGCAGGGTTAAAGTAGTTTCATTGACTCAAGCCTCTCGTCTTAGTGCAATGATTTGGCCATGAAAGTTTTCCCCACATGTTTGGTTTATGGTGTTTAATGTCACTTTCAACAATATTTCAGTTATATCGTGAAGGTCAGTTTTATTGATGGAGGAAAGCGGATTATCAGGCGAAAACCACCCACCTGTCGTAAGTCACTGAACAAATTTATCACATAATGTTATATCGAGTTCACCTTGCCAGGAACGGAGTTCGAACTCGCAACTTTAGTGGTGATAGGCACTGCCCACATGTGATTAAAATTATTACCCTCACATATAAGTCGGTGAACAGCGTTGTTGTAAAGAAGGCCGAGTCTAGAACTTTATGGTAATATATTTATTCTTTGTGACGCAACAGTTGTCACATGAAAAAGAACAAAAACGTAGCTATCGAATTTAGGGTACACGACGAGTTTCTGGAATAACCGTCATCAGGTAAGGTCTTAATAAAATTATTGGAAAGCCAAATAAGTCAATAGTCTTTGGTACACAAATCGGAAGACATAATATGGAAACAATACCCCGGTAGTCAACTATCAGCCAAAATTTAATGGTCAATATCATCTCTCGTTATCTGTACACAAGTCGCAGAATAATTTTCCACAAGGTGTTGACGTCTTCCCAAAAACCGTTTGAAAGATAAAATGAGACGATTTTTCACTAATCCTTGATTATGAGCTTAAAAGTCAGAAGACGGTGACGTTGATTGATTGTTGTTTAACACCAAATGAAGAATGTTCATCTGTGACATGGTGAGATCAATTAAGTTATTTTTGATGGGATAATGATGGTGTCTGCTTTGTGCTAAACCAACTGACTGGTATAGACATGTCACTCCACTCGAACACATTGGACTGATTTTGTGGCAAACAGTCTTTGCTCTGTCTCCATTTAACGCAGGGGTAGCAACAACCAGTAGACAACCGGGGCGTTTTTTTCTCACTTTGCATTAACAAGGAAAGACACCAAGCATGGCATTTGTGTTTATTTCAAACAACATATGTAATACAATACTTCAGACGTTTCTATCTGTTTAAATAATCAATAGTATAGTCGCAGAGACGTTTGAAAAATTACGATTTTGATTTTCATGAGTGCCACCATTTTGTGGAACTCTTTGGTATTGAAAAGCACAAAAATGGCATTATTCTTCGTCACACCATCTATACCGGTTCCTTGCACAGGTCTACAAAATCAACATATACTAAAATAACATTGGTTAACGACACAGATTCTAAAATAGCCTAAGATGAGCAAAATTTGAACCGCATCATTTTCACACATATATTTTTGAAAGAAAAAACAAAGCAATATTTTAGGTGGGTTGATAAAGGTTTGATAAAAACCCATAGTCGGAGTCGGACAGTAAATGGGGTGGTTGCGCTGTTGTTTCTTCGACTACATGTGGAAGACTGTTGATTTTCTCTATCCATTAACATTGGTAAATGTACATTATCTTGACTGGTTGTTAAAGAGTATTGTGTTGATATGTGATGTTTGAATTCACCGGAAAGAAGAAATTACGACACTGACATTGTCAGTATGGCAGTTGTCTTACAGGCGAGAAATGTATTATATATGATTTTAACTTATTCACCTCAGTAATATTCAGAGATTTTTTAACCATGAAATATGCATAATTACTTTTTTTTAATTAGTAATTAAAGTTCTATTACATTTTGGAGAGTTATGTTCCTTCAGTGAATCGCCTACCGTTCTTAATGAATGTCTGTACTGCTTTCGATAACAACATATTTTGGGCTTGGTTATTTTGAGAGTCTCCAAATAGTAAAGTTCTAATATCTCTCCGAAAATTATGGTGGTGCAAAAAATTAAAGAGAACTGTCCTCTGTTTGATATACAAGGGACAGTTCAAGAGAAAGTGGGAAGCGTCCTCCCTGGTAAATCCACAAACACATCTCGAATCTGTTATTACATTAGATCGAAATAGATCATACTTAAGCGAGCTACAACTACGACGTAATCTTGCATATGAAATATTATGTCGTCTATCCCCAACTAAAAAATGACCCTGAATTTTAGCCAGTACAACTTTACTTTTAAGGTTAATTTTAAATGAGTCAGATGTTCTGGTATTGCTGGTGGCGTTGTCTAGACTGTTCCAAAGATTTATGACAGACGGAATGAACGAAGATTGGTATAATGATAAGCGACATCTTGGGACAGTGTAGTCATTTCTGTTTTGAACAGAGTAGTTGGTAACATCACGAACCAGAGGGGGCAATAAGTCATACAGATAAGATGGGGGTGTCCATGGTACATATTATACATTAAGCATAACTTTTTGCGTTCCCGTCTACTTGATAATTTTCCCCATCCCGTTTCTTGATATAAAGAGTCCCTACTCGAATACGCAGTTAACCCAGTAACAATACGTGCTGCTTCTAGTTGTAATTTTTCTAGTCTGTCGTTGTCCATCTGTGAACAATTGTCCCACACTTCGCAAGAATATTCTAACAAAGGTCTAATAAAAGTTAAGGAGATTTTTTTTCAAGAATTTCCCGTTTTAAAACAAATTTTCTTAGAACACATCATATCCAGAAATGACATTACATTTGCTTATTTGCATATCTAAGATGCCGGCAACTCAATTGTATACATTTTTTATATGATCTATATAGAAGATAATTTTTATAACTGCATGCATGTTAATTGCCGGAATTGAAAATGGGACATTGAATTAAGCCAAATTAAATGAGATAAAAATGGATGACAACCGTGAAATATTCGAAGTTCCTGTAGTGTATGAAAATCTGAGGCGGCAAACCCTTACACTGGCCTTAAGAGTCTCTATATAATGTCTGAAATACATGAAATTGGTGGAGTTCGACACCAAATTTACCAACGAATGATATTTTGTGATCAACTTGGATTCCTGAACTCTGGATAAATTACTATTCACAAACCTTATATTTCTAGGTTCTAAACTCGAAGTTCCCATGATAAATAAAACATTATCATTTTTGCAAGCACGCAAGTTAGAAAAAATGGCTAAATTTGAAAGAAAACAACAAAACTATTTGTATTTTAGCAGACGAAAAATTTTGCGGAAGTCAAGAATAACATGTTAATTATTGAGCCATTGACGGAAGCAATACATTTCCGTCTTATAAGGAATTATTTGAGAAACTTGAGGAGCAATCCATTCAGCTTGAAAATGCAGTCACGTGATCAAAATCTAATTTAAATGTAATGAATATTTATGAGGAAAAGTACATTAAATTTCTGGATATGTAATTGCTTGGATGCCTTAGATAGTATGTAGTCAATATGTCGTGTTCATTTACCGTCAGAATGAACACAATACCCAGGTGTTTATGGACGTCAACGGATAGTATGTCGGTTTGTCCAAACCTGAAGTTAAGATTTCCTTGTCGTCTACTATCAAATAGCATAATGTCAGTTTTATCTGGATTGAACGTTATTAGCCAGTCTTCACTCCACTTGTTAATGTTTGAGAGGTCAGAATTAACCATGTCTTGCAAGTTTTGTAGATCGTTACTAGTATGTCCAAGAGATGTATCGTCTGCAAAAAGTCTACATATATCGTCTGTGTGGTCAGCTATGTCGTTAATATAAATCAGAAATAGTATGGGACCTAACACTGACCCCTGAGGGCCACCAGCGTATAAACAACCAACCTCTGATTCTGTGTTATTCAATACAACTTTCTGTTTTCTGTCAGTAAGATAAGTATTAAACCATTCCAAGATGTCGCATCTCATACCATATTTCTCTAGTTTATAAATTAGACCTCTAATCCAGACACGATCAAATGCCTTATTTACATCGCAAAACGTCAGTGTCAAAGGAGTCTGATTTTCAAATGCAGTCATAATAAAATGGTATAGTTCAACTAGTTGATGTGTAGTGGAATATCCAGGGAGAAAGCTAGACTGAAGTCTATGTATATACTTATGGTGACTAATATGGTTAAAAACATATTTAAAGACAGTTCTCTCGAACATTTTACTAACACAACTAAGAAGCGATATTTGTCTATAGTTCGAAGCGATAGATTTGTCAGATTTCTTAAAAACTGCTATAACGTTAGCGAGTTTCCAAAACGACGGAAAACATTTCTTCCTTAGAGACAAATTAAACAGTTTACAGAGTGGACGACAAATTGTGTTTATAGTGACAATTAACATACGGTGACTAATATCATCTGGTCCAGATGCTTTTTGCGGGTCCAGGCAAGAGATAATGTCATTTATGTCTTGTTTTGATACAGTAATTTCGGTTAGAATCCCAGGTCCTCTGTCCGTCATGTAGGGGATATTTTTATTGTCGTTGTCTAAAGTAGCAATGGAGCAAAAAGAGTCGTTTAATAGTTGCGCTTTTTCCTGATCTTTGAATTTATATACAGTATCATTTTCATGTGCACAAATAGGGGGTAATGAATAAGTAGGGGAATAATTCTTAAGCAGTTGCTTGACGGTTTGCCAATACATTTTTATGCTTTGTTGTCTTGAGGTCAGAAAGTGAGTCGCTTATTTTTTCGAAGTAAGACACTTTGCACTGTTTTTTTTAATATTGTTTACTTTATTGCGCTGAGACTTGTACTTCAGCTCTGTACTACGAGTTTTTAATCGGAGAAAATTCTATCTAAGTTTGTCTCTTTTTTAATTTCCTTTTATAGTTCCGAAGATATCCATAGTTTATCGCTATGTCTAACAAGTATCGTCTTAAGGTGTATACATTATTTAGCTATAGTAAGGAACTTATCAGTAAAGTTAATACAAACGTTGTTAGTAGTGTCGTCGTCATTAATTATGGTATCTCAGTCAGTATCCGAAACTTTCTGTCGAAAGCGTTCATAATCACCGTGTTTGTAATCCCATATAATACATTTAAAACATATATTTAGTTTGAATCTACAATCAATTTCTATAGAAGTACAGTCATGGTCACTGATAGCTCTGTCTATCGGTATAGTACCAGATTCTATAGTACGGATAGTATCACTAACTAATATAGGATCTATAGATGATGACGAATTAGCCATGAAGTGAGTTGGATCGTGTATAGCATTAGCTAACCCATTCACGGACAAAACATCATTAACATAAAAAGGTGTACGAGAGAGAAAATCAATGTTTAGATCACCAACAATCAATAGATTGGGTGAAAGATCATAAGCTAATCCTATCCACTGGTTAAATAATGACCAATAATTTCTATCAGTGAACTGTGGGGATCTATAAGAGATATTCAATAGAGTTTGCTCGGGTTTGGTTCTAATCTCGACCCAAATACATTCTAAACCAGGCAGTTCGAGATCTTGTCTACGATCAACCTTAATGTAGTCTTTGTGGTACAATATAATGCCATCACCTAGACCTATGCCTATTCCAGCTCTGTCTTTTCTGATAATAACGTCATATCCTGGTATAGCCAGAACGTCATCACTAATAGAATTATCTAAATGTGTTACAGTGAAACACAAGATATCGTGATCTAACAAATATAAAATAGAATCTAGTTTGTTCCTAATACTTCTGATATTGAGATGAAAAATTGTCAGTCCACTTGAAATTGTGTCATTTGTCTCCGGTCCGGGATTTTCGGCAATATCGTTCGCAAGTAGAACTATAGAACATAATAGAAGAAAAAACTGAATATTGTCAATATGAAGCTTACATTTAACACAACGTGTTGAAATAAAATCTACAAGTAGACCCAGTAAAAAAAATTTCTCATCAATGGGAGAGATACTCACAATAACATTTTTATACACATAAATACAATGAGTAGAGCAGTAAAACATTCCTAGTGATGCCCTGTAGCTAATTAGATCATTAGCCATAATCTAAGACATAAACAATATAAAGTAAATAATGACATTTCAGGGCATCTAAGAAAATAGGTCGATCCACGGAAGGTGAAAAAGGGAGTAAAAAGGAACATATACAGGGGGAGATTTCTTGAGTTTAGTTTATAATTATTTTATTTGATCAATGATACAAAGAGGATCAGACGCAAGTTTTACCAATTTATGGAGTCTTCTGCTATATATACAATCATTATTACAGTATATTGAGAATGCACAAGAAAACAAGAAAAATAAAATTTTATCATATAATATAGCTGAAAATAGTTAACGAATAAAAATAAATGAGGAAAAAGTATGTGTGTGTGTGTGTTTGGATGCTGGATGGTGTTTGGTTAGTAATCGCTTAGACCTTTTAATGAATCGACAAACTGAATCAAAAATAAAGCAATTATCTGCATAGCTTAAGGTTTCACTTCCTGATGTGAGAAGTGAAGTATTAATCAATTGAGACAAATCGCTTATGCTGAGAAACAGATCATTTCTTATTTCAGAATATTTGGTACAAACAAAAAAGAAGTGGCTTGCATCTTCTTGAGGGGCACCGCAGCTACACGCTGGACTAGATAGCATATGAACCTTGTATAGATCATGGTTGAGGAAAGAAGCTGTACATCTAAGTTGTGTTAGGATCACGCTTAACTTTCTAGGGCCATAGTAATAAAGTTTGGGATTTGAGATTTTATTTGATTGGCTGTTAAGACGAATAGCGTTTTTGAATTTGGATAATGAAAACCGAAAAATAGAAACAAATCAGTTATTTACAAAATACCAGTAAAAACCGGAAAATATCGTATCCCAAAGGGTTCGGTTTGTGTATTACAAGCAGTCGAAAATAATAACTATTTACAACAAAAGTTACTAAAGTGAAGCACTCGTTGACCTCAAATGCATTTCATTTATAATAAAATAACAAGTAAATATAACTAGTCGTCAATATTTGCTTATGACACGCCGTTTCAAAAACTCATTTATCGAGTGAATTGTCCTATTTAGTAACCGAACACAGTAACACTCCTATCAATTACCGAATTGGTAATATTTCCGCATTAAAAGCCGCCTTTGTAGGTAGAGGTTTTTTTTCGATTTATTTCTAAATAACACTGCATAAAATTGTGAAATTTGACAAGGAGCAGCGTTACAACATATAATTGTCTTTTTATTATAACAAAGCGCAATTTCATAACAATTGTTCAGATTATCAATGAAAATTATGTAAAAAAATGCATAGAAAAATAACAAAATTTATTATACGAAATCTTTAAAAAGAATCATTATCAACAGATTTGTACTATCTGGTGTTAATATTTTATGCTTCGTCTTTCGAAAAATAATGCGACACATACTCACGAATGTTGATAAAAAGGAATAGGTCGTATTTGAAAATAGCTACTAAATGTTTGTATCAAGGGGTACCTATAATAACACCTAGATAACTAAAAATGTGACCACAGAAACATCGTACGAACAAACGAATATGAAAATACAAACATTTATCTATGATCTGAACTCATTTTTAGCCGTATGTTATCTCGGTACATTAAACTCGAAAACTAGAAGGCCTACAGAAATAATTTGCAGTACTATTAACCGCATGGCTAAAACCACACTGTAAAAAAACACTCGACTATATAAAAGTTTAAAACCAGGTTAATGGTTAAGAATTAAAAAACAGGCCTTATGTATTTTAATTAAGTAAACCACAGAGGTGCTAATTCGTGACTGATCTGATCATGGTAAATTTTCTTATTTTGTAGATATTAATGTTTGGACAACAATGTAAAAATGGTTAATATGATATAAAATTACTTTTATATAATATGGTACCAATTCATAGCATTCTATACAATCATAGTCTTTTGTTGGCGAGTTATTATGGACCTTAAAAACGATGTTCACCGAAGCCTTTAGGCTGAGGTGAATATTGATTTTTAAGGTCCATAAAAACTCGTATTGACCGATACAAAAGACTGTAATTGTTTTATTACATTAAACGAAAACGAAAGTGAAACCAAGTCAATACGAGTTTTAATCAAACAATATCAAATTTTACGGAATGTCAGGTGACAGCATGATAGCCAATACAATTGTTTAAATAAAATCATTATGTAATAATAATATTTACTTTTTGCAACGTGAGAATTAGCATCTCTATGGCAATGGTAACATTTGTTAAGAAACAATTAAATAAGAAAGATATTTAATTATGAAGTAACACGACAAATGAACAGACTAATATTTGTTGATAGACGGTTTGCTTATTATTATATCACAAGAGTTAATCCACAGATTCATGCTGAACTTCAACAGGTTGTTGTCTGGGTTGACGTCTCAACAGGTCAATATCATGTACGTCCTTGATCAATGTTTTTTCACTATCTTCGTGAACTTTTGCGAAGATACGGCCATCGTAAAACCAACACGAGTTTATAACGCCGTTTTGTCTTAGTTTGTTGAGTTCAGAAATCAACGCATATCTGCGGGTTGTTAGATTTTCGGAAATAAACGTTCCATATTGATGTTGTTTTAGTTTTTGCTTATTTGAAAAAAAAAACTTGTTGTCTTGGCCTATAGGAAATAAAGCGGGTTATGATGTTGGCTTTGCCGTCATGTACTGGACCAATAGGATGGGTCCGTCCAAGATCCTGCAGTTGGAGATCTAATCCTAATTCATTATTACAGATGTCGAGGACAAGTTGATCTGAATTTATGGGCTTTATAATGTGGCCAGTTGGCTTTGTAGGCAATTTTACACTATTGAATCGCAGGCTGGTGCGACGTGAGTACTGCTCGGTTTCTTCTAGCCTCCTATCTAGGCTGGCAACATATTGTTAATGCTGGTCAATTGTGTTCAGTTGGTAATTAATTTCTAAGTTTTGGCATTCGATGATTTCGTCTAGCTGTTTGGTTTTATTTGTTAAGCCCTCTATTGTTGTTTGTTGTTTGTTGATAGAATGAGTTGTTGTTTGTTGATTGGATAGAATGAGTTGTTGTTTGTTGATTGGATAGAATGAGTTGTTGTTTGTTGATTGGATAGAATGAGTTGTTGGTTTGTTATGATGTTCTGCATATCAGTCATAGATGTGGTTATAGCAGCTGATATTGTCTGACGAATTGTTAGCTCGAGATTATGTTGGATTGCATCTGTTATCATAGGGACCAATGTTGAAACAAATGATTCACTTTGTATGCTATTATTGACAATATCATTTCCCCCCAAAAAATTGTCAATAAACATACGGGTATCAAAGTCTATTGGATTTCAATACATCTTAAATTGTTAGCACTACAATACCAAATTCCACCAGAACAGTTGTTGTATATGAGCTACTTAATACCCGTCATGACCTGTCGGGTGCGCTCGATTCTTATTGAAAGTGGCGTTAAACACCACTACCATAATCCTACCCCCATGATTTGGATCCCTTCCTATTTAAACAACAAATCAGCTGGGGTTAATGACAGTTTTTATTGGTATAAACAGATCTGTAGTCATTCACGTTATGTCTTTGTCAAGTTATTATTTTGTGGCTTTTTATAATATAGTTATCAGTTTGTTATGGGCAGTTTGAAGGTGTCTCCGGAATTAAAAAAATTGCGCCGAGCGGAGGGGGCTAGAAAATTTTTGGGGTATTTCGTGTGAAAATTCACGATTTTACGCCAATAAAGCAGATTACAGAATCTCCCTCCTACCCCTAACCTCCAATTCTAAAAATAAAACCGTGGTGAGCAAACTACATTGTATGTCAAATTTGTAGTTTAAGTTTCACTTCAATCCATTGAGTGGTTATTTAGGAGTTGCGGGTTGCAGAATCATCCTTCTACCCCCTCCACCCGGCCTTCAATGAAAAATCTAAAAACCATTGTGCACAACTACAATGTATTTCAAGTACATTATATAGTTTAAGTCAATCAATTGCGTGGTTACAGTCAGGGGAGTTGCGGATTGCAGAAATCTTACAGACGGACGGACGGACGGACGGACATCAAGTGTTTGAGCAACGGACGTAAAAACCTCATTACACTAAAAGATCAAACAACAAAAATGTATCAAAGTTCTCGAGAAATATGTTTACGGAAATCAGGTGCGAGATATGCATAAACCATTTTGTCGAGATTATTTTCACACTTTCATGTGCAGTTGCAGATATTAATTTATTACAAATAAATTGTAGTCAGAATTTTTTGTTAAAAATGTGTAAAAAAATTGTACAGACATCCATTGATAGATATACATAATATAAACGTACCCGGACACAGGATTTGTTCACACTTTCTTGTGCAGATACCTCGGGCAGATGCAGAGATTGTTACAAATAAATTGCCGCTATTTTTTTTTTATTAATATGTTACTTTTGTATTTTAATGTACAATATACCAACGCGTATTTTTACTGATCTTTACTTGAAAAGTAAAAGGCAACATTTTCGGGTATTTGTATACAAATCAAACTTATATTTTATTTTCATATGAAATTGCAGAATTTCGAATTCAAGAACTATTTGAACCATTATTTAAAGAGAAGTGACCATTTTCTTGGGACACTCAAGTTTCTACACACTGTCTCAGTTTCATCATCTGATTCTCTCGTTATAGGCTTTCGTTGTATGTTTTATAAATGAGATCAACTGTTAAATTAATTATTCGAAGTATTGATTGAATTTACTTTTTAGTTTACCTTTGACTTTTCTCGTCTCGTCGAGGAATAAGAAATCTTGCTTGTTTTCTTGGCCTAAAATTTTCGTCCATTTTATAATTTCTAAATAGCACGTGTACATGTAGTTGTAAAATTGACTGCAGAAATAATGTTTAATTAGCGTGAGAAAATAGTTGATATCTGGTACCTCGGAACCAATCAGAATGGAATAATCTTTGAACTACTGACGGCGAATACATATATGAATCAGCGAACACATGGATCATGATCCAACGTGTATTTACAATGTGTAAGAATATTTTACTACAGGTCACGAGTTAACCATTCATGAAAAAGTTATTTATTGAACTGCTTAATTAACGTTGTATAACATATGCTTTGCGAATTTTAGGGGGGGGGGTGGGGGGCGCACGCCCCACACGCCCCCTCTAAATCCGCCACTGATGTTGACTCATGTAACAAAGATTTAAATCCGAAAACATTTTGTAGACGTCATACTTTATGACCCCGATGTTATTTGTTTTCCGTCTACAGGTATGATGTTATCTGTTTTCCGTCTACAGGTCTGATCAGTTGAAAGTTACAATCGTCACGGTTGATCGTGAAAACATTATATCTCGTTTACTATATCATATGTAAGATCTCTTCGTCAGTTTTGAAAGATAAAACACAAACGAATACAGACCTTATAATATAAACTAATACACAACACTAAAGTTGTAAAGCAAATTACGTCAATCTAGGAGTTGCTTAACGTAAAATAAGTATACAACGAATGATGAATTTTAGGAATATTATTTTCATTTTATTCATTTTGTCCGTTAGTATTTAGAAACGCGAAAGACCACATTTATTAATAATTAACGGCTGATTGATTAAATATTGATTACTGGTCTGTCGAAAAGAGAACATAAAACAGTAGTTCCGTAAAGGATGGGGCTTAACAAGTTGTTCGTATACTAGACGAATAAAGAAAAACATTATTCGTATAGTATATTTGTATAACAAATGTAATGATTGCAGGATAGATAATGTAATGCCCACGACGCATTCTGGAATAACCTTCATCAGGTACGCGCATAGTCATAAGATTTGAAAGCCAAATAATTTAAGTGTTTGGGAGCAATAAAACCAAAGGGCCACGCACGTTGCACGTGAAGACAACGTATAGTTGCTCCAGATGTGAAATCATGCTATTTATCCGTTTACTTGTAGTATTTAAACGTCGACTCACAACTCTGACGCAGTGCCATATTCTTATAGACTTTTAAGACATTGATGCATAATTTGCTTATAACGGTAAAGCTGTAATACCGGGTGATTTTACAGCAACATCTTTATTCCAATATGAAATTTACTAATAAAAATGTAGATATCAAATTTAGTACGCACAGCGCGTTTCTGGAATAACCTTCATTAGGTACGTTAAAAGTCGAAAGATTGGAAAGCCAAATAATACGCCACACCGGATATAATCAAACTTCTTTCTCGTACATATATGGATTTTACTGACACCATAAAACAAAAAAAAGCCAAAAAACAACTGCTTAAATATCTACGTGTTTGCTAAGAAAATGTTAACAAATATCAACATTGCTAATGTCATATTCACACATTTTGGAGTACCGTTTTAAAAGTTACGAGTGGTACACATTTCCATTCACTAAATGGATAGAAAGTTCAAAGTTCAAAAGTTTTATTTCAAACTTTAAACTTTGAACATACAATTATCTCTAACAAAAATAATTCAATCTCATAAAAATGATTTTAAAATCATTTATTACGTTCGCATTATCAATTGAACGACCACCACGATATAACTGAAATATTGTTGAAAGTGGCGCTAAACACCATAAACCATCAATTGAACGCTTAAATGTATGAACACGGTAGAATAATTAAGACGTTTAAATATAAACAATAAACTTTCCACGTTTAAAAAGGGGCCCGGGCGGCTCAATGAGTTAGCTAGTTGGATTACCTAGTAACTCATACAAGCCTATCACCAATACGACGTGGGTTCACGCCCGGCTTTGTAAATTACCAAAAAAATAAAAATAAAGGATGCTCTCGACTCGCAGCCGCAAGTGATAAAGTTTACCCACTAAAACTGGTCGCCATGATATAGTTGAGATATTGCTGAAAATGGCGTTAAACATCAATCAAAATGAAATCCACGTTTAAACATTTTTGATGATTGACGTGTAATGAGGCAATATCACGGCACGCGGCCTGTATTCAAATCGACCGAATATCTATATTTACTTTACTAAAGTTCAGTACATTGTAAACGACTAGACAAGAACAACAAAAATGTCGGCTGAATTTTTTAGTTTTAGTAACCCGGTATTCTCAAACTTTGCTTTTTATTCTGGTGTTGTTTTGTGTAAAACAATGTTAATGAGTGGACTTACAGCTCTGCATAGGATAAAAAATGAGGTATGTGTATATATATACATGTTAAACGTGTAAATATTGAATGTTCTAAATATTGACACAGGAGTATACAATCATTCCCTATGGCATCCCCTGACAATAATACCACGAAAATCTAAATCTCAATTGCTCGTGGCGAGGTGTACTCCATGCAACATTATGTGATAAAGTTTGTGAGTGAGTTGCGGCAGGTCGGTGAAAATCACGATATACTTGAAATAGTGTTGAAAGTGGCATTAAAATCATACCCCAAATCCATGTGAATGTAATTGAGCTACATAATTAGCCATATTGAAGGTTCATCTTGACGTGTTAGTACTCTTACCTAAAACGACCTCGGATCTGACCTGATTTTCATATCGACTGGAGATATAAAAAAAACCCATACAGAGCTCAGATTATAGAGGTTAGATGTACCTAGATGTATATTTTCTGATTTGAGCTTTGTACTGCATAGAAAGTTCACGGTTTTATAGGGTAGCTGGATGTACCTAGATACGGTATTTACAAAGACATATATAGTGCTACCCTTTAACATGTGATATTGCTTCCTTTACATACATAACCATACATATATACATCTGTGTGTGTGTGTGTGTGCTGGCACTCCTTACAATCTTGAGCTTTGCATAGTTGTTGCTCTACTCGGTATAAATATCACGTTTCTGGGTTCACGCCACGATATAGCTGAAATACTGCGAAGGTTGGCATTAAACACAAATCCATCAATCTACTGGGTTTATGATGAACATTAACATACAAACCAACAGAAAACATCATGCACAACGTTAAGAACGTTTTCAGCTCAGATTTTTGTTTTTAATTTTGCTTTTTTTCTGAATAAAGGGGTTAGGGGTTATGGTGTTTAACGCCACTTTCAAAATTATTTCAGTTATATCGTGGCGTTCAGTTTTATTTGATGGAGAAAACCGGAGTACCCGGAGAAAACCACCGACCTGTCGCGAGTCACTGACAAACTTTATCACATAATTTTGTATCTAGTACACCTCGGATGATCGGGACTCGAACGCATTATTTCTGTTGTGATATACACCGATTGCATAGGTGGTTGTAAATCCAACTACCATACAATCGCAACCACGACGGCCAGTTCCCAACAATCATGCGGAAAGAAAGGTAACTCTGTATTTTATATACACTGTGCAGAATTTTTAAATCTAAATGTCACATGGTCAATGATATAAACAGATAAAAGTCACGTAGTCATTGTGAAAGGTATGCCATGTACCTATAATACATGTTGGTCTACTTTATAGTATGAATTATAACCACGTATAAAAGAAATACAATACTCGAAAGAAATAGAAAATGGATATCTGACAATAATATCATTTCCGACTCTACACTAAGTATACAAGTTATGAGGCTCAGTTATATAAGTATCAGTTATGATGTTTTTTGTCCTAAGAGTTGGGCTTCAGCCAACAAATTCTACCTTTCTAGCAAGTACAAATATCAGTTTGCTGGGTGAGTTCACTGATCTGGCTCACAGGCACTCGGGTACACTTTGTGATTTTCGTTATTTTCATTAACATTAAATATTTTCCCTTTAGTGCCTCTATTTTAACCTTCTCTACGCAGAATCACCTAATTTTGACGTATTTTACACATTTTGATACATCCCATTTTTTCTACTCTATATACGTATTTTACACATTTTGATACAACCCATTTTTTTCTACTATTATATATAGTAGAAAAAATGGGATGTATCAAAATGTGTAAAATACGTCAAAATTAGGTGATTCTGCGTAGAGAAGGTTAGAATAGAGGCACTAAAAGGGAAAATATTTAATTTTAATGAAAATAACGAAAATCACAGTGTACACGAGTGCCTGTGATCTGACTGCTTCGTCTTTTTTTTTTTTTTTTTTTTTTTTTTTTTTTTACCGTGGACCATGGATTTTACTCGATGCAACCTTGTGTAGTGTGATACAATTTGTCAGTGAATTTAGGCATATTGATAGGTTTCTCTAAGTAACCTCGATCAATATAAAAGATTTCCTCGATTAATATAACAAATCGCCACAATATTATTGAAATATCACCACCCTTAGTTCGTACCTGTATATATACCCAGTTACTATTAGTAAAATTATGTGTTCTATTTGCACTATAAATTCAGCATTTCTACGGATTAGAGTAGACTCAGATATCACCATGCAAATATTGAGCAATACAAAGCCCACTAAACTCTCTGGTACTCCGGAAGAGTAGGCTGTTCCTGTTCCAGTATTAGCACCCTTCATGTTACTTCCTGTTCCAGTATTATCACCCGTCGTGTTACTTAATGGTAAGCGATATGCACGAACATCATTTGATAGGGAAATCGTTTTTGACACCAACATACGTGAAATAATGCAAATAGTAATTAAAACAATCAAATGAAAGTAAAGATAAACCGGACATCATAATACAGGAAAAATAGTTCGTCATATTTTAACTATAAGATTAGATGCTGTGGTTTGTGGAAAAAGTATTTACAATTGTATCTTTTAAAACCAGTTTTTATTTTTTTCAGGCATTTGCTAACCCTGAAGACTTCATGACTTCTAAGAAACCTTTAGCAGAACGTAAAGCACCATTAAATGCTACTGTAGAACGTATAAGAAGGTAGGTAGTTATATACATACTGTAGAACGTATAAGAAGGTAGGTAGTTATATACATACTGTAGAACGTATAAGAAGGTAGGTAGTTATATACATACTGTAGAACGTATAAGAAGGTAGGTAGTTATATACATACTGTAGAACGTATAAGAAGGTAGGTAGTTATATACATACTGTAGAACGTATAAGAAGGTAGGTAGTTATATACATACTGTAGAACGTATAAGAAGGTAGGTAGTTATATACATACTGTAGAACGTATAAGAAGGTAGGTAGTTATATACATACTGTAGAACGTATAAGAAGGTAGGTAGTTATATACATACTGTAGAACGTATAAGAAGGTAGGTAGTTATATACATACTGTAGAACGTATAAGAAGGTAGGTAGTTATATACATACTGTAGAACGTATAAGAAGGTAGGTAGTTATATACATACTGTAGAACGTATAAGAAGGTAGGTAGTTATATACATACTGTAGAACGTATAAGAAGGTAGGTAGTTATATACATACTGTAGAACGTATAAGAAGGTAGGTAGTTATATACATACTGTAGAACGTATAAGAAGGTAGGTAGTTATATACATACTGTAGAACGTATAAGAAGGTAGGTAGTTATATACATACTGTAGAACGTATAAGAAGGTAGGTAGTTATATACATACTGTAGAACGTATAAGAAGGTAGGTAGTTATATACATACTGTAGAACGTATAAGAAGGTAGGTAGTTATATACATACTGTAGAACGTATAAGAAGGTAGGTAGTTATATACATACTGTAGAACGTATAAGAAGGTAGGTAGTTATATACATACTGTAGAACGTATAAGAAGGTAGGTAGTTATATACATACTGTAGAACGTATAAGAAGGTAGGTAGTTATATACATACTGTAGAACGTATAAGAAGGTAGGTAGTTATATACATACTGTAGAACGTATAAGAAGGTAGGTAGTTATATACATACTGTAGAACGTATAAGAAGGTAGGTAGTTATATACATACTGTAGAACGTATAAGAAGGTAGGTAGTTATATACATACTGTAGAACGTATAAGAAGGTAGGTAGTTATATACATACTGTAGAACGTATAAGAAGGTAGGTAGTTATATACATACTGTAGAACGTATAAGAAGGTAGGTAGTTATATACATACTGTAGAACGTATAAGAAGGTAGGTAGTTATATACATACTGTAGAACGTATAAGAAGGTAGGTAGTTATATACATACTGTAGAACGTATAAGAAGGTAGGTAGTTATATACATACTGTAGAACGTATAAGAAGGTAGGTAGTTATATACATACTGTAGAACGTATAAGAAGGTAGGTAGTTATATACATACTGTAGAACGTATAAGAAGGTAGGTAGTTATATACATACTGTAGAACGTATAAGAAGGTAGGTAGTTATATACATACTGTAGAACGTATAAGAAGGTAGGTAGTTATATACATACTGTAGAACGTATAAGAAGGTAGGTAGTTATATACATACTGTAGAACGTATAAGAAGGTAGGTAGTTATATACATACTGTAGAACGTATAAGAAGGTAGGTAGTTATATACATACTGTAGAACGTATAAGAAGGTAGGTAGTTATATACATACTGTAGAACGTATAAGAAGGTAGGTAGTTATATACATACTGTAGAACGTATAAGAAGGTAGGTAGTTATATACATACTGTAGAACGTATAAGAAGGTAGGTAGTTATATACATACTGTAGAACGTATAAGAAGGTAGGTAGTTATATACATACTGTAGAACGTATAAGAAGGTAGGTAGTTATATACATACTGTAGAACGTATAAGAAGGTAGGTAGTTATATACATACTGTAGAACGTATAAGAAGGTAGGTAGTTATATACATACTGTAGAACGTATAAGAAGGTAGGTAGTTATATACATACTGTAGAACGTATAAGAAGGTAGGTAGTTATATACATACTGTAGAACGTATAAGAAGGTAGGTAGTTATATACATACTGTAGAACGTATAAGAAGGTAGGTAGTTATATACATACTGTAGAACGTATAAGAAGGTAGGTAGTTATATACATACTGTAGAACGTATAAGAAGGTAGGTAGTTATATACATACTGTAGAACGTATAAGAAGGTAGGTAGTTATATACATACTGTAGAACGTATAAGAAGGTAGGTAGTTATATACATACTGTAGAACGTATAAGAAGGTAGGTAGTTATATACATACTGTAGAACGTATAAGAAGGTAGGTAGTTATATACATACTGTAGAACGTATAAGAAGGTAGGTAGTTATATACATACTGTAGAACGTATAAGAAGGTAGGTAGTTATATACATACTGTAGAACGTATAAGAAGGTAGGTAGTTATATACATACTGTAGAACGTATAAGAAGGTAGGTAGTTATATACATACTGTAGAACGTATAAGAAGGTAGGTAGTTATATACATACTGTAGAACGTATAAGAAGGTAGGTAGTTATATACATACTGTAGAACGTATAAGAAGGTAGGTAGTTATATACATACTGTAGAACGTATAAGAAGGTAGGTAGTTATATACATACTGTAGAACGTATAAGAAGGTAGGTAGTTATATACATACTGTAGAACGTATAAGAAGGTAGGTAGTTATATACATACTGTAGAACGTATAAGAAGGTAGGTAGTTATATACATACTGTAGAACGTATAAGAAGGTAGGTAGTTATATACATACTGTAGAACGTATAAGAAGGTAGGTAGTTATATACATACTGTAGAACGTATAAGAAGGTAGGTAGTTATATACATACTGTAGAACGTATAAGAAGGTAGGTAGTTATATACATACTGTAGAACGTATAAGAAGGTAGGTAGTTATATACATACTGTAGAACGTATAAGAAGGTAGGTAGTTATATACATACTGTAGAACGTATAAGAAGGTAGGTAGTTATATACATACTGTAGAACGTATAAGAAGGTAGGTAGTTATATACATACTGTAGAACGTATAAGAAGGTAGGTAGTTATATACATACTGTAGAACGTATAAGAAGGTAGGTAGTTATATACATACTGTAGAACGTATAAGAAGGTAGGTAGTTATATACATACTGTAGAACGTATAAGAAGGTAGGTAGTTATATACATACTGTAGAACGTATAAGAAGGTAGGTAGTTATATACATACTGTAGAACGTATAAGAAGGTAGGTAGTTATATACATACTGTAGAACGTATAAGAAGGTAGGTAGTTATATACATACTGTAGAACGTATAAGAAGGTAGGTAGTTATATACATACTGTAGAACGTATAAGAAGGTAGGTAGTTATATACATACTGTAGAACGTATAAGAAGGTAGGTAGTTATATACATACTGTAGAACGTATAAGAAGGTAGGTAGTTATATACATACTGTAGAACGTATAAGAAGGTAGGTAGTTATATACATACTGTAGAACGTATAAGAAGGTAGGTAGTTATATACATACTGTAGAACGTATAAGAAGGTAGGTAGTTATATACATACTGTAGAACGTATAAGAAGGTAGGTAGTTATATACATACTGTAGAACGTATAAGAAGGTAGGTAGTTATATACATACTGTAGAACGTATAAGAAGGTAGGTAGTTATATACATACTGTAGAACGTATAAGAAGGTAGGTAGTTATATACATACTGTAGAACGTATAAGAAGGTAGGTAGTTATATACATACTGTAGAACGTATAAGAAGGTAGGTAGTTATATACATACTGTAGAACGTATAAGAAGGTAGGTAGTTATATACATACTGTAGAACGTATAAGAAGGTAGGTAGTTATATACATACTGTAGAACGTATAAGAAGGTAGGTAGTTATATACATACTGTAGAACGTATAAGAAGGTAGGTAGTTATATACATACTGTAGAACGTATAAGAAGGTAGGTAGTTATATACATACTGTAGAACGTATAAGAAGGTAGGTAGTTATATACATACTGTAGAACGTATAAGAAGGTAGGTAGTTATATACATACTGTAGAACGTATAAGAAGGTAGGTAGTTATATACATACTGTAGAACGTATAAGAAGGTAGGTAGTTATATACATACTGTAGAACGTATAAGAAGGTAGGTAGTTATATACATACTGTAGAACGTATAAGAAGGTAGGTAGTTATATACATACTGTAGAACGTATAAGAAGGTAGGTAGTTATATACATACTGTAGAACGTATAAGAAGGTAGGTAGTTATATACATACTGTAGAACGTATAAGAAGGTAGGTAGTTATATACATACTGTAGAACGTATAAGAAGGTAGGTAGTTATATACATACTGTAGAACGTATAAGAAGGTAGGTAGTTATATACATACTGTAGAACGTATAAGAAGGTAGGTAGTTATATACATACTGTAGAACGTATAAGAAGGTAGGTAGTTATATACATACTGTAGAACGTATAAGAAGGTAGGTAGTTATATACATACTGTAGAACGTATAAGAAGGTAGGTAGTTATATACATACTGTAGAACGTATAAGAAGGTAGGTAGTTATATACATACTGTAGAACGTATAAGAAGGTAGGTAGTTATATACATACTGTAGAACGTATAAGAAGGTAGGTAGTTATATACATACTGTAGAACGTATAAGAAGGTAGGTAGTTATATACATACTGTAGAACGTATAAGAAGGTAGGTAGTTATATACATACTGTAGAACGTATAAGAAGGTAGGTAGTTATATACATACTGTAGAACGTATAAGAAGGTAGGTAGTTATATACATACTGTAGAACGTATAAGAAGGTAGGTAGTTATATACATACTGTAGAACGTATAAGAAGGTAGGTAGTTATATACATACTGTAGAACGTATAAGAAGGTAGGTAGTTATATACATACTGTAGAACGTATAAGAAGGTAGGTAGTTATATACATACTGTAGAACGTATAAGAAGGTAGGTAGTTATATACATACTGTAGAACGTATAAGAAGGTAGGTAGTTATATACATACTGTACATTGTATAAGAAGGTAGGTAGTTATATACATACTGTAGAACGTATAAGAAGGTAGGTAGTTATATACATACTGTAGAACGTATAAGAAGGTAGGTAGTTATATACATACTGTACATTGTCAGATCACCAAAATAGAAGACAAGAGTGTGTTGTATGAACATGCATAGTAATTTATGATGAGTAAAGGATCGTCAAATTCGGTAATAAAATGTAACTAGGTCATATAATGTGAGAAGATATTTTGCTATGGTGTTCGGAATGTATCCAAAGCAATCGTTTAATTTGCAATTTATTAATGACTTGAGAACACACACAACTGAAAGGTAGCTGATTTAAGACAACAGCAGATTATGTTGCTTTTGACATATACCATATTCTTTCTTACTAGTGTAAATAGTATATTGGGACCGTCGTTGTCGTGATCGTCGTTGTCGTGATCGTATAGTAGCTGGATCTACAATTTATACCTATATAACAAGTGCATATCACCACTAACGTTGTGAATCCCGCTCATGGAAAGGTGTACTAGATACAACATTATGTGATAAAGTTTGTCAGTAACTTGCAACAGGTCGGTAGTTTTCTCCGTGTACTTCGATTTCTTCCACCAATAAAACTGACCGCCGCAATATAACTGGAATATTAAACACTATAGCCATAACCCTAACACCTGAATAGTATAGTCATCCATTTCTAGTTTAATTGAGAAAGTGATGATTGGAATCACGCTATATATAGAAATATCATTGTTTCTGGGGCTTCTGTATAGTAACTACATGTATTTTAATTGGTTTTATTGGTTGCATAATAATTGAAAACGATAACTTACAAATCTTTGCCAACGGACGGAAATTATTTGTCGATAACTACTGTTTAAATTAGTATTTTTAAAATATAAATTAAAGCACATTGGAGATTGTTAATTATCCTGGAATTTGTACTGGTATTGTAGAGTTATAATGTGTGAATCTTTTTATTTATTGGTTGTTGTTATATTTCAATACTATCACTTTAGAATTGTCACATTATAAGCTTTAAATTTTGTGAAACCGTATCGGTGGTGTAATGAATAGCATGTTCGTCTCGAGAGTGGTAGATGCTTTGTTCAAGCCCCGGTCGGATCAGATCAAAGACTATGAAAGTTTGTATTCGTTGTTTCTCCTATTAGCTCCCAGCATTTAGAACATAGTAAAGTACTCTCGACAATAGCATTGTGCCTTACTTAATCATTAAGACCATGGATTTTCCCCATTGTTCTGACTGTCTACAGCTGGAAAATATTGCCTTGGGCCATCTGACAACAATATAGAGTAGATTAAATGGTGTTAACAATTGTTGTGAAATGACCCAAAGCATTATCAGCTGAATAAAAGATTAAATGTTGAATTAAATTTAATACTGTCAGGAAACAATAACTTTTATTGCTAACATCTAAATATTAAAAGGTACCATAAAGTAAAGATATAAACGTCATGTACAAAGTAACCATAAAGTAAAGATATAAACGTCATGTACAAAGTAACCATAAAGTAAAGATATAAACGTCATGTACAAAGTAACCATAAAGTAAAGATATAAACGTCATGTACAAAGTAACCATAAAGTAAAGATATAAACGTCATGTACAAAGTAACCATAAAGTAAAGATATAAACGTCATGTACAAAGTAACCATAAAGTAAAGATATAAACGTCATGTACAAAGTAACCATAAAGTAAAGATATAAACGTCATGTACAAAGTAACCATACAGTAAAGATATAAACGTCATGTACAAAGTAACCATACAGTAAAGATATAAACGTCATGTACAAAGTAACCATAAAGTAAAGATATAAACGTCATGTACAAAGTAACCATAAAGTAAAGATATAAACGTCATGTACAAAGTAACCATACAGTAAAGATATAAACGTCATGTACAAAGTAACCATAAAGTAAAGATATAAACGTCATGTACAAAGTAACCATAAAGTAAAGATATAAACGTCATGTACAAAGTAACCATAAAGTAAAGATATAAACGTCATGTACAAAGTAACCATACAGTAAAGATATAAACGTCATGTACAAAGTAACCATAAAGTAAAGATATAAACGTCATGTACAAAGTAACCATACAGTAAAGATATAAACGTCATGTACAAAGTAACCATAAAGTAAAGATATAAACGTCATGTACAAAGTAACCATAAAGTAAAGATATAAACGTCATGTACAAAGTAACCATAAAGTAAAGATATAAACGTCATGTACAAAGTAACCATAAAGTAAAGATATAAACGTCATGTACAAAGTAACCATAAAGTAAAGATATAAACGTCATGTACAAAGTAACCATAAAGTAAAGATATAAACGTCATGTACAAAGTAACCATAAAGTAAATATATAAACGTCGTGTACAAAGTAACCATAAAGTAAAGATATAAACGTCATGTACAAAGTAACCATAAAGTAAAGATATAAACGTCATGTACAAAGTAACCATAAAGTAAAGATATAAACGTCATGTACAAAGTAACCATAAAGTAAAGATATAAACGTCATGTACAAAGTAACCATAAAGTAAAGATATAAACGTCATGTACAAAGTAACCATAAAGTAAATATATAAACGTCGTGTACAAAGTAACCATAAAGTAAAGATATAAACGTCATGTACAAAGTAACCATAAAGTAAAGATATAAACGTCATGTACAAAGTAACCATAAAGTAAAGATATAAACGTCATGTACAAAGTAACCATAAAATAAAGATATAAACGTCATGTACAAAGTAACCATAAAGTAAAGATATAAACGTCATGTACAAAGTAACCATAAAGTAAAGATATAAACGTCGTGTACAAAGTAACCATAAAGTAAAGATATAAACGTCATGTACAAAGTAACCATAAAGTAAAGATATAAACGTCATGTACAAAGTAACCATAAAGTAAATATATAAACGTCGTGTACAAAGTAACCATACAGTAAAGATATAAACGTCATGTACAAAGTAACCATAAAGTAAAGATATAAACGTCATGTACAAAGTAACCATAAAGTAAATATATAAACGTCATGTACAAAGTAACCATAAAGTAAAGATATAAACGTCATGTACAAAGTAACCATAAAGTAAAGATATAAACGTCATGTACAAAGTAACCATAAAGTAAATATATAAACGTCATGTACAAAGTAACCATAAAGTAAAGATATAAACGTCATGTACAAAGTAACCATAAAGTAAAGATATAAACGTCATGTACAAAGTAACCAAGCTGCCACTATAACATTCATAGACATCATAAAATTCATCAACAATATGTTCGATCACTAATTAAACGGTTTTACATGTAGAATGGGAGATTAGTTTAGGTAAGGTGTTTAACGCCACTTTCAACAATAGTTCAGCTATATCGTGGCGGTCAGTTTTATTGGTGGAGGAAACCAGAGGATCCAGAAAAACCACCGACCTGCCGTAAGTCACTGACAAACTTTATCACATAATGTTGTATCGAGTACACCTCTCCTGGGCGGGATTCAAACTCACAACGTTAGTAGTGATAGGCACTGATTAGATCTTAGTATATGGTAGCAATATGGATTTTTACAGTGTTTTATATGTAAGGAAAGTACAATTCACAAACTACTTATGCATGACCCATGAAAATTTCATGTACTAGTTTATAATGGTTCGCTTGTACATTTTTTGCTTACAAATAGTGTTCACTAAATGTATAGAAATTGTTTGACAGATAACTGTATTTATAAAGTATATTTAACAATCAATGATGATATTATATTGTCTTGATTTCTTTACAATGTTCTAAGTTTGTAAGAACAATGATAATCCCTGTCTTCATGATAAGTACTCGCTTCGCTCGTACTTATTCATGAAGACAGGGATTATCATGTTCTTACATATACTAAGAAGTAAGACCAAACACTGGTTGGATTTACTTCTTAATGCTGGGTGCTAATTGGAGTGACATGTTTTCCCATGAACTGTTGTTTCAGTTGATTGATTGATTGGTTGGTGTTTAACGCCACCTTTAGCAGTATTTCAGCTAGATCATGGCGTGTGTTGTTTCAGTGAGCTAGCACTATAAAAATGAAACTAAGGTATTGATCAAGTACAATGCGGACATCATCATCATCATCGCAACGAAATGTAATGTGTTCTCACCATGATATAACTGAAAATTGATCACTTGACCTTGAAGAACAACACTCAGTCAAGCTGTATGGGGTAGTAGTCAAACAGGTTCACTTTATCATATACATGTAAGCACTAGACGATGACACTCGGTGTCTTACTGTCTATTTTCAGTGGTACATAGTATGACAATTTAGTATCATTCTTTTAAGAAACCTAGCCAATGGTGTTTTTTTCTCAGTTGTTAACGTTAGTTCAATGAGTATAAAATACAAAACAAACCAACAAATAACCAAATGACACACACACACAATAAAACAGATGTTGTTGTTTTTTCTAAAGAATATCTAATATTTGTTCTCTTATAACTAGTGTAAGTTTGTCCTTTGTAATTCCCAAGTTTCATTCGTTTTATGTTTGTGCTTTTAGCCATTTAGAAGCACAATTAATATTTTGTAGATAATAATTGTTTGTAAAGTTGAGTTGTGAGCAGCATACATTATAAATAATAACACTATGGGCCACTTCTAGATGTTTGAATGACATTTCCAATATGCCTTAAATCAGAAATACTTTCTATAAATGCTACATTATTGCTTCCATCCAATATGTGTTTGGTAAAATCATATGAATAAATAACTGCTTGATTTTTCGTTGATCCCAATAATGGGGTTGCCGAACCCTTATCTCGTAAAATCCTGAGTACTGCCTGTTTTGATTGTAAAATCCGTTGTATGATATTGATATACATGTCTTGCACGAAATCGTCTTAGTAAGGTTAAGAACACAGTTGACTTCTATTTACATATGAACTAAGAAACCACTGCTTGAAGTTATTAATATTTTGACTCAGATTTCTTGAGATACTACGCTATGCACTTTTATTTATTTGATTATTCATGTGTCACTTGAAACTACACTAAACCGCATACTCGAACACGGTAGATTGTGGGTTCGAGCCCCGGTCGAGTCAAACAAAAGACTATAAAAGTAGTATTTACTGCGTCTCATCTAAGCCGGCAGTATTAATGAGTAAGAAGAAAAACTGGTTGTCTCGGAATCAGGTAAAAGTGTACGAGTGGCGCGACATGTCAATCCACTGACTGTTGTTTCAGAGAGCTAGCACATACGAACATCTAAATCATCTCATCGAATCTTGTTCTCGCCATGATATACATGTAGCTCAAAAATGCTCATTTGACGTTAAACAACAATGATCACTCACCCTACAACTACACTGTACTGTTTTTTGTTTTACTTTTCAGGTGTCATTTGAATGATTTAGAAAATGTGATACCCTTTGTTCTGATTGGACTCTTGTATGTTTGCACAAAACCAGACCCGTCAACAGCATTGATGCATTTCCGTGCCTTTGCAGGTTTTAGGATTTTCCATACGTTTGCTTACCTCATTCCACTCCCACAGCCATCAAGAGTCCTAGGATTCCTGTTGGGGTTCGCTGTGACCGTATCAATGGCAGTATCAGTGCTCAGGACCGGGTCCTATTGATGTAATGGGACATTTGATCATATTGTTGAAGCCATTGAACACATCAAAGTTTGCTTAAAAAACAAAACAATGCACATACTAGAAGTAATCATTTATACATTAGAAAATAATAAAAGTATGACAATTATATATTTATGATTTATTCAAATTTAAGAGGGAATTATGGTATTTGGTGCCACTTTCAACCATATTTCAGTAATATCGTGGCTGTCAGTTTTTATTGATGGAGGACACCGGAGAAAACCACCGACCTGTGGCAAGTCACTGACAAACTTTATGACATAATGTTGTATCTAGTACACCTTTCCAAGAGCGGGATTCACAACATTAGTGGTGATAGACACTGATTCCAACTACCATGTAATGACGACCACAACGGCTCCTTCAAAACTAAGAGATTCAGTAAAGATGAAATAACCGTTAATTCTGGAGAAGACATTTTATAGATAAGATTAATGTTCAAGTACGTTACACCATTCACTAAGTGGTGTAACCTTTAACTGACAGACAACCACATCGATGGCATAGATCGTGGGTTACAGTACTGGTCGGGTCAAATTAAAGACTATAAAATTGATATGTGTTGCTTCTCCGCTAAGCATAACTTTTAAGGACCAAGGACAACAACTGGTTGGCTCGGAACTAGGATAATGTGTCCGAGTGAAAAATCAAGCTAAATGTGTTGGTCTAGTAAAAAAACGGACATCAGTACCATCTCATGGAATGTAACTTGTTCTCGCCATGATATAGCTGAAAATTGCTCATTTCGCGTTAAAACCACCCACTTAACCCTCTTGACAGCCACACCCTAAAAGGGGGCGGGTAGCGTGTCAAACACATTATTTACCCTTTTATTCAACTTTTCCAAGATTAAGCAAAAATAAATACAATTGGTATGATCTCTGTGAACTATTATTAACCCTTGGCCTTGGGTGAGTCACGAACACCATACAATTAGTTTAGATGTGCAGTATGGTTATGACCTCCTGTAAAGAATTGTTCGAACAAAATTAAAACCATGTAATGATCATGTTATTTATAACCGCAAGTCTTTGAAAATAAATGTCACAATTGAGTTCTCCCTTTCAAATTTGTCGTAAGCATATCGTGTTATATAACATATCTAAAACACCATAACGAGGCACTTTTACAGATTCTACATTACATGGCCATCTTGTCTTGTATCACAACCCAGTGTGTTTTCCTTTGATCTTTAGTATTTTCTAAATGAAGATAACCATACAGGAAGTGGAGTCAAGATAGCTATTTTTGGGCAAAGCATGTTCTATTTAGCGTGCTTTAACTGTGACCTAATTTTGATAGAACACAGAAATAAACACATTGTAACTTTTATTTGGACAATTGGTACACACTGTAATTTTTTGACAATTGATAGACATTTTGGGTGCAAAGTGGTACCAAGTGCAAGTTTTCTTAAATCTGACACTGGAAAAAACTATAAAACAAGCAAAAAGACTGACAAAGTGATCCCCACGTGTTTGTTCATGCAGATGACATAAAAACACATGAAAAAAATTCTTTTACTTTACTAAAAAAAAAAAATTTTATTCAAACAAGACACATTAGTCTCCGTTTTGACTTGCTCAATGCACATAGAAAAAAAAATCTTGTCTTGTACGTCTTTTTTTCTTGTATTGTGCATTAGATAAGTCTTCATTCCCTACATGTAAAGAAGTGTTACTCAATAATTTCATCTTGTGTCTTATTGTCGTCCGTGATTCTGTTCTAATCAACGCTGTGTCAATAGATGCATGATTAATCGACCATAAATAATCCTGAGGGGTGTCAAATTAAATTAAGGGATATGATTGCGTTTCTTTAGAGTATACATTGCAGATTTTCATTAGTTGTTTGATCAATTATGCTGTAGGCACTTCCTTTTGCTGAAAATAAATTTATTTTAGTGCATGCTGGCAAACTATCTTAAATTACTGTGTAGCTTATTTATTGTATTCAGTTGAATTACTTGTCAAAATACAAGATTTCTATGTTAAACTGGAGGTTCACATGGTCTTCCATCGCTCACTTGATAAAGAATATATTTTTAACTATTGCCTGTTTGATGTGTAATATTTCTCCCTCCATTACTTGAACCTAATTCCGTCTTTGCGAATGAGAGAGTTAACGTTCGTAATTAGAGTTATCTCGCCTGAGAGACGGTCTGCATGATTTCCGGTTTTACACACTGTAAACAATCGTTACAATTTACAATTTACAATGGGAAAGGACTACTGTAGTATCAACGATTGTCACAACACAGCTGGTTGTGTTGGAAGGTTTGGGAAGATAGTGAGTCTACACCATTTGCCAAAGGAGAAATCGCTCAGGAGTGCTTGGGTCCGTGCCATTAGCAGAAAAAAGCTATAATTGTGGTACGTGGACTCGCGTCTGCTCAGATCATTTCCCAGAAGGAGACGGTCGTACTTGGAAGCACACGGTACCGACGTTTAACCTGCCACAGAAACGAATCGACAGTAAACAAGAGAAAGACAAACAACAGTCAACCATATGAGGATTATAAGACAAAACTCGTAAGAAGTTGTTAAATTATGATCTCCCATGATAATCATCTTTCAAAATCAAAGGTCAATTAATTATGCTACTTGGTTTTTAAATAACCACAGTACTTTTCTCAATAAAATTATAAACACTCGAAAGTCTCAATTTCAAATAAAATAACAGGGCCAGATTTTGATGAAAGATATTTATCATGTTTATGATTGAAATAGAAAAAACAAATCTCTTTACAAACATTAGATTTGGGGGATTACTTCTACTTTAGCGGACCCTAACGCTAACATGGGCGTAGCTAGCCTTTTTTGCAGTGCAAGCAACCAAACCTGGAAGAGGGGGGGGGTCTGGAAAATTGTGTTTGACACTATGCAAAATGGTGCGTTCTGAGGTGTTTTAATGGGTAAATTGAAAAACATAAGCAACACATTGATTTCATGATTTTGTTAGACAGAATTTACTTAGAATTGACAAAAATCTGTTCTTCGTGTTTTAGCAGACACGAACTTCTCCATAACTTTGTCTAAATCCACACGTCTGAAATCGCAATGGATATGCATTATGCTAGCGATGACAACCTATCGTTATTCATTGTTGATCGTACATATGACATCGGCGCCTTATCAGATTATAGGTTACTGTTTTAATAAATTCTAATTTTGCGGGTATTAATTTGTTAGGCATATCGTTTCTTTTGTGTGTTGACCATGTTGACAGTGACAGTATTTCTGCCACTTCATAAATTATACTTGAATGCGTATAGATTAGGACTAGAAGATTGCTCTAAGCTACCCAGGGCGAAAGAAAAATATAAATTAATTAATGTCATCCTCGGAAACCCAGGATGCCTCGGTCGCATACTCCATCATCATGATGGAAGAGTACGCGACGGAGACACCCCTGGATTTCTCAGGATGGCTACATATATATGATTCGCTATATTACTGTGTACCTTGCCGGGAAGTCAAAATCATTCACATCTTTCCAGTTGGCTATTAATAATTGCATCTTAACATCTGTCATCTGCAATTTGGAATCTTTCAGACTTGATATATCTGGCCCTTCTGTCTTTGCTAGTTACGGTCGAAACTGAGCTTGCATCTTCACTGTCATCAATTCTTTCTGGCAAAGACTCTTTGGAAATAGGTTCTTCTGTTGAAGCAATTTTGTCTGAAGAATCTTTCGTTTCTGTTGAAACAAGTTTAGTGAAGAAACTGTCAATTGTTTTTCATTTAGCCTTTTCACGTTTCGACGTCATGTTGTCATTCAACGCCGGAAAGGTCACGTACATGTATATATACCAGAAGCGATTACGTATGTAACTCATACTAATGTGGGTCTGAAAGGGGTCTAAGCGTGATACGTGAATGACCTTTTTTCGGAACCGTGACACGTGAAAAACGGAAAATATGGACGTGAAAACGTGATCTCTAGTGCAACGTGATCTGTGAAAAATCATTATTCTGTATGTGAATGCGTGAAAATCTAACTTACTTTTAAGCGTGAAGGCGAAACACAAGCACGTCTGATGTATTCATTAGCTGCGGAACCGTAGCCCTTATGGTCCTTGTCTAGTTTTCTGATATTTGCGGACCTATAAGGGCTACGATTCCGCAGCTAGTGTATTCATATGCTCAGGAAGAGTGAGCGATATCTACCACCATGGCCTTAGCGCAATGGAGGAAAATGAGGCAAATGCCTCACTTTTGAAACGGCAAGTGTAACCTTTTGAAAGCAAATAAAAAAAAATTCAAAATTTGTCTAAATTCACCCCCTTTGCCTCACTTTATTCAGACCCGGTCTACGGCCGTGACCACTCATATATAGTCAACAACATTCAAATCGTAATATAATCGGTGAAATTAGTCACAATCTGGAAGCTATGAGGAACTGCCATATAACTAAACAACAAAAACCAACTAGAAAACTACACATTATGTCATACAGCTGTCACAATAAGGTCTTCCACATATATAACTGACACCAAGAAGTCCCTGACAATAAACGGTAATAAATCCATACAGATAAGCGTGAAACGTGAAATATCCAAATATCTAAGCGTGAAGCGTGATTTTGCCAAATTTTAAGCGTGATTGCGTGATTGGTACCCCACCCCTTTAGGACCCCCACTAATGATACGGCCGTAACGTCATTTTAATAAAATTTGAAATGCCGTAATTTCTATGTCATTGAATTTTCACAAAAAACCACAACGAGACTTTGTTTGTTTTTTTTTGTTTTTTGTTTTCAAAATCTCCTGTTTACAATAACCTTAATGGCCCAGGAGTGAACATTAAGGGTCCCTGTTTTACAAAAATCTCAGGGGTAGCAAGTGAAAATAAAAATAAAACATATTTCATATTCATTTGTTTTTACATTTCATTATAATATACACAATTAGACGATACAATTATTACCATGAGTAGTATATGGACACAGCTCAAGTCATATTTGCGGTGGATCGTGCGGTGGATCGGACCATTGCGCATGACCGGAAGTGACGTTAGTCACGTGCCCTATCCGGAACTGTGTTCTGCGCATGCGCAACATAAAGTTGTGCAATATCCGCCATAGAGGGGACTTTTGACTGGAAGTGACAAAGTCACGTGACCGGAAGTGGCCCCGACCGGAAGTATGTTCTGTGCATGCCCAGCTTTTTTCCCACTAGGGCGAATATTGCGCAACTTCCGGTTGTGCATGCGCAGAGCATAGTTCCGGACAGGGCACATGACTGACGTCACTTCTGGTCACTTGACTGACGTCACTTCCGGTCACGTCACTTCCTGTCATGCGCAATGGTCCGATCCACCGCACGATCCACCGCAAATATGACTTGAGCTGTGCCCATATACTACTACCATGCATTAGCTTTATGTTAATAAATAATAAATACTCGTATGTTATTCCGAAAAAGTTCTAATATGCGAAGTTTGTAACGTGCATTGTGAATGTTTTTTAAAATTATTTTTCCAAGTGTTGAACATTGTTTGATCTCCATTTCGGGATTGGTTATATTTCACCTTATTACGTATTTTCCATATTTCCCACTTTGAGATAAATATTACGATATGAAAAATGACGTCTAAATCCTCACCCCCATATAGCCTTAACATACTTTTTAATTCATTGATTTCTATATTAGCTGTTAATCCAGATCTGTTAAATATTGCTTTTATTTCTTTTATAATTTTTTTCACAGAAGGACATTTAAAAAATAGATGCTGCATCGTTTCATCGTTGTCTCTTATTTGGCAGAGATGGCGTCTTCCGTTTGACAAATTCATTTTTTTCAATCTATGTTCTGCATAATTTATATTATGGAGACATTTCCACAGGAATTCTTTTACCTTATTAGTAACTTTGATTTTTCTTAATTTTCTCCAAATTTGTGTCCAATCAATATTACCCCCGTACTGTTCTTCCCACTTAATCTGACATTTTGGTTTTATATTATGCTTAAAGATATTTTAATTTTTATTATTCCTTATTTTTTTTTTTTTTTACTCTTTTTTTTTTCAACACGTCGATGTGCACGCAACTGAGTGTTGGCGTATAAGCTAACTCTAACCCTAACACTTTTGTTGTCATATCCGCATTGTAACGAAATGAAAGGTTATGAGTCATGCGCATTAAATATTACAATATTGGACTTCTGGGGTCCGCCAAAGTAGATTCTACCCGATTTGAGTGTTAGTGCATATAGGTGTACAGAGAAAAAATTACGACAGGTAATAAATGTTAATACTCAAATTCATGTCACATTTGCTTTAAATCGGGTTTATCGTGATTAAGCGATAAACCAATTTAATAAAAGAGATTTCCGGAATTTTGCTCGGAGTCTGATCCGTCCCTATAAACGTTTTACTCGTCACTTCGGTTTACCCACGTTGTCCAGAAAATTTGGCAAACAGCTTCAAAAAAATTTCAACAATCGTCTTCAAATCGGAAAAAATCTGAAACATCGGACAAAATGAGGCCACCTAAAAAAAACGGGAAAATTCCTGCAAGGAGCGCTTCAGCAGCAAAAGCGCATATGACTTCTAAAAGGCAGAAATCAAAATCCACCGGTCCAGTCGTACAAGTTCTTCAAGTTCAGGACAATTTCAAACAGAAGGCAACTTGGCCATACCAGGTCCCTCAAGATTACTACAACCGCAACCAGGTCCTTCAAGTTCAAGACAAATAGAAACCAGCTTAGACTCGGCGACACCAGGTTTTTCAGGATTGATTCCATCACGGCCAAGAACCAGCTCTGCCACTTTCACAATCAGGACAATCGCATTCTCAGGAAAATCAAGCTCGAGTCATCGCTTCAACGTCAACAGGCCGAAACTTACAAGACACGACAGCCCTCCCCCAGGCGGCATCAGGCAGCTGCCATAAAAGAGTTGAAGATCCCGGTCCCAGTCAAATTACTGCCCATGGATCAGTAGCCCAGAACAATTACGGTACGTATCATTACCCTCCAATCCCATCACTTTCTAATTCTTTGTTAAGGGGGTCTTGTTCTTCTGATGCCTCCCCACTTGTTAGCAATTCTCCAGAGCCAGAGGCCATCACTAGCATTTACGACCCGATTTCATCCCATATCCCTATCAAAATGAAAGAGAAAGCATGGAGAGTGGAATTTACGGATTTAAACCTGTTGCTTAAATCAGCCCGAGAGCCTGCTAACGACAATAACGTACAAGGGGATATAACTCTAAGAGGAAATTCTTTAACCGTCGTAAATAAAAGTACAAAATATACACGTATGGTCGTCTGCATTTATGATTTATGCCAGTCTAATGCTTGAAAAGTTTCCTAACAAGGGTTTGGAGTTTTTTAAGTATATGCATACAGTTCGTATGGCTGCCTCTAGGAGTTACTTCTTGGGCTGGGTAAATTATGATGAGCAATATAGACTTCAGAAAGCCACGTCTCCGAGCTCTTCTTGGGGGGTTGCCGACATGGAGTTGTGGATGTTGTGCATGTCAACCCCTCCCTCGGGCAATATCGGTTTTGGCAATGTCGAAAGACAATCCCGCAATTCTTCCCCCCCCCCCCCCCCCCCCCCATTATGCAACAACAAAAATCCGTTAACTATGTTTGTCTACAAGGAAATTTATAACTCTTTTATATTCGAGAAAATATTTCCATGAAGTCCCCTTATTATCCGCATCTGTTTTTCTAATTTTAGTAATAGTGTTTTCCAATAAAAACCATGAAGTATTTATAGAAATTGGAAATTATGTAAAAAAATAGAGGTTATATATAGAGTGAATCCGCTTATCTAAGACATTTTTATTATTAGTGTTCAATTATACACATATATATATACAATGTATATGATTATTAAAATGCATAGTTTAACGATTTGATTTCCGATTAGATGAATTATTGTTTTGTTTTGGTGGAAATCCAAATAGAACGTTCACACCACCATAGTATTTTCTTCAAAACCTAAAAGAAAGCGTTGGCCCTGAGTCTTATATCATATGGAATATATATACATTACAAGGTGATTCTGAGTATACAAAACCGCAGATTTAATTCATGACGTAAGTGCAGATGTTATTAGATTCAAGTTGCTTCTGCCTAGCACTAAGATAGTTTGGAGCGATATCTTAATGAGAAGATATTGGCACGGGATGGCAGGGCCGTTGAGCGTTCTAGAAATCGTGTCAATCTAGCTGTAAAAAATGCAGTACTGAAAGAGGGGTTCTGTGTAATTCGTCGCCCTAATATCAGATCCACGGAAATTAATCTATATCGTCATGACGGCACTCATCTGCCAGATACTAGGAACGCAGTTTAACTAAGCAATGTTCAGGGAGCTATAGAGTATAGGTGTGGGGGGAGGGGATTATTTTGTGAGCGCGTTGAGACACGCTCAAGTGGCGGGATCTTGCAAGATTTGGGGGTCACGATTCTTTCCGTTATTCGACGTCGGATCATATTAGGTAAAAACTGTACAGCGTTACCGCTGAAAGTTGGGGCGAGGCTATCTCATGTCAACCATGGGGTGTCGGTTCTGAACTGTTACCAGTTTGAACTTGCCAGGTTAATAGTTTTTAATCTTAAATATTGGTTTCTTCACTCCCTTGAAATTTTGGCAACCAAGGGGTGATGCGAATATGAGACGACGTATTTGGAAAACGTTTCCCATTTTTCTCTCTTGTTTAACCAAGTGGAATTTTAAGCTTCAACTGTTACCAGTTGAGCGCAGATTTGTCCGTATTACATTTTTCGGCATTCTGTTAACTCTTGCAAGATCACGTCATTTTAGTGCACTGTGGCCGTTTATTCCAACCTGCTCACTTGTTACATTTCATTATAAATATTCTTTGATTAATGAACACATGTTAGTTTTAAACTAGCAGGACTGAAAAATGTCAAGATTTGCAATCCCAGATTGGTGTTTTATGGTAAATATGAAAACATGCATTTCAAATTGCTACATGTACATGAATATAGTAATTAGTGATTTGGACTGCTCACAATTGTGTGCCCCATTTATGAAAGGTTTCTTTACACCTGACGTGGCATAAAGAGCCCACCTGCTACATTTTTGTAAGTACAAAATGTACCTGTGGAAAAAAACAAAAAGAAATATGAAAAACAAAGAGATATGCAATAAATATCCATGAGACAACAATCCACCAAAACATTAGATATTAAATAATCTCAAACAGTGATCACTGTTCAGTCCCCAAAAATGGGGTACCGCGCACACTGTAAGATAATCTATGTATGGCCCAAGATTAAGTCAAAAGAAAATGTTACTTGTCTGTTTCGAAAAATCATGGTCATTTATATATAACTTTTTTTTTATTTTTAATTTGCTTTGTTTCAGTATGAAGATATTTTGGAGACTTCAATGAAATATGAAGACAAGACTCTTACTGATGCCACCGATGTCAATAATGAAAACATTGATCATTTACAGTAAGTATTGAGTTTTACTTGAAGCCCATAAGCCATTTAGTCTACCATGACCATGCCATAGCATTGCCCCTGTACACCATATGAATAATGCATACTGGAGTTCATATACCAGTATACTGACAAAACTTCTTCAAACATAATTAATGGATAATTGGGATTTAACACCATTCCTTTGATTAGCAGAGGAAGCCAGAGTGTTGAGAGACAATAGCCTACTTTGGGTAGGTAACTGACAAACACAATTCCATAGAATCGCACCAACCTGTTTTTGCTATGTACAAAGCGAGAATCGAACTAATACCATAGAGGTATTGAATTGGCTACAGTTATCGACAATAGTCGTATTTATATAGCAATTAAAATTCCACAAAGTCTCTAGTGTGTTTATTAAAGTACATACGTGCAGTACAAAAAAAGATCCACAAAGTTTTTTGTAATCTATTTTTTCTGTCAAAACCTTACCAGAAGTATGTGTCATTAAAGCCTGTCACTTTATTACTTATTCCAAGAAAACAAATGTTAAGACTAGAATTCCTTGATTTCTGAAAAATGTTTATGATTATCAAGGATGCCACTATTTGATTTGAAATTAATAACATTCTTTTCTTTTTTTTTGTTCTAGCTACTGTAAAGCAGAAGCTACAATTCAAGAACTTGTTGAGAAAACAGAAGATGATATGAACAATTTTAAATCACAATGTCAGCTCACATGATCTTCCGTCGCTAACCTGATCAAAATATATTTATACCTATTGCCAGCTGTATCATGGGTAATCTTTTCCTCCATTATTTGGATCCACTTGAGAGATTAGACAATGCGACATTTATTGAATATTCATGTCATATACCATTATGTTCCCATTTTTGGTTTTTAAGAATGCAATAAAATCGTAGATATCAACATCAGTGCACGTGACACGTTTCTGGAATAATCTTTAACAGGTACGCTCAAAATAATTTAGAATTTCAAAATGATTTAAAAGTGTTTGGAGCAATAAAACAAAAGGGCCAAAACAGGATACCCAATAGTGACTAAAGTCATCTATACATGAGGGAGTAGAATCTTAGTTTTAATTAATAATTACATTATTAAGGAACTGTAAATTTCACTAATTCATGTTTTAAATTTTCTAAGGTAGCTGGTTCACATGAAACATTTTTTTAAATGTTTTTCATTTAAGCTTTGATGTCAAACTTTAAACCTGAGTGGTAGACAATGTGTTCTATGTTAGTACAAGCTTGAATCATGCTAAATGTCAAGCATAATAGTACAATGTAAGTTCATTGCTACACTTTTTGAGAAGATTATTTCCATCAGAATATGAATGTCACTATGCCAAGAACCATCTTTCGCGTTTGGTTTAGCAATTCTTCAGAAAATTAATATATGAAAAAAAAATGTCAAAATGAAATAGGCGGAAATCGAACTTACAACGTTAGGGATGGTGCATACTGTAGATGTAGATCTTGCTACCATACGATCGATGCTACGGCGACCTTTGACAATATGATGTTACAAGTATTCTTATTTTACACCCTACATTGCATTTGGATCTTAACGTGCAGAGCCATCCGACTGTGAGTGACGTGGATTTGAAAATTAACTTATAACTATTGGTGTAAGAAAGTAAAAAAAACCCAACCCACATTATTTTGAAATCGAATGCAATCATTTTCACAGCTGTGCCGTAAATAACATGAATACTATTTCCTCTTGTAGACTCTTGTTTAATGACAGTTTGAAGTCTGTCGTTAATAACACAATTGTGATAAACTTTGGAATAGTCGGCAAGTCTATCATTGTAACAACTAGAAATAAATTGCCCATCTAATAGAAACAATTATGTTTGATGTATGTTACACTGTTTACCTCACGATATCATAGGATCATTTATAAAATGCTGAATTGTTGCGTCCGTTTTACTTTACAGACAATAAGTTAATTATACTTGATTTTATTTCTAAACACCATGAACACGCATTAGGTTTATGAACGATGCTAAAAACAAAATAGGAAATAATAATTATGAAACAAATGGTTTTTGTTGGGGAGGATTCAACTTCGGAACATTTCCTTTCGATTTGCAGACGTGTTTCTATCGTTTTCGATTTATCCCTTCCCACTATTGTGGTTTTCCGTGCAGTGCATAGGCAGTTCAAATAAAAAATTAATGGACAATCTAGAGAAACTGGCAACATATGGTATACAAGACGAAAAAAAAGAAGATAAAAAAAGACACAACACAATTTGTGTTGGACACCGCAAATAACGTAAATAAGACATGCGTCGTCCTACAAACATCTGGAGGTAAAGACGAACCGAACATCGTTTTTATGTGGACATCACAACACGAAACTCAGAACGTAAAGACTATAAAGATGAGCGACACGGACCCCACAAAAAACCCAGGAACAAAAGAATTAACTCCTCCAAGAAATTTCTTTAGAGGCTAATAGGAGTCTAGATCCTGAATTAGAACAGACAGATGTTTTTTGTTTATCAGTCGTTATTATGTTCTAAATTTCAAACGTTGCAACAAATATAAACAAGCTATGGAGAAAAATAACCACTGCTTATGTTCAACCTTTATTTCAAAAGACCGAAAGCTCCTTTAAACGACATTATCAATTAAGCTTGTATTCATACCTTTAACACCATTTATCAGAAAACATTCCTACGTATTTTAACTTGTCTTTAACCGACAGTGTTGGGTTTTTGTTTTTCATTTGAATACCAAGTTGACATTTTATATCTTTAAAATGTAAATTGTTAAAAAAATGCAAAAAAATGAGTATCATTTTTTTTTCTATTCAAAAGGAACTGCCAAAAGCCAGAAAACGAAGGGATCGGATTAAAAAAAATGTTCAAATTAACCTACAAATGTAGCTTCTCTAACAATAATGCATTTTGTCCTTCAGATACAAAAGATATGCTTAATAAATAGTATTAGAACTGACTTGTCTTAAACGAATAACCCCATCATGGGAATTGTTAGCACAATACAACATGTAAAAAATCAATTTTCAATCCAAGATGAAATGAAATCAAAATGTTAATGTGAGAAAGATAGGTTTTATGCTACATATGGGGCTATTTATATGTAATGAGGTTTCTGTTAAAACATAAATCACACCTATTTATTTTTTGTTTTGAATCCAGAACAACAAACACTGCCATTGCTATAAATGCTAAGGTTGAAATTATTGTCTCCCAATTTCTGCTTTGAAAATAAAATTGAAATTCTTTTTTTTTGTTGCGACAAAACGAAAATCATTTTTAATGGCAACATTGTTTTTTTACTTCTACTAAATAATCATCTTCTTTAACAAGTTCAAAACATGTCAGAGGTTGTTCATAGCGATCCATAGGATATGGTAACTCTGTACAAATTGATGGGATTAACATTGAAATGCAGTGACAGCTACCTTATCAGTCCTGATCAAGCTGTCAACTTATACCAGAGGTTAGCTATCAAAAATAAAATGAAAAACAAAACAATATCATACTGTCGGAACAATTCTAAAATCAAAAATCAAAATCGTTGAAAGAGACAAGATCGTCTATATATGCGATGATGGCAAACTTCCATTTTGTTTTCTAAATTATATAATGCTAGTCGACTCTGTTTATAACATGCCAGTGCCTCTATGCTGAATCATTACTTCGGCTACTCCTTTTGTGCCCATCTGTTTAATTTACAAATACATGCATGCTTATATAAACATGGCCGCCTTTATATAAGTAGAAAAAAGAGCTTTGTAATAAAACGAAAAGCAGACATTACCACATTGTCAGTACACTTCCAAAATCCATTCGAGAAATCGTAGAAAGAGGCAATATCGATGCTCCGAGCACACATACATACATGATCGCTTACTTTTATAAAAGATATATATATATATAATAATGATAATGATTATGATTATGTCCGTTTAACGCCACGTTCCACAATATTTCTGTTTGACTGCACTCATAACCTGGTCCTTAGGTCATTAATGGCTTATTAACGGATTTGTAGAAAGAGTAACACGAAGGGTGCCACTACTGGAGGAGGAACTGCCTACCTTTCCGGAACACCTGAGTTCACCCATCGGTGGAGTTCATGTTGTTCGATCTTTAGTTTTCTGTGTAATGTTTTGAAGATCACTGTTTGTTTTTTGTCCTTTTTCTTTTGACCATGCTTTTCTCTATCTTTTTTACCGTTTTACAGCTTCTGAATACCCTTTTGATTTCTTCAAACATTTCATATATATGAGGTAATATATATATAATTAGTTTGGATGTACATGCATGCTGTTCCTATATAAAATAAAACTATGAAAAGGAATGCTTTTTTTTTAAATTTGAGTAATCTCTACGGAGTGTGACAGTTAATAGTCTATTGAACAGGATGTGATTACCCTTCCGGTTTCATTCTGAGCTTGTGTACGAGTTCGTGTTGTTGTATTACTTTGTTCATTTGTTTTGTTGTATCTTTATGTTTATAATGTTGCTTTTTTATGTATCAGGAAATTATTTTATCTGGAGATGGTAAGTATATTCTCTTTTTTCTACATAGTTCCATTACTATATACATTTTAATAAGGGTTAGGGTTGAGTCATGGTGGTTAAGACCACTTTCAACATTATTTTAGTAACACCAAGGTTTCCACGTGTAATCGACGAATGCAGTTGGACTATTTTTAATGTCGATATATATATGTCCAATAATTAATTTTTATTATATCTGTAATAATAAAGATATATGTCTATAATTATATTTCCACAATAAGAGTAATAAGAGTTCACATATATTACAAGAAGATATATAGTTAGAAATTATCAAATGAAATTCAGTGGCTACAACGTTTGTGTTCATATTGTATGACTATATTTTATTGAAGCTTTATTACAATGGTATAATTGTCCTGATTAGTATTATGTGTTATTGAAGCTTTATTACAATGGTATAATTGTGCTGATTAGTATTATGTGCTATTGAAGCTTTATTACAATGGTATAATTGTCCTGATTAGTATTATGTGTTATTGAAGCTTTATTACAATGGTATAATTGTCCTGATTAGTATTATGTGTTATTGAAGCTTTATTACAATGGTATAATTGTCCTGATTAATACTATGTATTATTGAAGCTTTATTACAATGGTATAATTGTCCTGATTAGTATTATGTGCTATTGAAGCTTTATTACAATGGTATGCTTGTCCTGATTAGTATTATGTGTTATTGAAGCTTTATTACAATGGTATAATTGTCCTGATTAGCAATATGTGTTATTGAAGCTTTATTACAATGGTATAATTGTGCTGATTAGTATTATGTATTATTGAAGCTTTATTACAATGGTATAATTGTCCTGATTAGTATTATGTGTTATTGAAGCTTTATTACAATGGTATAATTGTCCTGATTAGTATTATGTGCTATTGAAGCTTTATTACAATGGTATAATTGTCCTGATTAGTATTATGTGCTATTGAAGCTTTATTACAATGGTATAATTGTCCTGATTAGTATTATGTGTTATTGAAGCTTTATTACAATGGTATAATTGTCCTGATTAGTATTATGTGTTATTGAAGCTTTATTACAATGGTATAATTGTGCTGATTAGTATTATGTATTATTGAAGCTTTATTACAATGGTATAATTGTCCTGATTAGTATTATGTGCTATTGAAGCTTTATTACAATGGTATAATTGTCCTGATTAGTATTATGTGTTATTGAAGCTTTATTACAATGGTATGCTTGTCCTGATTAGTATTATGTGTTATTGAAGCTTTATTACAATGGTATAATTGTCCTGATTAGTATTATGTGTTATTGAAGCTTTATTACAATGGTATAATTGTCCTGATTAGTATTATGTGCTATTGAAGCTTTATTACAATGTTATTATTGTCCTGATTAGTATTATGTGTTATTGAAGCTTTATTACAATGGTATAATTGTCCTGATTAGTATTATGTGTTATTGAAGCTTTATTACAATGGTATAATTGTCCTGATTAGTATTATGTGCTATTGAAGCTTTATTACAATGGTATAATTGTCCTGATTAATATTATGTGTTATTGAAGCTTTATTACAATGGTATAATTGTGCTGATTAGTATTATGTATTATTGAAGCTTTATTACAATGGTATAATTGTCCTGATTAGTACTATGTATTATTGAAGCTTTATTACAATGGTATAATTGTCCTGATTAGTATTATGTGCTATTGAAGCTTTATTACAATGGTATAATTGTCCTGATTAGTATTATGTGTTATTGAAGCTTTATTACAATGGTATAATTGTGCTGATTAGTATTATGTATTATTGAAGCTTTATTACAATGGTATAATTGTCCTGATTAGTATTATGTGCTATTGAAGCTTTATTACAATGGTATGCTTGTCCTGATTAGTATTATGTGTTATTGAAGCTTTATTACAATGGTATAATTGTCCTGATTAGTATTATGTGTTATTGAAGCTTTATTACAATGGTATAATTGTGCTGATTAGTATTATGTATTATTGAAGCTTTATTACAATGGTATAATTGTCCTGATTAGTATTATGTGCTATTGAAGCTTTATTACAATGGTATAATTGTCCTGATTAGTATTATGTGTTATTGAAGCTTTATTACAATGGTATAATTGTCCTGATTAGTATTATGTGCTATTGAAGCTTTATTACAATGGTATAATTGTCCTGATTAATATTATGTGTTATTGAAGCTTTATTACAATGGTATAATTGTGCTGATTAGTATTATGTATTATTGAAGCTTTATTACAATGGTATAATTGTCCTGTTTAGTATTATGTGCTATTGAAGCTTTATTACAATGGTATAATTGTCCTGATTAGTATTATGTGCTATTGAAGCTTTATTACAATGGTATAATTGTCCTGATTAATATTATGTGTTATTGAAGCTTTATTACAATGGTATAATTGTCCTGATTAGTACTATGTATTATTGAAGCTTTATTACAATGGTATAATTGTCCTGTTTAGTATTATGTGCTATTGAAGCTTTATTACAATGGTATAATTGTCCTGATTAGTATTATGTGTTATTGAAGCTTTATTACAATGGTATAATTGTGCTGATTAGTATTATGTATTATTGAAGCTTTATTACAATGGTATAATTGTCCTGATTAGTATTATGTGCTATTGAAGCTTTATTACAATGGTATGCTTGTCCTGATTAGTATTATGTGTTATTGAAGCTTTATTACAATGGTATAATTGTCCTGATTAGTATTATGTGTTATTGAAGCTTTATTACAATGGTATAATTGTGCTGATTAGTATTATGTATTATTGAAGCTTTATTACAATGGTATAATTGTCCTGATTAGTATTATGTGCTATTGAAGCTTTATTACAATGGTATAATTGTCCTGATTAGTATTATGTGTTATTGAAGCTTTATTACAATGGTATAATTGTGCTGATTAGTATTATGTATTATTGAAGCTTTATTACAATGGTATAATTGTCCTGATTAGTATTATGTGCTATTGAAGCTTTATTACAATGGTATGCTTGTCCTGATTAGTATTATGTGTTATTGAAGCTTTATTACAATGGTATAATTGTCCTGATTAGTATTATGTGTTATTGAAGCTTTATTACAATGGTATAATTGTGCTGATTAGTATTATGTATTATTGAAGCTTTATTACAATGGTATAATTGTCCTGATTAGTATTATGTGTTATTGAAGCTTTATTACAATGGTATGCTTGTCCTGATTAGTATTATGTGTTATTGAAGCTTTACTACAATGGTATAGTTGTCATGATTAGTACTATGTGCTATTGAAGCTTTATTACAATGGTATAATTGTCCTGATTAGTATTATGTGCTATTGAAGCTTTATTACAATGGTATAATTGTCCTGATTAGTATTATGTGCTATTGAAGCTTTATTACAATGGTATAATTGTCCTGATTAGTATTATGTGTTATTGAAGCTTTATTACAATGGTATAATTGTCCTGATTAGTATTATGTGTTATTGAAGCTTTATTACAATGGTATAATTGTGCTGATTAGTATTATGTGCTATTGAAGCTTTATTACAATGGTATAATTGTCCTGATTAGTATTATGTGCTATTGAAGCTTTATTACAATGGTATAATTGTCCTGATTAGTATTATGTGTTATTGAAGCTTTATTACAATGGTATGCTTGTCCTGATTAGTATTATGTGTTATTGAAGCTTTACTACAATGGTATAGTTGTCCTGATTAGTACTATGTGCTATTGAAGCTTTATTACAATGGTATAATTGTCCTGATTAGTATTATGTGCTATTGAAGCTTTATTACAATGGTATAATTGTCCTGATTAATACTATGTATTATTGAAGCTTTATTACAATGGTATAATTGTCCTGATTAGTATTATGTGCTATTGAAGCTTTATTACAATGGTATAATTGTCCTGATTAGTATTATGTGCTATTGAAGCTTTATTACAATGGTATGCTTGTCCTGATTAGTATTATGTGTTATTGAAGCTTTATTACAATGGTATAATTGTCCTGATTAGTATTATGTGTTATTGAAGCTTTATTACAATGGTATAATTGTGCTGATTAGTATTATGTATTATTGAAGCTTTATTACAATGGTATAATTGTCCTGATTAGTATTATGTGTTATTGAAGCTTTATTACAATGGTATGCTTGTCCTGATTAGTATTATGTGTTATTGAAGCTTTACTACAATGGTATAGTTGTCATGATTAGTACTATGTGCTATTGAAGCTTTATTACAATGGTATAATTGTCCTGATTAGTATTATGTGCTATTGAAGCTTTATTACAATGGTATAATTGTCCTGATTAGTATTATGTGCTATTGAAGCTTTATTACAATGGTATAATTGTCCTGATTAGTATTATGTGTTATTGAAGCTTTATTACAATGGTATAATTGTCCTGATTAGTATTATGTGTTATTGAAGCTTTATTACAATGGTATAATTGTGCTGATTAGTATTATGTGCTATTGAAGCTTTATTACAATGGTATAATTGTCCTGATTAGTATTATGTGCTATTGAAGCTTTATTACAATGGTATAATTGTCCTGATTAGTATTATGTGTTATTGAAGCTTTATTACAATGGTATGCTTGTCCTGATTAGTATTATGTGTTATTGAAGCTTTACTACAATGGTATAGTTGTCCTGATTAGTACTATGTGCTATTGAAGCTTTATTACAATGGTATAATTGTCCTGATTAGTATTATGTGCTATTGAAGCTTTATTACAATGGTATAATTGTCCTGATTAGTACTATGTGCTATTGAAGCTTTATTACAATGGTATAATTGTCCTGATTAGTATTATGTGTTATTGAAGCTTTATTACAATGGTATAATTGTCCTGATTAGTACTATGTATTATTGAAGCTTTATTACAATGGTATAATTGTCCTGACTAGTATTATGTGCTATTGAAGCTTTATTACAATGGTATAATTGTCCTGATTAGTACTATGTGTTATTAACATGTAACAAGACAGAAATGACCAGTTTGATAACACAATCAATGTAATAATTTGTTTGTATCAAATCAGACTTAAAAATAGCTGTTATTCAGCAACTGATTGAAACCAACAAGTACCTATGTCTGTTTTATGTATTGACATAACACAGTCATGTAATGAACATAGGTTTCACATGACAGTCAAAACACATGGTGTAAATGTCGAAGGCACCGATTTATTTTATTTTGGCATATCAGAATATTCGAGTTATCTAGGATGCATTAAGTTAAGCGTTACAACGAATGAACAAAATTGTACAGTTCCTCCTCTATCAACTACCATACTTTTAAATGACTTTATTATTTGAGTAACACGATAAGTGTCGTATAAGAAACATAAATTGCTTACCTTCGCGGGCACCTAGATTTCCTCCTCGATGGTTTGGTGGGGTCCGTGGTGCTCATCATTTTAGTTTTCTGTGTTGTATTATATTGTTTGTCTTCGTCCTGTGTCTTGTGCCCATTGTTGTTAGTGTCCGGGGATTTCCCATTCTTGGTGGTTCCCTCGGGTTTCTCTAGCGTTTATTTCCTTTAGATGATACCAAGTGTAGGGAATCGATCGAAACGAGTTCCAGTTACAATGCTAGATTGACAAGTATATTGAACATATGAAACACCGTTTAAAGTGAATATATATTAAAAGTAACCAACATTATATTTTTTTTATTCACTAGCTTTAATTAATTTAATCTGCACAAAAGTTAACTCATCCATGGAATTGTAGAATAGATTTGTCTACATACATAGCGGAATTTCAATCTATTTAATTGTTGAAAAATGTAAGTGGACATTGGAATCAATTCAGCTCTATTAAAATATCTTTCCGAGTCAAGATCCTTGTGTCCTCAAATGTATGGTACGATTACTATATAATAAATTTCGCGGTCAATACTAAAGGGCTGTCAAATGGACTAGTACAAATGAAACATAGATCGCCAGACGGAATAACGCTATTTTTTTTTATATAAATAAAATGTATCAAAACCGTCACGATATAACTGAAATATCGTTGAAAGTGACATTAAACACCATAAACACCCCTCCATTATTGTATTAGCAATAACTGAAACTACTAGTCTTTGAACAAATTGTATGCAGCCTATAATTATTAAAGCATATAGCATTCATATATTTCAACAACAATCGCCAACAGTTGCAGCAGGAGCTGTTTACCCTTCCGGAGCACCCGATTTCAGCAGTATTTAATTTTTTGGGGTTCGTGTCGCTCAATATTTAGGTTTCTGTGTAGTGATTTGTAGGTCATTGTTTGTTCATTGTTTCCGGTTACTTCATTAGTATCTTCACAAGCTTTTCTTTCAATGATGATATTATTGTAATTTTTTACTTTATATTTGTTTAAAAAGGAAGGCCCGCTAAATATTTCTAGCATAAATCATCTTTCATCATATTTGAGAGCTTGATTATTGTGGACATTCGATGACGTATGAAAACAAATGACACTTCTGTGCATTTCTTTATTGAAGATTATAAGTTCCAAGTCCACTAAAGGTAGTGATATTTCGCCTCGATAATGCTATATGTAAAGGCAATAAAAAAGACATAATTATGAAATGCAATTGACCTGGAAATTATTGACCCTTTATGCCAAGTATCCACATGGGCCATTTATGGAAACAAGACCTTTGCCTTAATGGGAAGATGTCTTAATATGGCAATAAGAAGATGTTATTTTTACTTTGTCATCACACGATATATAATTACAACAAATAAAAGTTATTCATTGAATAGTATTTTGTAGGAAATGTAACAAAACGTATTCTTGGATTATTTCTAAATAATGTGATTATTATTAAAACTGAGATTCTCCTTCCTCAGTCATGGGTGACCATGGCTGATTTAGGCTATCCTGTTTAAGCCATTTGGCTTTATTGATCCCAAAGACTTTGGAATTATTTGTCATTTGAATATTTTGGCATTGAGCGTACACGATGAAGGTTATTCCGGACATGCAATGTCCGCATTACATTCAATATCTACGCTTTTATTACACTAGTGCAATATCGCTCAAAATCACCACGTCATGGACATTAAGTCACTACGTCATGGACTTAAAAGCACTACGTCATGGACATAAAATCACAACGTCGTGGACTGAAAATCACTACGTCATGGACATTAAGTCACTACGTCATGGACTTAAAAGCACTACGTCATGGACATAAAATCACAACGTCGTGGACTGAAAATCACTACGTGATGGACTTAAAAATCACTACCATCTTTTAATTTGTAAAGTTCCGTTGTACTATACAAGGGTTATTACATGAAGCTTGTTCATTATAATGTACCTCTTACAATATTAATTTATCCTACAATTGGGTTATGCTTTGTCATAATAAATGGATTGAAATAAACTGTTGCTTTATTATGACAGCGTCATAATAACACTTTTCACATTAGCCTGATAAAGCTATTAAGCCACACCCCTGTCATAATAACACTTTTCACATTAGCCTAATAAAGCTATTAGGCCACGCCCTTCACCGGAACTCCATGAGGTTTCCGTTATCTTTTTTTTATTATCAAATTAAATAACACTGTTTTTGCAAATTTTATTGCAGGAAAAATACAATATTGGTGTATTGACGGTAAATATAGAATTTATGTGGCTCGGCACGAAACGGTTAGAAAGACTCGCTATCGTTAAAGGCTCGTCTTTCCCCCGTTTCTAAGCCTTGCCACATAAATTCTATATTTACCGTCAATGCACCACTATTGTATATTTATTTTCCAAGTTCGTGCAATATGCTATTCTGCTTGGGGAAATATTCACAAATATACTTTCTGTAAGTATTCAATTACGAAACGCTTGTATCAGTTAAACGTTTTTTTCGAGGCATAGCATGGAAATAGGAGATAATACTGTAACCAATTGTATGTAATCACCAAAACCCTTGAGAAACATTTGAACGATTTATTCTATTCTATTCCAACAATAGTACCATTACCTAGTGGAATCACTGATGCTCATAACTTTCTGGTTCATAATAATGATACATTTTGAGATAGTATATCAGTTGCTGAATACAGTGACCAGACAATATAGTAATACTCGTAGTGTTGTGTTTACCACTGACTATACGAAAATAGTTGTCAGGGAGAGAGATATACATATGTTTCCCAACCAGGCCACTATTTGTGCATAATCAATGCTAAGCACAACATTAACATATAAATGTTCCCAAAATTGCCTTATATTATTTTGAATACACATTTTCCAGCAGAAATTTTCAAACCGAATATATTTGTGCGCCTAAGTGAGAAAAAAGAATAAAATGAGTAGCCGTGATTTATGCAGAATACGTTTTTTCCTATTCTCCACATGCTTAACTACGATAGTTAAATTTGCACATTCTCGAGTAGAGAAATATGGTAAACTACTGGAAGCAGAAGGATAACATATATGTAATTCATTAACAACCATATTTACACGTACTAATGTGCTAACAAGTTTCTTACAACAATCTTGCTATCTTAAATTACATTTCACGACTAATAAATGTATTTTTATTTCCGATACTATTTCGATTCTATCAATATTCAGATCAGTAATATATTTTTACTTAAGCGACAAATATTATTTTCTGTCTATATCAATTTGATATATATATTATGGGATTTCTCTCGTGTCAGTTTCCCCTCGTAATTAAAATGCTAAAGAGCGTTGTATCTCCGTATATCTATTAGTTTCATTCGCACATCGATTGGTGTTCCTATAATCACAGTTTTCCGGGAAAGGTGTAGATATTGTTATTGTTAATATTGTCCAGAGGGGCGTATGTGATTTAATTTCTAGGAAATCAACATTAGCTACTGGCCAATATCGCGGTACACAAGAAACAAAACACAAAGCATGCCAAATAAAGAAAACAAAACGAACACCAAGTTAGTTACATTCGCGATGTAGTTTAACCATATTTTGATTTCATTATTGAAATATACGCAATCTTATATGCTTGAAATTATTGATTATATTGTGTTTGTGCGTGATAGGTAAATAGGCGATTGGAAAACAAGATATCAGAGATATCCAAGAGAACAGCAGTGTTCGAAAATTAGGAGAAAGGAAAAAGTTAGTTAAATCAGGAAATTGGCGATTGGAGAATTAGATATCAGAAATACCCAAGAGAACAGCAGTATTCGAAAGTTAGAAGAAACGATAAAGTTCGTTAATTCATGAAATAAAGAATGGAATATGCGAAGTTTGTGTGGATCTGTATATTGTGTATTGCTTACGTATTTGTATTGGAAGGTAAGTGATAATATTGTCTAATAATAAGAAAACATTTCCTTTTTTAACAATATGATATTTTTTGTTCAAAATGCTTGTTACAGAAAAATGTTCTTAGTTGTGAAAGGAACATATGGTTAGAGATTTTGAAGTTCAAAGACAGAACTGTAATTCTATAATTGGCAAATACCCAAAATAAAAAAAACCTGAATAAAACGAAATCCCGTATAAATCGAACTTTTGATAAAGTACCAATGCAGTATTAAATCTTTATTAATCTAACCTAAATCCTTGGTTAGTCGGAAAACAAATTGTCAAATAGCAATGCGATTTATTTATCTTGAATTACCCGAACGCTCGGATAAGCGTCAAATATTTAATAGATATCTTCGAATAACGAGGTCTGACTGCAGTATCAAAGCAAATGTGTTGATCTTTTGATGTGTTTATGAAAATGAGAAATAACGGAAGATGTTATTGGAATGGTGCATTTTTCTTTAAAGCAGTCGTTCTTTTAGAGAAAGGGGTTCTTTAATTCATAGTAAACAAGTCGACATTATAAGCACACGAATGACGCGGATACGAAATACAAAATCTACTTTAAAATAAAACCAAAAGGAAAAAAAACGGATGATCAGAATACAAAGATATAAATAATACAACAGAGATAGATGGCCCGGATATAAAAAAGCATAAAAATACAACAGAAAGGGATGACCCGAATATGAAAACAAAACAACAATAGAACAAAAAGGAATGACGCGGATATACAAAAAGAAAAGAGATGACCGGGACACAAAAATATAAATAATACAACAGAAAGGGATGACCCGGATATGAAAAAAAAATCAGAAAGAGATGACCCGGAAACAAAAATATAAAGAATACAAAAAGGAATGGACAGGATATGAAAAAGCAAATAAAACGACACAATGGCATGGCACGGATATGAAAAAGCAAAAAATACAACAGAATGGGATGACCCGGATGCGAAAATATAAAATAATACAACAAAAAGGATGACCGGAAACAATAATATACTATAATACAACACAAAGAGATGGTCCAGATAAACATACAACACAAAAGTATGACCCGGATACAAAAATAAAAATAATGCAAAATAATGGGATGACTGTTATACAAACAATCAAGAAAACAAATGTACGGACAGTTCGAACTCCCATTAAACCCGCGGATACGGACAGATACTGCGGAAATGAACTATAATTTTCTGATGTGTTAAAAGATACTTTGTCCGGTTTATATTTTTAGGTATTTTAAATATATTTATGCCCAAAAACTGAATAATATTGTTTGTGAAGATAAAGATTAAATAGTAAACAAAGGGAACATTTATACACAGTCTTCCAATCTGAATATACAATAATATACCATTATAATATAAATCTAAATTGACAGTAAGAAATAAACGATAAGACGAGCGACCACAAGAGTACGACTAGATGGTTTCGACGGTCCGTATTTCCTGTTCTGTGTAATGCAATGTAATGTAGCTTTCTGTAGTGAGAACAGATGATTTTTAACCTTCATAGTAAACATCTTAAACTGTATATCAACATGAAACTTACTTAATGTATAGCTCATTACTACAATAGTTACAAGACATTAATGCATTTTGATGTTCACCTTTATTTGAATGCACGTGCATGTTGAAATCTTTCTGCAACTTCAGAAGTTGTTGTATATCAATTTGTTTGTGCAGTTTGACCTTATGAAGCTTGCTTCAAAAACACTTATACAATAGGACAAAATGTTTTTTCCAGATTTACATTGTATATGTCCAACGAAGGGAGATATATTGTTCTAGCAGGATTTCTTCTTCTTCTCATGGTCCTTGTTCATACACTCATGCAACCTTGTCGAGACTGTAACATTTTTTTATCCTTTGACATAGACTTATGATATATGGTATGAAGATGTGTCATGTATCATCACAACCTTCATGTGCCATTGACATTATATCTCAAGGTCAAATAATTGATTTTTTGGAGGCATTTTTGTGTCCAGGCTGTAACTTTTTTTTATCCTTTAGCATAGATTTATGAATTTTGGTATGAAGGTGTATTAACATAGGAAGAAGAATCTGAAGATACCAAAGAGGTAATCAGAATCCGTAATTCGATGAAGGATAGACAAGACAATGTCCAAAAGAAACAGAACAAAAGGACAAGCAACGATACACAACACATACACATACAACTAAAGATCGAGTATATCATCATGACCTTTATGTGACCTTGACATCAAAAGTTTTTCGGGACATTTTCATGTCCGGATTATAATTTTGTTTTTAATCATTTGACATAGACTTATGAAATTCGGTAGGAAAGTGTATTGCCATAGAACGATGAGTTGCTTATCATCACGATCTTCAAGTGACCTTATAATCATGACCTTTGACCTGAAGGTCAAATAACTAAATATACCGCACACACCAAAAATGTGTAAAGTGTAGTTGTAGAATGTCATTGTTGAGCCTTTGCTTTACGAAAGTAACTTCTATCGAATAAATAGAGACATACGTTTTAATCCACTACACAGTCCCTCCTCAGCATTCAGTCGTGTTGTGCTACTTTAATTTGGACATTTCAATTCACAAATCAGTCCACAGAAGGTTTGTTCAGGAAATATCTGTGTTATTTTAATAGGTATTGCTAAGACATTTGGTAAATTGGTACATCATCATAAGACTATCGTTACTCATATATAATCTTGACCTCTGACGTTAGAATCAAATTATTACGTATTTTTTTATTTGCATAGTTTTGTCACATTTTATTGTTTTACCATTAAATTTAGCCTTAAGATTCAGCATAAAGATGCATCAATATAGTCTTGTGGCCATGTGATGATCTTGACCACAAAGATCACAAAATTATTTTGACACATATATGAGAGCTTTCTCTAGATCTATATTAAGTTTGCGTTAATCCTCTGAATTTCAAGAATAAAATTGAACTATATATGACCAGGAAAAAATATCATTCATGCCAGAAGTTACTAGCCTACTAGAGCATATCAGTTCATTCTTAGTCTATGACATACATAAAATCATTCCATATATCATAATTTTATATTCTACATGTATGTTTCAGACTAAATGCTATCATATATAATTTATTTTCCACAATAATTATTACAAAATATTTAAATCTCTATTTTTAAGGTCTGTATAAAGATAAGGAAGTAAAAAAAAATGTCAAAAATATTTTTTCATCAATGTGTGACGTAAGATTGTTTTTGACATTTACTTCACTAAATTTGGTACTACTTTGACAACTATTTTACCTATTTTGTTCCAGTATTGTTATAAATACTGCCATAGTGACAGCCGGAACCTTTGAACCGTAATGAAAGCGGGAGGTTTGGCGCTTTAAAATCTGATTCAACCCACCATTTCTTTAGAAATGCCTGTACCAAGTCAGGGTCATTACAGTTTTCACAGTATTCCGGTTTTTGACTGATTTTGTCTGTTTATATACTTATGAGTTTTGACTTTCTCTTTGTAAGATTGTTCAGAGTTCGGTAATTTTGTTATTACCCTTATTTACTTATATATGATATTGAACAACTGTTCAAATTCAGGTACCTGCAATGTGCAAACGTATTGTCTGCAGTTGCAGCAATTCTAAGCTACTTTGCAGTAACTATGTCATTATATGTATGTTTATATTTTGGGAAGACCAACTAATAGCACATGGCTGTATGTTATCCTCGTTACTTCATAAATGAATTACGGAACATCTGTGTCACAAATGACCATGGATATGTTCCACTTGTTGTAAGCACTTCCCAGTCTTTCCTCGTTCATGACTTATCATCGGGTTTGTAACTAGAGTAACACAACGGGTGTCACCAGTGGAGCATGAACTGCTTACCTTTCTGGAGCACCTGAGTCGACCCCCGGTTTTTAGTGGGGTTCGCGTTACCCGATCTTTAGCTCGGTGTGTATGTCATGTAGATCGTTGGTTGTCCTTTTGTCCTTTTTCTTTTGGCCATTGCGTTGTCTGTCCTTTTTCGACTTACGGATTCTGATTACCCCTTTGGTATCTTCAAACACTTCTTAAATAAAATTTGCTTACATATGATTTTTCGCTATGACACTTTTCCTCTCATCGCACACGCACCCAGTTTCACAAGTGGTTACCATTCATAGGGGCAGAAATGTAAAAAGAGGAAATATTAATCAGAATTAATTTTCATTGCAGAAAATAACAAAACCGTGTGTAAGATTTAATGTATTTGAAAATGTATTTCAAAATATATAAACTAAGTTCACTATGTTGATTAGTTTGTGTGGATTTCGTGGTTTTTTCAACCTACAAAGGAATTTAAAGTGTTCCCAGTGAACTTGCCAAGAATAACACGAATTTTAGAATGCTTGGACGAAAAAAGTTGCCTCACATCACGTATATAGACTTTTATGAATAAAAACAACAGACAGAACCATATACTAGTTTGAGATGGTGTGTTAAATATAAAATATTTATTCGTAATCTGGTTCTTATCAATTTGAAAAAAATGTTGAATAATATGGGATCATTTAATGTCTTTATTATCAAAGCTTGTGGAATAAAATAAAATATTCCTTAACGCTGTATTTCTTGCTTTTAATATTTTCAATATCTACCACGTTATACATAGTAACCATGCCAGTATCTGACATTGAACATTTTATGGAACAACATAGAACCATAAAAATTACTATTAAACGTATTTTTTATTCAAAGTTTGAATATACCAAAGGGCTAATTAAAAGTCATAAATCAAAGATGAACGGTACTTAATGTACAGTGCTATCATCATGTGTCAGTACGAACGGTACTGAATGTACAGTGCTATCATCATGTGTCAGTACGAGCGGTACTGAATGTACAGTGCTATCATCATGTGTCAGTACGAACGGTACTGAATGTACAGCGCTATCACCATGTGTCACTACGAACGGTACTGAATGTACAGTGCTATCATCATGTGTCAGTACGAACGGCACTGAATGTACAGTGCTATCATCATGTGTCAGTACGAACGGTACTGAATGTTCAGTGCTATCATCATGTGTCAGTACGAACGGTACTGAATGTACAGTGCTATCATCATGTGTCAGTACGAACGATACTGAATGTACAGTGCTATCATCATGTGTCAGTATAAATTGTTTCTTTGAAACGGCTTGTTTTATATATAAATGATTTTGTTTTGTACGCTCCATAAAATTGTTGTGTATCACATGCAAAGTTTTACAGTCCTATTAAAAAAAACCACTTACTAGTATTTCTGTGCATGAAAGTTTGATTTGAAGTATCATTTCAGATGTCTTTCATCATAGGGTATGTTTAATGTTGGTAATAATTAGCACTTCCTGTGCACTGAAGTCATGTTTAGGCTGGATGCGAATGACGATTTCCAGTGCTTAATACACAGAGCTTCCAAGCGCGGTTCCCGGTGGCGAATATGTTATGCCCTGTTGGTGAAGACTGTGATGTTATAATACAGCGTGTGTTATATTGTGTAGCATGTGTAGTATGTCACCCTCCCTCTATGTTGTAGATTTAAACAAAAGTGGACACAAATGCTAAATATGTTGTCGACCATTCCATCTCCCTTATTTTTGTATATATTTTAGATGTTGTTGAACTTACTTTCATCCTAAATATTTGCCAAAGCAATCAATCGATCTTGGTAATTAGAAGAAATTTACAAAATAATGTATCATTTTGCTTCATAACTTTCTAAAACGTGAGAAAATTTCTTACGAAACATTCTCTAGTATTCATTTGAATCATTATCAACTCTTACAAATTAACAACAACAACTTGCTTAAATACAGCTTTCTCGGTGGTATCGCAATGTAATTGATAAGATATAAGAAATGGGTAACAATAACATTGACACTTGGTACATTCGGGTTTCTTTGTATTTTTCCTTGAATATTTCAACTTGTAGGAACTCAATAAACATGCTAAATTAAATGATCAGATAGCTGTTCCTGATATGAATAGAAATTACTTAATTGATGGCATTTTGAATGTTGATATCTAAAATAAATAATAAAACGGATGCATGAGAAGATGTTTCTCGTATGGACACAGCGATATTCATAAAGTGAAATAAATGTATTATAGATAATTATGCCATAAAGCATGTCAAACATTATTATATTTATTTCAACTGGGAGTGAAAACTCAAATTTATCAATTTAAGAATTGTGTAAGGATAGTAGACAATACAATAAAGTAAACACAATAACTGAACGAATTGACAAAACTACATGAGGCTATCAAGAGAACATTAGTTAACTGACAGGTTCATTCTTGACATCTAAATGAGCTGGTGTTCAAATGTCAAACATGTTTACATATGAATCACCCATTCAACTTTCACGTTAGACCAGCATTCAATGTTATTGTTTGATTTGAAGGTTAGTCAAGTACTCCATAGATAGTGTGCATATTGAATTTAACTCGTTAAATTATTGCAAATAGATGATTAACCAGTAATGTTTGACGGTAGAACCAAGCGAAACAAAAGAACCACCCTTCTGTTAAGCATCCAACTTTCAAACACAGACGTAACAACGACAGACGCCGTTGTAAATTTAGAACTATGACGGTCTAACATAAATAACCAAATCATAAACCATCGGCCCATATTATATATAGGGAGTGGATGTAGTCGAGTGGTCTAGGGCGCTGGACGTAAGGCTAAGCGAATGGTGCTGCAGTGTATCAATGGTGTGGGTTCAAATCCCGACGAGGGAAGAACAAAAATTTGACCGCTCTAAAATCTAATTATAACACTGCTTGGTTTAATTTTCAGACGTATATATATATATATATGTATGTATATATAACCTCAAAAATAATAAAAATTGCCTCTGTTAGTGCACCTGAGTTCATCCCTCGGTTTTTAGTGGGGTTCGTGTAACTCGATCTTTAGCTTTATGTGCATGTTTTGTAGGTCGTTGTTTGTCCTTTTGTACTTTTTCTTTTGGCCACTGTATTGTCTGCTCTTCTTCGAGTTACGGATTCTGATTGCCCCTTTGGTATCTTCAAACTCTTACTATAGACCATAGTTAAGTCAATGCATCATTAAATTGCAAGACTTAAATTTGGAAATGAATCTAGTCATTCGGGTTTGCTTGTGTATAGTGGTTTCCAACACATATCGTGCTGTGTTTTTCTTGTTTTTCTTCGTTTGTGTACCAAATGTTGCAAGTTTCTCTAGATTGTCCATCTTTGATTGCCCCTTCGATATTCACTAACGTTTATTTCTTAATAATTATATATTAATATATAATCGTTCTCAAATAAATAAGTTTTGTTTTTCTAATGAATTCGGTCTAATTAACAAACCTCCTGCCTTGCAGTAACCCGAATGCTCCGAATAACTGACTTATGCAGCATAATTTGCCAAAGAAATATAGAAAATGATCTCATTGCAACAAAAACAACTCGCTTTGCAGAACATACATACAGTTGTTTTCAAAAATTGAACTACTGATGATGTATGATTTAATTACTAAAAAGAAAGAAGACCATACATACTCACACAAAAATGAAAATGAATATATCGTATTTTTCATAGCAATTTTCTAAATGCCTCTGGTTATTTATATATAAATATTCTATTCGCATAGTTGTCATACTATGTCATCACATGAAGCCCTGCCATTGAAATATGGTAATAAGGTAATGGGGTATTAACAATGGATTCATCTTCATTTTTCGTTTACAAATTCCTCGTAATATCTTATATATTTTAAGCTTTCATTGATATTACTTATTTCAAACATCCAGCAGAATTTATTGTGAACACATTTATATATTTTGAAAACGTGTTGATCTGGAAAACAAGAACGCCAAATTATTGAATTTCATATGTAGCAAAATATTTTTCTCTTGTTATGTAAATTGTATATCTGTATTACTAGTCTTCATGAAGTTCAGAAGCCTACATTGTTTGACTCTAATTGCCTAATATATTTCAGTCAATACTACCTTTACTTTGATTTATGTTGGCCTTTTAATTTGTAGAGTAACACTGGATGATGAATATGACTATAAGATCAGTACCATCAATTGATATTTATATCGATTTCACATTACTAAACCTTTCTACAACGGTGTATGAATTTATCAGAACCGACAAGTCAGATTACTTTGAACTTTGAGCAGTTATTAGAATCATATGTCTAGTTGTGCACTTAATTTTTGGTTTTTCCATGAGGTCCAGAAAAGGTCTTTATTTGGGGGTGGGGGGTCCAAAGAGGGAGTGGTCTACTGAATACAAATATGGTGATGACGCGCTTACTGCTAACTATATCTTAATAACATTTCATTGGAATAACACTTTGTCCAAATTACAGCAGATAAGCGAAAGAAAATGCAATAGGTTTCATAAATAGGTTTCATTCCTCTAAAACATCGTCAAATGCTGCACATAAACAACTCGAATATCATCCGTATGGACAACAACATAATCATTGTACTACAGTATTATGGTTTCTTCTATCAATAAAATAAATCTCCACCATATTTTTGAAATAATATGGTAAATAACGTAAAAGCACGTTTTATAGTGCATCCATTTTAATAGCAGAAAAACAACAAAAGCGCAGTTCCTTTTCTTGGATTTGTGTCTAGGTGTAGTCTCTCGTATTCCTTTACATCCATATCATTCCTTACTAATCAAAGCGAAATAGAAACTATATTGTGACGAGTTTAGTAGAATCTGCTAACTATTCCAAATCACATAAGATCACCCCTGGTTTTTGTGGATTCAGTTTTGCTCAATGTTTAAATTCTAAGTAATTGTTTTGTAGATCATTATTACTTCTTTTATTTTTGGCCGTTGTATTGTCTGTCCTTCGATTGATGGCTTCTGATTACTACTTTGATATTTTCTGGAGTTATTGTGTAGGCTTAATAAAGTTTGTTAAGCTTATTAACCGACATGTCAGATAATTTCCCCCACCTATCGATTGCATTACATAATTTTGATATTGCTTAAAATTTATTATTATGTAATCAACAAAAAGCCATTAATAATATTAATATGGTTTCACAACTGTGACTATAATATGAACTCAATTTATACCACTGAAAGTTCACATTAGGTACACGTTAATCTTGTATGTTTTAATGAATTTTCGATAACTCGGAACTGTTCCGACAATGTGATATTCTTTTGGTTTTTCATCTTAAAGCAATATTTTTATGTGTGTACGCATTGCTATTATAAACTTATATTTACATGTGTATAATGACCGGAAGTAAACGGTTCACATTACTAGGAAATTGGATATGGGAAAACTAGTTGACGTTAAGAATTTCTTATTAACCCTTTGGTATCTAGAAACTTTTCATATAAAATTCAAAACCAAATTTAATGACAATTTCTTTAGAATATCTTAATAGGGTTACAGGAATTTTCACTCCGGATAATATTTCATTAATATAATGTTTTGAGTTATCAAGAGCTTCATTGTGTTGTCTGTCCTTCTTCGATTTATGGCTTCTGATTGCCCCTTTTGATGTCTTCAAACTTTTCTTAAGAATCTCTTTTTCATCTTAATATATCACGATGTAAAACATTTGATTTTCCTATATTATATAATCTATATTCTCAGTAGACAATGCTATGTAAACTTCTCCACAGAAACTAGAATATATTCTATAGTTTTAATTTCAAATAGCTGAAATATATCTAAAATTATAATTTATCCGATATGTTATAAAAAACGCATTATTTACGATATATTGTTTTCTTTATGAAATATAGTTTTCCTAGCAACCATATAGTCTTAAGTACCGTAGTTTACAATACTCTCCCGCTATATGTATATCATATAATCAGGGAAATGTTCCATAGAAAACATGTCAGAATTTTTTCAACTTTTGATTGAATTCTATGCAATTTATTTTTGTGTTTCAGAGTTCACAAAATCTAATAAGAACGTTGTCGAAACAGAGGCAAGAGCTATCTAATATTTGTAACATTATATGTTTCGATGCACCCTTCGCTCCTTTGTCTATAACAGGTCCTACGTGACTGGGAATCAAGAGGCACATCTTTCTGCGGTTATTGACTTAAATAATTGAAAAAAGATAGAAGGTTCCGACTCTTTCCACTTTCAATTTCTAAAAGGCTTTAAAGAGAATCTCATAAGACAAAAACAAACCGAATGTTAATGCAAACAGTGTGAAACAGACCTCTTCAGTAAAAATTGGAATTTGCAGATGGAAGACAAAGAATATGTGATATGCTAATTATTGTCATCCTTTGGTTCTTCTGTATATATTGCTTAATATTTAGATTTGTCCGATCAATTGGTGAATTATCAAAGGATTTGTATTGGATGCTTCGCGTATTTTTGAAGTTCAAAATATTAAATGCAGGATTTTGTCATAGAGAGTTATTCGCAATTATGACAGGTGCTACTTTATCCAAATTGATATTTGAATTTCGCAAATGTGTCTTTATTCGTATAGTAATATATATAATTTTTATTCGCTGTTTTTCATGAATATTTGCGCATTACGGATTGAAAACACAGATGCACGTATGATTCGAAGAATAATTCTTCAGTTTGGTTGCATATTGCAAACAATTGTTGTCATGACCTTTATTCTGCCTCAATATATAATCATCAAGTAGATATGTTGAGCATGTTCTGAGCTAGAGCCGTAATCCTGAAGGATGTATAGTTTCAATAATTTTTACATCATTTACTGGCGAACCATTCTACCCCATGATCACGGTTCGGTCGAATTAAAGATGTATCTACACCCCAATCAGTACTCAATTTAACATCGAAAATAATAAGCCTTTTATGACAATTGGCTTAGGGCGTTGTACTATGAGAAAGAAAGATGAGTATATTATCAAATATTATTTCATGAAATTAAGTTTCTTTTATTATTTAACAGGCAGCTGTATAAAATCAGTTCTTGATCGGGATGTAATTGCATAATGAAATGCGCCAGTTTTGCAATTTGAATCCATTTTTCTAGAGCCATTTTTCTATTTTGTTTCGCTTAGTTATACTTGTTTTTCGATGTTATTCATATTTTTACCTCTGTTTTGGCGATTACCACATGAGTATCGTCAGATGTTTCAACCATTATATTTTGGAACTACAGTGAAACCTGTCTAAACCGAACCCTGAGTAAACCGAAAACCAGCCTAAACCAGACAGACTTTACAGTCCTGTCTACTAAATTTCTATGTAATTTGAACCTGTGTAAACCAAACACCTGTCTAAGCTGAACAAATTCTTCAGTCCCAAAAGGGTTCGGCTTAGACAGGTTTTACTGTATTTCGATAGTGTAATATATTTTGGTTTTTCATTTTATTACATGTCAGTACATGTTTTTTTCAGTTATCTACCGGACCATGTCAGTACATGTTTTTGTCAGTTATCTATCGGACCTACGTCTAGACAGTATGTGTCATGATTACATGTCAGTACATGTTTTTGTCAGTTATCGATCGGACCTACGTCTAGTCAGTATGTGTCATGAACAGCGCAAGCTGTCAAATGTATAACTATAATCTTTTGTTTTGCATATTCGGATTGAACGCATCGTTGCCCTCGGTCAGCAAATGTAAATGCCTAAGGTTGATCAAGTTCACATGAAAGAAGAGCTTAAAGATACCAAAGGGGTAATTAGAATCTGTAAATCGATATAAAAAGGAAAACGCACAAACAACGATCTACAAAACATAGATATAAAACTAAAGATCAAATTACACCAAAAATCGGGGGTGAACTCAGGTGCTTCGGAAAGCTAAGTAGTTTTTGCTCCACTGGTGGCTCCCATCGTGTTAATCTAGTTACAAACCCGATGATAAGGGAAGTGTCAATGACAAATGAAATATATCCGTTGTTAAAAAAAAGGAAATTAAAATGAAAACAATGTTTTCATAAATACATCAGCTATTAGATAAAGCGATCATCGCTATGAAAACGTTTGAAAGAAGAGTTGAAGATAACAAAGGGGTAATCAGAATCCGTAAAGCTAGGAAGAATAGACAACACAATGGCCAAAAGAAAAAGTACAAATGAACAAACAAAGATCTACAAAGCATACACATAGCACTAAAGATCGAGTAACACGAACCGCACTAAAACCTGGAAAGTGACCTCTGTTTTAATAAATAAAAAACACATTGCAGATGTCGTGTTTATTTTTTCCTGTTCTAATTTATTAATCTAATCCAACGATTTCACATGACACATGCACTCTATTAATCGTAGTTTTTCGTTAATTACGAAGTGGACTTTACAATAAACGTTTACGATGTTGCTTACACTCTCATAATGATGACATTTCTTACAAGGACGTTAGAACGTTACATTTCAAATATTGACTTGTTGTTCGAAATATTTTCTTGAACACCGCGGATGAGATTTATTTTGGAAAATATTATTTCTTTATCAGGAATAACAGGAAATTGTTCGGAGAGAAAACGTTATTTGGTGTCACATTCGGTTACACTAATAACATACTGTCAACATCCGAGATTAGTTTCTGGAGTTTGCTTACAAGTTTGTTGAGGGCAGTGTTGTATAATAAGAAGAGTTTGAAAATACCAAAGGGAGGTAATCAGAATCCCTATATCGAAGAACAGACAACACAATGGACAAAAGAAAAAGTACAAAAGGACAAACAACGTTCTACAAAACATACACTTAAAACTAAAGATCGAGTAACACGAACCCCACTAACAACCGGGGGTGAACTCATGTGCACCGGAAGGGTAAGCAGTTCCTGCTCCACTAGTTGCACCCGTTGTGTTAATCTAGTACTTTCCACCCAATGACATAAACAAATGTTGGTGACTAAGATCATTTTAACAGCGCTAATGTTAAATAGATGAAATTGCATTTATCAGTTTGTCATGCGCCACCTCTGCTGACATAATCTTTTACTTGTTAAAAGTGGTCAGTATTTATATAATTAGTAGAAGTTGAAGGGAAAAATGAGACAACATGATAAAACATGAAAACAAATATAGAACTTTAATGATGCTAATAACTTTGAACGTACTTGTTTTGGTATGTCCCTAAATACTCTTTAGTTATTTGGCTTTCCAATCTTTTGACCTTAAGTGCGCATGTACTTGATAAAGGTTATTCCAGAAGCACCTCGTGCACTCTAATTAAGATATCTACGTTTTATTATTATTGTCTATCTTGTCATCAATAACGATTTCATCAATAGTTTTGTCTGCAAAATGTTTCATATCTCAAAGCATAGAACTAGATTTATTGAGAAATGCATTGGAAATCTAATATACATATAACAAGCAAATGTTTGATTTCATGGTCAAACTATATTATTGTCCTAGAGCAATACAACCAATAGAACTGACGATCGTTGTGATATAACTGAATATTGTGTAACAACCATGACAATACCAAATGATATTGCATGCTTCCAACGATTAAACAAATATTTGGCATTGCAATCTTTTGATATTGAGCCTACATGATAAATGTTAGAAGAGTTTGAATATACCAAAGGTGTAACCAGAATCCGTATATCGAAGAAGAACAGACAACACAATGACCAAACGAAAAAAGTACAAAAGGACAAACAACGATATACAAAACATACACATAAAACTAAAGATTGAGTAACACTAACCCCACTAAAAACCGGAAACTTGTCTCTGGTGCATTATATTGGATATTTACGTTCTTAACGTTAAAAAAGAGAATACAACAACATAATCTAATGTGGAATATAAGTTTTAGGTGTATACATAAAAACACGTGTTTTTTTAATTTAATTATTTCAATACAAATAGACTTGCCTTTGATTTTCATTATTAAAAAAAGATATTAACATAATTTATCATAATAACATATAACTGTAAGCATTGGTTTGTTTAATGTCCGCCAGTGGACATTAATATTAAAACCAATAACTCTTCGGTGAAATAAAACGAGCGAGTGGTGAGATAAAGGAAAGTGATAAAACAAATACATCCGATACTCGTATCAGAATGAAAGAAGTGGTGATTGTTGTTTAACGCCAAGTGAAAAATTGGTCAGAAATGTTAAGGCAAGAACAAGTTATACTATAATCAGATGTTTTGATGATATCAGTTTTGTATTAGACCAGCACGTTATTTATTTGTACATTGCTAGCTTAGTATAACAACAGTCCACAGGTTGCTCTATTCGGACACATTATCCGGACTCTTAAGTCACAGTGTTGCAGGCTTAATTTGACTATGCTTAATTCTTGTTCAGGGTATTGTCCACTTAATAGTTCCGTGATTCGGCACTGACATGTTGTTTTTTATATCTATTTATTCTTGAAATTAACTGTTCCTAAATTATTTTACTAAGATTCTCCTCCCGTAGGCATAGATGATATTAGCTGAATTTGGCTATCCTGTTTACACCCTTTGGTTTTGTTGCTCTAAAATACTTTTAAATTATTTGGCTTTGCAATTTTTCGTTCTTATGAATTCCTGGTGAAGGTAATTCCAGAAACGCGTCGTGTGCACTAAATCTCCGTTTTTCAATTACAATACAACCAACCACGACGACCCCTTGTTGCCTAACGGCGAAATTTGTCTTATTTGCGATAATCATATAAGACATTCAGAAGAAGTGGTTAGATTCGATATTTTGATGAATGATGCAGTCCTATTAAAATGTTGTCTTTGTTAATAAGTGGTCGTTAAAAACCTTTAAAATACAAAAGTATCGTAGTGTAAAAGAGATTGTATTGAATAAAGATATATTTTAAGGCTCCATATTAAAATTAGAACAGATAAAAGCAATGTTGTCATATTTCAATGGGAACGTACCTTAGATAACCTTTCAGTAATATCAATTACTAATTCAGGCACAACAGATCTTAAAATAAAAATGAAAACGTAGACATCTATTCATATGATGCGTTTCTGGAATAAACTTCATCAGGCACAAGCTCAAACGATTAGAAAAATAACAATACCATAGCAAGAATATTTACAATATATAAATGGGCGACAGTACAACAGTAGTTAGCCAGCAGTGCAAGCAAACTTATTGATATGTTTGATAAATATATATTAATATCGTAACAGCGAATCATTTTAGTAGACATAAACCAGAGGGTCTAAGGAAGATACATTGTGTATATTGTTAGCAGTCACCTGTATCTGGCAAATTTTAAATCTCGGCCTGATGTGTTGAATACATTTAAGCAAACAAATATTCATTCTTTTTGAAAATGTCGAATTGAGTTACTTTTCATACAATGTAGATTTTATCATGGGTCAAAGCGATATAAATCCAAAACATCATAAACCAATTTGAATTATTTATTTGCCAAATCAGGTATTGGTATATGCTTAAGAAGAAATTGGAGATACCAAAGGGGTAATCAGAATTCGTATATCAAAGAAGAACAGATAACACAATGGCCCAAAGAAAAAGTACAAAAGGACAAACAACGATCTCCAAAACATACACACAAAATTAAAGATTGAGTAACACGAGCACCACTAAAACCGGGTGTTATCTCAGGTGCTCCAGAACGGGAAAGCAGTTCTTGCTCCACTAGTGGCACCCGTCGTGTTAATAAACGGCTAACAAAAATACTAAGTCAACATCTGAACATCATGATTTACCTATATTTATTAATAGAATTGGGAAGCTTCTAATATTTTTAACCAGAGCTTATTCATTGAATTCTGACTCCTCATAGTGTTTAATACAATGCTATTTACTTCCGCTAGAATTCACCAGAAACTTTAATCTTAGTGTTTATTTCCGACATTTTTGTGGTGTTAGATAGACTACAAACATCCTTGTATTTGAAAAAGAAAATATGTTTTCTTCTCAACATCTTAGTTGCTTTGTTTGAGATAACCACATTTCTGTCATAAAATGTCACAGTTTGTTAAAATAAGGTTTCAGGATTGCACTTGTATTATAAGACTATACGTTTTTTTCCTGATTAATAGTCTGATGACTCTTTTAGTGTATATGTAAACCTTTGACGACTTCTGGGAAAATTTACCCATGCGTCAGCGATAAAAGGCTTTGTTGTGCAAATTCAAGCTTGTTTATAACAAAAGACAGTATACATTACATTGTCAACATCATAATACTGTAAGGATAAAGAAAATTGATCTAATCCTCCAAGACTACAGTCTTTGATTGCAAGAATATTCTACAAATGATGTTTTCCCAATAAACGTAATCACATAATCACTGATGGTCATTGTTTGGGGAAAACCTCGTCAAGATTTATATGAAGGATTTTCTTTGTCATCTCGTTGGTTTACGATGAGGAGGAATCAAAATCTGTCTTCTTGTACTATAAATATTGTATATACAGATTTCTATTCATTACGAGGCTTTTTATGAAATTATGGTATGAAATATTACATATTTCTATTATGTAAGCGTGACCAATGGTTGTATAAATGTGAAATGATATTTTCCTAGGTCAACAACCTCTAAAAATAAATTGATTAAAAAATAAATAAAGATAAAAAAACAATAAATAAAAAGGACCTTGGAAAACTAACTAGCGTTCATAATTAACGGTCTTTATTCATATCGCTCCCAATTGGTATGCCCGAAATATTACTATATAAATAAACAAGTGCACCATTTGTGCAAGATACGCAGGTATAAAGTCCTACAACCCTGTACAACAGTGAAAATCGTCACACGGTATAGACTCTTCTTAGTTATCTTGTAATGTTTGCAGAAAATTGCTCAATACAAAGACTAGTCAGCACAGACATGAGTCCGTCGGACGCACCACATGATACCATAAGACGGTCGATCAGCAGAGGGGCGTAGCAAACAACTCTGATAACTATTGACAAGTAGTCCATTGACATATTCTGAAAACTGAAAAATACACGATGTTTACAGGGGGTTTCCGCACACAGGACTTAGAGTTTCAAGATCGAATTAACCTACTGTACTATTACTGCGTTCATGTTTAAATACAACTATTGAATATTCAAATACTATCATTGAATATTTAAGTAAAACAAAATATGCAAAAATAGCACCATTGCTAAATAAATTTCCAAAATCTTTTCGTGGTTAGGCTTTTACTGATACAAGGCACCTCTTGTCATATAATACATCTACCTATATATGGAATGGGTGTCGTACTACTAAGAAATGACATCATATTGATGCGTTCATGTTGAGGCGTAGTTGATACAACAATATAATATCAAGCTTCATTTCAAACTTGATTGCTATTTGCGCCAGGTACTTCGAATATTATTTCTCCGTTATTTATCTTCATAAGAACAAAGTGAGAATAACCATCACGGTAAAATATAATAAGTGATAAACGATGTTTTTCTTAAAACGAGAGAACTTTTCTCAGTCATCTCTCATCGAAGGACGAAGCCCTGAGATGATTCGCCCTGAGATGAGAGATGACTGAGAAACGTCCTCGAGTTTTAACAAACATCTTTAATTATTTTATCGCTATTTTGTAATCATAATTAAATATTTTTTGTTGAGATACTGACATTTTTTTTAACACAATTAATATTTTATATCGTTAATCACTTAATTATCAAGAATTTGGTAATGCGACGTCATTATAACGTCATATTAGAAAACAAGATAATACTACGTGCGTCCTTGACAACGCTTAACGATTAGCGATAATTGGAATCATCTCATGCGCTTACGTGATATGAAATATATCGGTTTTAAATATCAAAGGGAAAATAAACAAAATAGCGATAAACGTAAATATATAATTCAGTGCGCACGACGCGTTTCAGGAAAAAAATCTGAATCAGGTAAGCTCATAGTCAGAAGATTGAAAAGCCAAATAAATCTTTTGAAGTATATCAATCAAAGTTTCGAAAAGGGATAGCCAAAATCAGCCAGGTTTTTCTATTTATGAGGGGAATTGGCGTTGGTTTTAATAAAATTATAATTTTTAGAAACTGTAAATTTCAAGCATAACTAATAAACCATGTCAGTTCAAAAACATTTTCTACTGGGACCGAGAATTAAGAAATAAAAGGGATAACATTTGCTAATATCCGCCAATCCATGTTAAAACTCAAAACACATTCTGGCTTCCATGATTTATTTCGATTCTGATATGTCTAAGAGTACAAATACGGTAGTATACTTTGATTGAAGGACGGTAATGTATATTTACGTTTGCGGAAAATGTCGCACAAAATTTATGCTGCCAATGGAAAAGTCTGTTACATTCACCGGCACATGTGCTAATGAGATTATACCGAATGGATAACTCGCTTGTTAGTTAACAAAGACAAAGAAGGAGGTCATGTTAGAACTAATAATAACCCATCAGTGGTATCAATTCAGTGAGAATAATGAAAACGAAATATTTTTAGTTGTACTGTTTAATTACTCCATATATAATCCATATACACATTGTGTGCTTTAGCTTAAGGTGGATCCACATTACAGTGTAACAAATGTAGATACCATGTAATTATTGTCTATTGTTTGAATACAAAATATTTGAAAAGCACATTGTAAAATCATTGAAAGCAACACCACCAACATAGCCTAGAAGGACTAACAGGTATTCTGATTTAATATACTCATTATGTTTGTTAGAGGGTTTAATATACTCATTATGTTTGTTAGAGGGTTTAATATACTCATTATGTTTGTTAGAGGATTTAATATACTCATTATGTTTGTTAGAGGGTTTAATATACTCATTATGTTTGTTAGAGGATTTAATATACTCATTATGTTTGTTAGAGGGTTTAATATACTCATTATGTTTGTTAGAGGGTTTAATATACTCATTATGTTTGTTAGAGGGTTTAATATACTCATTATGTTTGTTAGAGGGTTTAATATACTCATTATGTTTGTTAGAGGGTTTAATATACTCATTATGTTTGTTAGAGGGTTTAATATACTCATTATGTTTGTTAGAGGATTTAATATACTCATTATGTTTGTTAGAGGGTTTAATATACTCATTATGTTTGTTAGAGGATTTAATATACTCATTATGTTTGTTAGAGGGTTTAATATACTCATTATGTTTGTTAGAGGGTTTAATATACTCATTATGTTTGTTAGAGGGTTTAATATACTCATTATGTTTGTTAGAGGGTTTAATATACTCGTTATGTTTGTTAGAGGGTTTAATATACTCGTTATGTTTGTTAGAGGGTTTAATATACTCATTATGTTTGTTAGAGGGTTTAATATACTCATTATGTTTGCTAGAGGGTTTAATATACTCATTATGTTTGTTAGAGGGTTTAATATACTCATTTTGTTTGTTAGAGGATTTAATATACTCATTATGTTTGTTAGAGGGTTTAATATGCTCATTATGTTTGCTAGAGGGTTTAATATACTCATTATGTTTGTTAGAGGGTTTAATATACTCATTATGTTTGTTAGAGGATTTAATATACTCATTATGTTTGTTAGAGGGTTTAATATACTCATTATGTTTGTTAGAGGATTTAATATACTCATTATGTTTGTTAGAGGGTTTAATATACTCATTATGTTTGTTAGAGGGTTTAATATACTCATTATGTTTGTTAGAGGGTTTAATATACTCATTATGTTTGTTAGAGGGTTTAATATACTCGTTATGTTTGTTAGAGGGTTTAATATACTCATTATGTTTGTTAGAGGGTTTAATATACTCATTATGTTTGTTAGAGGGTTTAATATACTCATTATGTTTGCTAGAGGGTTTAATATACTCATTATGTTTGTTAGAGGGTTTAATATACTCATTATGTTTGTTAGAGGGTTTAATATACTCGTTATGTTTGTTAGAGGGTTTAATATACTCATTATGTTTGTTAGAGGGTTTAATATACTCATTATGTTTGTTAGAGGGTTTAATATACTCGTTATGTTTGTTAGAGGGTTTAATATACTCATTATGTTTGTTAGAGGGTTTAATATACTCTTTATGTTTGCTAGAGGGTTTAATATACTCATTATGTTTGTTACAGGGTTTAATATGCTCATTATGTTTGCTAGAGGGTTTAATATACTCATTATGTTTGTTAGAGGGTTTAATATACTCATTATGTTTGTTAGAGGGTTTAATATACTCATTATGTTTGTTACAGGGTTTAATATACTCATTATGTTTGTTAGAGGGTTTAATATACTCATTATGTTTGTTAGAGGGTTTAATATACTCATTATGTTTGTTAGAGGGTTTAATATACTCATTATGTTTGTTAGAGGGTTTAATATACTCATTATGTTTGTTAGAGGGTTTAATATACTCATTATGTTTGTTAGAGGGTTTAATATACTCATTATGTTTGTTAGAGGGTTTAATATACTCATTATGTTTGTTAGAGGGTTTAATATACTCATTATGTTTGTTAGAGGGTTTAATATACTCGTTATGATTGTTAGAGGGTTTAATATACTCGTTATGTTTGTTAGAGGGTTTAATATACTCATTATGTTTGTTAGAGGGTTTAATATACTCATTATGTTTGTTAGAAGGGTTAATATACTCATTATGTTTGTTAGAGGGTTTAATATACTCATTATGTTTGTTAGAGGGTTTAATATACTCATTATGTTTGTTAGAGGGTTTAATATACTCATTATGTTTGTTAGAGGGTTTAATATACTCATTATGTTTGTTAGAGGGTTTAATATACTCGTTATGATTGTTAGAGGGTTTAATATACTCGTTATGTTTGTTAGAGGGTTTAATATACTCATTATGTTTGTTAGAGGGTTTAATATACTCATTATGTTTGTTAGAAGGGTTAATATACTCATTATGTTTGTTAGAGGGTTTAATATACTCTTTATGTTTGCTAGAGGGTTTAATATACTCATTATGTTTGTTAGAGGGTTTAATATACTCATTATGTTTGTTAGAGGGTTTAATATACTCATTATGTTTGTTAGAGGGTTTAATATACTCATTATGTTTGTTAGAGGGTTTAATATACTCATTATGTTTGCTAGAGGGTTTAATATACTCATTATGTTTGTTAGACGGTTTAATATACTCATTATGTTGGTTAAAGGGTTTAATATACTCATTATGTTTATTAGAGGGTTTAATATACTCATTATGTTTGTTAGAGGGTTTAATATACTCATTATGTTTGTTAGAAGGGTTAATATACTCATTATGTTTGTTAGAGGGTTTAATATACTCATTATGTTTGTTAGACGGTTTAATATACTCATTATGTTTGTTAGAGGGTTTAATATACTCATTATGTTTGTTAGAGGGTTTAATATACTCATTATGTTTGTTAGAGGGTTTAATATACTCATTATGTTTGTTAGAGGGTTTAATATACTCATTATGTTTGTTAGAGGGTTTAATATACTCATTATGTTTGTTAGAGGGTTTAATATACTCATTATGTTTGTTAAATGGTTTAATATACTCATTATGTTTGTTAGATGGTTTAATATACTCATTATGTTTGTTAGAGGGTTTAATATACTCATTATGTTTGTTAGAGGGTTTAATATACTCATTATGTTTGTTAGAGAGGTTTAATATACTCATTATGTTTGTTAGAGGTTTAATATACTCATTATGTTTGTTAAAGGGTTTAATATACTCATTATGTTTGTTGGAGAGGTTTAATATACTCATTATGTTTGTTAGAGAGGTTTAATATACTCATTATGTTTGTTAGAGGGTTTAATATACTCATTATGTTTGTTAGAGGGTTTAATATACTCATTATGTTTGTTAGAGAGGTTTAATATACTCATTATGTTTGTTAGAGGTTTAATATACTCATTATGTTTGTTAAATGGTTTAATATACTCATTATGTTTGTTGGAGAGGTTTAATATACTCATTATGTTTGTTAGAGAGGTTTAATATACTCATTATGTTTGTTAGAGGGTTTAATATACTCATTATGTTTGTTAGAGGGTTTAATATACTCATTATGTTTGTTAGAGAGGTTTAATATACTCATTATGTTTGTTAGAGGGTTTAATATACTCATTATGTTTGTTAGAGGGTTTAGTATACTCATTATGTTTGTTAGAGGGTTTAATATACTCAGTATGTTTGTTAGAGGGTTTAATATACTCATTATGTTTGTTAGAGGGTTTAATATACTCAGTATGTTTGTTAGAGGGTTTAATATACTCATTATGTTTGTTAGAGGGTTTAATATACTCATTATGTTTGTTAGAGGGTTTAATATACTCATTATGTTTGCTAGAGGGTTTAATATACTCATTATGTTTGTTAGAGGGTTTAATATACTCATTATGTTTGTTAGAGGGTTTAATATACTCATTATGTTTGTTAGAGGGTTTAATATACTCATTATGTTTATTAGAGGGTTTAATATACTCATTATGTTTATTAGAGGGTTTAATATACTCATTATGTTTGTTAGACGGTTTAATATACTCATTATGTTGGTTAAAGGGTTTAATATACTCATTATGTTTATTAGAGGGTTTAATATACTCATTATGTTTGTTAGACGGTTTAATATACTCATTATGTTGGTTAAAGGGTTTAATATACTCATTATGTTTGTTAGAGGGTTTAATATGCTCATTATGTTTGTTAGAGGGTTTAATATACTCATTATGTTTGCTAGAGGGTTTAATATACTCATTATGTTTGCTAGAGGGTTTAATATACTCATTTTGTTTGTTAGAGGGTTTAATATACTCATTATGTTTGTTAGAGGGTTTAATATACTCATTATGTTTGTTAGAGGGTTTAATATACTCATTATGTTTGTTAGAGGGTTTAATATACTCATTATGTTTATTAGAGGGTTTAATATACTCATTATGTTTGCTAGAGGGCTTAATATACTCATTATGTTTGCTAGAGGGTTTAATATACTCATTATGTTTGTTAGAGGGTTTAATATACTCATTATGTTTATTAGAGGGTTTAATATACTCATTATGTTTGCTACAGGGTTTGATATACTCATTATGTTTGCTAGAGGCTTTAATATACTCATTATGTTTGTTAGAGGGTTTAATATACTCATTATGTTTGTTAGAGGGTTTAATATACTCATTATGTTTGTTAGAGGGTTTAATATACTCATTATGTTTGTTAGAGGGTTTAATATACTCATTATGTTTGCTAGAGGGTTTAATATACTCATTATGTTTGTTAGACGGTTTAATATACTCATTATGTTGGTTAAAGGGTTTAATATACTCATTATGTTTGTTAGAGGGTTTAATATACTCATTATGTTTGTTAAAGGGTTTAATATACTCATTATGTTTGTTAGAGGGTGTAATATACTCATTGTGTTTATTAGAGGGTTTAATATACTCATTATGTTTGTTAGACGGTTTAATATACTCATTATGTTTGTTAGAGGGTTTAATATACTCATTATGTTTGTTAGAGGCTTTAATATACTCATTATGTTTGTTAGAGGGTTTAGTATACTCATTATGTTTGTTAGAGGGTTTAATATACTCATTATGTTTGTTAGAGGGTTTAATATACTCATTATGTTTGCTAGAGAGTTAATATACTCATTATGTTTGTTAGAGGGTTTAGTATACTCATTATGTTTGTTAGAGGGTTTAGTATACTCATTATGTTTGTTAGAGGGTTTAATATACTCATTATGTTTGTTAGAGGGTTTAATATACTCATTTTGTTTGTTAGAGGGTTTAATATACTCATTATGCTTGTTAGAGGGTTTAATATACTCATTTTGTTTGTTAGAGGGTTTAATATACTCATTATGTTTGTTAGAGGGTTTAATATACTCACTATGTTTATTAGAGGGTTTAATATACTCATTATGTTTGTTAGAGGGTTTAATATACTCATTATGTTTGTTAGAGAGTTTAATATACTCATTATGTTTGCTAGACGGTTTAATATACTCATTATGTTTGTTAGAAGGTTTAATATACTCATTATGTTTGTTAGAGGGTTTAATATACTCACTATGTTTGTTAGAGGGTTTAATATACTCATTATGTTTGCTAGACGGTTTAATATACTCATTATGTTTGTTTGAGGGTTTAATATACTCATTATGTTTGTTAGAGGGTTTAATATACTCATTATGTTTGTTAGAGGGTTTAATATACTCATTATGTTTATTAGAGGGTTTAATATACTCATTATGTTTGTTAGACGGTTTAATATACTCATTATGTTGGCTAAAGGGTTTAATATACTCATTATGTTTGTTAGAGGGTTTAATATACTCATTATATTTGTTAGAGGGTTTAATATACTCATTATGTTTGTTAGAGGGTTTAATATACTCATTATGTTTGTTAGAGGGTTTAATATACTCATTATGTTTGTTAGAGGGTTTAATATACTCATTATGTTTGTTAGAGGGTTTACTATACTCATTATGTTTGTTAGAGGGTTTAATATACTCATTATGTTTGTTAGAGGGTTTAATATACTCATTATGTTTATTAGAGGGTTTAATATACTCATTATGTTTGTAAGATGGTTTAATATACTCATTATGTTTGCTAGAGGGTTTAATATACTCATTATGTTTGTTAGAGGGTTTAATATACTCATTATGTTTACTAGAGGGTTTAATATACTCATTATGTTTGTTAGAGGGTTTAATATACTCATTATGTTTGCTAGAGGGTTTAATATACTCATTATGTTTGTTAGAGGGTTTAATATACTCATTATGTGTGTTAGAGGGTTTAATATACTCATTATGTTTATTAGAGGGTTTAATATACTCATTATATTTGCTAGAGGGTTTAATATACTCATTATGTTTATTAGAGGATTTAATATACTCATTATGTTTGTTAGACGGTTTAATATACTCATTATGTTGGTTAAAGGGTTTAATATACTCATTATGTTTGTTAGAGGGTTTAATATACTCATTATGTTTGTTAGAGGGTTTAATATACTCATTATGTTTGTTAGAGGGTTTAATATACTCATTGTGTTTATTAGAGGGTTTAATATACTCATTATGTTGGTTAGAGGGTTTAATATACTCATTATGTTTGTTAGAGGGTTTAATATACTCATTATGTTTGTTAGAGGGTTTAATATACTCATTATGTTTGTTAGAGGGTTTAATATACTCATTATGTTTGTTAGAGGGTTTAATATACTCATTATGTTTGTTAGACGGTTTAATATACTCATTATGTTTGTTAGAGGGTTTAATATACTCATTATGTTTGTTAGAGGGTTTAATATACTCATTATGTTTGTTAGAGGATTTAATATACTCATTTTGTTTGTTAGAGGGTTTAATATACTCAATATGTTTGATAGAGGGTTTAATTTACTCTTTATGTTTGTTAGAGGGTTTAATATACTCATTATGTTTGTTAGAGGGTTTAATATACTCATTATGTTTGTTAGAGGGTTTAATATACTCATTATGTTTGTTAGAGGGTTTAATATACTCATTATGTTTGCTAGAGGGTTTAATATACTCACTATGTTTGTTAGAGGGTTTAATATACTCATTATGTTTGTTAGAGGGTTTAATATACTCATTATGTTTGTAAGAGGGTTTAATATACTCATTATGTTTGCTAGACGGTTTAATATTCTCATTATGTTTGTTAGAGGGTTTAATATACTCATTATGTTTGTTAGAGGGTTTAATATACTCATTATGTTTGCTAGAGGGGTTAATATACTCATTTTGTTTGTTAGAGGGTTTAATATACTCATTATGTTTGTTAGAGGGTTTAATATACTCATTATGTTTGTTAGAGGGTTTAATATACTCATTATGTTTGTTAGAGTGTTTAATATACTCATTTTGTTTGTTAGAGGGTTTAATATACTCATTATGTTTGTTAGAGGGTTTAATATACTCATTATGTTTGTTAGAGGGTTTAATATACTCATTATGTTTGTTAGAGGGTTTAATATACTCATTATGTTTGTTAGAGGGTTTAATATACTCATTATGTTTGTTAGAGCGTTTAATATACTCACTATGTTTGTTAGAGGGTTTAATATACTCATTATGTTTGTTAGACTGTTTAATATACTCATTATGTTTGTTAGAGGGTTTAATATACTCATTATGTTTACTAGAGGGTTTAATATACTCATTATGTTTGTTAGAGGGTTTAATATACTCATTGTGTTTATTAGAGGGTTTAATATACTCATTATGTTTGTTAGACGGTTTAATATACTCATTATGTTGGTTAGAGGGTTTAATATACTCATTATGTTTGTTAGAGGGTTTAATATACTCATTATGTTTGTTAGAGGGTTTAGTATACTCATTATGTTTGTTAGAGGGTTTAATATACTCATTATGTTTGTTAGAGGGTTTAATATACTCATTATGTTTGCTAGAGAGTTAATATACTCATTATGTTTGTTAGAGGGTTTAATATACTCATTATGTTTGTTAGAGGGTTTAGTATACTCATTATGTTTGTTAGAGGGTTTAATATACTCATTATGTTTGTTAGACGGTTTAATATACTCATTATGTTTGTTAGAGGGTTTAATATACTCATTATGTTTGTTAGAGGGTTTAATATACTCATTATGTTTGTTAGAGGGTTTAATATACTCATTATGTTTGTTAGAGGGTTTAATATACTCATTATGTTTGTTAGAGGGTTTAATATACTCATTATGTTTGTTAGACGGTTTAATATACTCATTATGTTTGTTAGAGGGTTTAATATACTCATTATGTTTATTAGAGGGTTTAATATACTCATTATGTTTGTTAGAGGGTTTAATATACTCATTATGTTTGCTAGAGGGTTTAATATGCTCATTATGTTTGTTAGAGAGTTTAATATACTCATTATGTTTATTAGAGGGTTTAATATACTCACTATGTTTGTTAGAGGGTTTAATATACTCATTATGTTTGCTAGAAGGTTTAATATACTCATTATGTTTATTTGAGGGTTTAATATACTCATTATGTTTGTTAGAGGGTTTAATATACTCATTATGTTTATTTGAGGGTTTAATATACTCATTGTGTTTGTTAGAGGGTTTAATATACTCATTATGTTTGTTAGAGGGTTTAATATACTCATTATGTTTATTTGAGGGTTTAATATACTCATTATGTTTGTTAGAGGGTTTAATATACTCACTATGTTTATTTGAGGGTTTAATATACTCATTATGTTTGTTAGAGGGTTTAATATACTCATTATGTTTATTAGAGGGTTTAATATACTCATTATGTTTGTTAGACGGTTTAATATACTCATTATGTTGGTTAAAGGGTTTAATATACTCATTATGTTTGTTAGAGGGTTTAATATACTCATTATGTTTGTTAGAGGGTTTAATATACTCATTATGTTTGTTAGAGGGTTTAATATACTCATTGTGTTTATTAGAGGGTTTAATATACTCATTATGTTTGTTAGAGGGTTTAATATACTCATTATGTTTATTAGAGGGTTTAATATACTCATTATGTTTGTTAGACGGTTTAATATACTCATTATGTTGGTTAAAGGGTTTAATATACTCATTATGTTTGTTAGAGGGTTTAATATACTCATTATGTTTGTTAGAGGGTTTAATATACTCATTATGTTTGTTAGAGGGTTTAATATACTCATTATGTTTGTTAGAGGGTTTAATATACTCATTATGTTTGCTAGAGAGTTAATATACTCATTATGTTTGTTAGAGGGTTTAATATACTCATTATGTTTGTTAGAGGGTTTAGTATATTCATTATGTTTGTTAGAGGGTTTAATATACTCATTATGTTTGTTAGACGGTTTAATATACTCATTATGTTTGTTAGAAGGTTTAATATACTCATTATGTTTGTTAGAGGGTTTAATATACTCATTATGTTTGTTAGACGGTTTAATATACTCATTATGTTTGTTAGAGGGTTTAATATACTCATTATGTTTGTTAGAGGGTTTAATATACTCATTATGTTTGTTAGAGGGTTTAATATACTCATTATGTTTGTTAGAGGGTTTAATATACTGAATATGTTTGATAGAGGGTTTAATATACTCTTTATGTTTGTTAGAGGGTTTAATATACTCATTATGTTTGTTAGAGGGTTTAATATACTCATTATGTTTGTTAGAGGGTTTAATATACTCATTATGTTTGTTAGAGGGTTTAATATACTCATTATGTTTGCTAGAGGGTTTAATATACTCATTATGTTTGTTAGAGGGTTTAATATACTCATTATGTTTGTTAGAGGGGTTAATATACTCATTATGTTTGTTAGAGGGTTTAATATACTCATTATGTTTGTTAGAGGGTTTAATATACTCTTTATGCTTGTTAGAGGGTATAATATACTCATTATGTTTGTTAGAGGGTTTAATTTACTCTTTATGTTTGCTAGAGGGTTTAATATACTCATTATATTTGTTAGACGGTTTAATATACTCATTATGTTTGTTAGAGGGTTTAATATACTCTTTATGTTTGTTAGAGGGTTTAATATACTCATTATGTTTGTTAGAGGGTTTAATATACTCAGTATGTTTGTTAGACGGCTTAATATACTCATTATGTTTGTTAGAGGGTTTAATATACTCTTTACGTTTGCTAGAGGGTTTAATATACTCATTATGTTTGTTAGAGGGTTTAATATACTCTTTATGTTTGTTAGAGGGTTTAATATACTCATTATGCTTGTTAGATGGTTTAATATACTCATTATGTTTGTTAGACGGTTTAATATACTCATTATGTTTGTTAGAGGGTTTAATATACTCATTATGTTTGTTAGAGGGTTTAATATACTCATTATGTTTGTTAGAGGGTTTAATATACTCATTATGTTTGTTAGAGGGTTTAATATACTCATTATGTTTGTTAGAGGGTTTAATATACTCATTATGTTTGTTAGACGGTTTAATATACTCATTATGTTTGTTAGAGGGTTTAATATACTCTTTATGCTTGTAAGAGGGTTTAATATACTCATTATGTTTGTTAGAGGGTTTAATTTACTCTTTATGTTTGTTAGAGGGTTTAATATACTCATTATGTTTCTTAGAGGGTTTAATATACTCATTATGTTTGTTAGAGGGTTTAATATACTCTTTATGTTTGTTAGAGGGTTTAATATACTCATTATGTTTGTTAGAGGGTTTAATATACTCAGTATGTTTGTTAGACGGCTTAATATACTCATTATGTTTGTTAGAGGGTTTAATATACTCTTTACGTTTGCTAGAGGGCTTAATATACTCATTATGTTTGTTAGAGGGTTTAATATACTCTTTATGTTTGTTAGAGGGTTTAATATACTCATTATGCTTGTTAGATGGTTTAATATACTCATTATGTTTGTTAGACGGTTTAATATACTCATTATGTTTGTTAGAGGGTTTAATATACTCATTATGTTTGTTAGAGGGTTTAATATACTCTTTATGTTTGTTAGAGGGTTTGATATATTCATTATGTTTGTTAGAGGGTTTAATATACTCATTATGTTTGTTAGAGGGTTTAATATACTCATTATGTTTGTTAGAGGGTTTAATATACTCATTATGTTTGTTAGACGGTTTAATATACGCATTATGTTTGTTAGAGGGTTTAATATACCCATTATGTTTGTTAGAGGGTTTAATATACTCATTATGTTTGCTAGAGGGTTTAATATACTCATTATGTTTGTTAGACGGTTTAATATAAGCATTATGTTTGTTAGAGGGTTTAATATACGCATTATGTTTGTTAGAGGGTTTAATATACTCATTATGTTTGTTAGAGGGTTTAATATACTCATTATGTTTGTTAGAGGGTTTAATATACTCATTATGTTTGTTAGAGGGTTTAATATACTCTTTATGTTTGTTAGACGGTTTAATATACTCATTATGTTTGTTAGAGGGTTTAATATACTCATTATGTTTGTTAGAGGGTTTAATATACTCACTATGTTTGTTAGAGGGTTTAATATACTCATTATGTTTGTTAGAGGGTTTAATATACTCATTATGTTTGTTAGAGGGTTTAATATACTCATTATGTTTGCTAGAGGGTTTAATATACTCATTATGTTTGTTAGAGGGTTTAATATACTCATTATGTTTGTTAGAGGGTTTAATATACTCATTATGTTTGTTAGAGGGTTTAATATACTCTTTATGTTTGCTAGAGGGTTTAATATACTCATTATGTTTGTTAGAGGGTTTAATATACTCATTATGTTTGTTAGAGGGTTTAATATACTCATTATGTTTGTTAGAGGGTTTAATATACTCATTATGTTTGTTAGAGGGTTTAATATACTCACTATGTTTGCTACAGGGTTTAATATACTCATTATGTTTGCTAGAGTGTTTAATATACTCATTATGTTTGTTAGAGGGTTTAATATACTCATTATGTTTGTTAGAGGGGTTAATATACTCATTATGTTTGTTAGAGGGTTTAATATACTCACTATGTTTGCTAGAGGCTTTAATATACTCATTATGTTTGCTAGAGGGTTTAATATACTCATTATGTTTGTTAGAGGGTTTAATATACTCATTATGTTTGTTAGAGGGTTTAATATACTCATTATGTTGGCTAAAGGGTTTAATATACTCATTATGTTTGTTAGAGGGTTTAATATACTCATTATGTTTGTTAGAGGGTTTAATATACTCACTATGTTTGCTACAGGGTTTAATATACTCATTATGTTTGCTAGAGGGTTTAATATACTCATTATGTTTGTTAGAGGGTTTAATATACTCATTATGTTTGTTAGAGGGGTTAATATACTCATTATGTTTGTTAGAGGGTTTAATATACTCACTATGTTTGCTAGAGGGTTTAATATACTCATTATGTTTGCTAGAGGGTTTAATATACTCATTATGTTTGTTAGAGGGTTTAATATACTCATTATGTTTGTTAGAGGGTTTAATATACTCATTATGTTTTTTAGAGGGTTTAATATACTCATTATGTTTGTTAAACGGTTTAATATACTCATTATGTTTGCTAGAGGGTTTAATATACTCATTATGTTTGCTAGAGGGTTTAATATACTCATTATGTTTGTTAGAGGGTTTAATATACTCACTATGTTTGTTAGAGGGTTTAATATACTCATTATGTTTGTTAGAGGGTTTAATATACTCACTATGTTTGTTAGAGGGTTTAATATACTCATTATGTTTGTTAGAGGGTTTAATATACTCATTATGTTTGCTAGAGGGTTTAATATACTCATTATGTTTGTTAGAGGGTTTAATATACTCATTATGTTTGCTAGAGGGTTTAATATACTCATTATGTTTGTTAGAGGGTTTAATATACTCATTATGTTTGTTAAAGGGTTTAATATACTCATTATGTTTGTTAGAGGGTTTAATATACTCATTATGTTTGTTAGAGGGTTTAATATACTCTTTATGCTTGTTAGAGGGTTTAATATACTCATTATGTTTGTTAGAGGGTTTAATATACTCTATATGTTTGCTAGAGGGTTTAATATACTCATTATGTTTGTTAGAGGGTTTAATATACTCATTATGTTTGTTAGAGGGGTTAATATACTCATTATGTTTGTTAGAGGGTTTAATATACTCACTATGTTTGCTAGAGGGTTTAATATACTCATTATGTTTGTTAGAGGGTTTAATATACTCATTATGTTTGCTAGAGGGTTTAATATACTCATTATGTTTGTTAGAGGGTTTAATATACTCATTATGTTTGTTAGAGGGGTTAATATACTCATTATGTTTGTTAGAGGGTTTAATATACTCATTATGTTTGTTAGAGGGTTTAATATACTCTTTATGCTTGTTAGAGGGTATAATATACTCATTATGTTTGTTAGAGGGTTTAATTTACTCTTTATGTTTGCTAGAGGGTTTAATATACTCATTATGTTTGTTAGACGGTTTAATATACTCATTATGTTTGTTAGAGGGTTTAATATACTCTTTATGTTTGTTAGAGGGTTTAATATACTCATTATGTTTGTTAGAGGGTTTAATATACTCAGTATGTTTGTTAGACGGCTTAATATACTCATTATGTTTGTTAGAGGGTTTAATATACTCTTTACGTTTGCTAGAGGGTTTAATATACTCATTATGTTTGTTAGAGGGTTTAATATACTCTTTATGTTTGTTAGAGGGTTTAATATACTCATTATGCTTGTTAGATGGTTTAATATACTCATTATGTTTGTTAGACGGTTTAATATACTCATTATGTTTGTTAGAGGGTTTAATATACTCATTATGTTTGTTAGAGGGTTTAATATACTCTTTATGTTTGTTAGAGGGTTTAATATACTCATTATGTTTGCTAGAGGGTTTAATATACTCATTATGTTTGTTAGACGGTTTAATATACGCATTATGTTTGTTAGAGGGTTTAATATACGCATTATGTTTGTTAGAGGGTTTAATATACTCATTATGTTTGTTAGAGGGTTTAATATACTCATTATGTTTGTTAGAGGGTTTAATATACTCATTATGTTTGTTAGAGGGTTTAATATACTCATTATGTTTGTTAGAGGGTTTAATATACTCTTTATGTTTGTTAGAGGGTTTAATATACTCATTATGTTTGTTAGAGGGTTTAATACACTCTATATGTTTGCTAGAGGGTTTAATATACTCATTATGTTTGTTAGAGGGTTTAATATACTCATTATGTTTGTTAGAGGGTTTAATATACTCATTATGTTTGTTAGAGGGTTTACTATACTCACTATGTTTGCTAGAGGGTTTAATATACTCATTATGTTTGTTAGAGGGTTTAATATACTCATTATGTTTGTTAGACGGTTTACTATACTCACTATGTTTGCTAGAGGGTTTAATATACTCATTATGTTTGTTAGAGGGTTTAATATACTCATTATGTTTGTTAGAGGGTTTAATATACTCATTATGTTTGCTAGAGGGTTTAATATACTCATTATGTTTGTTAGAGGGTTTAATATACTCATTATGTTTGTTAGAGGGTTTAATATACTCATTATGTTTGTTAGAGGGTTTACTATACTCACTATGTTTGCTAGAGGGTTTAATATACTCATTATGTTTGTTAGAGGGTTTAATATAATCATTATGTTTGCTAGAGGGTTTAATATACTCATTATGTTTGTTAGAGGGTTTAATATACTCATTATGTTTGTTAGAGGGTTTAATATACTCATTATGTTTGTTAGAGGGTTTAATATACTCATTATGTTTGTTAGAGGGTTTAATATACTCTTTATGTTTGTTAGAGGGTTTAATATACTCATTATGTTTGTTAGAGGGTTTAATATACTCTATATGTTTGCTAGAGGGTTTAATATACTCATTATGTTTGTTAGAGGGTATAATATACTCATTATGTTTGTTATAGGTGTTAATATACTCATTATGTTTGTTAGAGGGTTTAATATACTCACTATGTTTGCTAGAGGGTTTAATATACTCATTATGTTTGTTAGAGGGTTTAATATACTCATTATGTTTGCTAGAGGGTTTAATATACTCATTATGTTTGTTAGAGGGTTTAATATACTCATTATGTTTGTTAGAGGGGTTAATATACTCATTATGTTTGTTAGAGGGTTTAATATACTCATTATGTTTGCTAGAGGGTTTAATATACTCTTTATGCTTGTTAGAGGGTTTAATATACTCATTATGTTTGTTAGAGGGTTTAATTTACTCTTTATGTTTGTTAGAGGGTTTAATATACTCATTATGTTTGTTAGACGGTTTAATATACTCATTATGTTTGTTAGAGGGTTTAATATACTCTTTATGTTTGTTGGAGGGTTTAATATACTCATTATGTTTGTTAGAGGGTTTAATATACTCAGTATGTTTGTTAGACGGCTTAATATACTCATTATGTTTGTTAGAGGGTTTAATATACTCTTTACGTTTGTTAGAGGGTTTAATATACTCATTATGTTTGTTAGAGGGGTTAATATACTCATTATGTTTGTTAGAGGGTTTAATATACTCACTATGTTTGCTAGAGGGTTTAATATACTCATTATGTTTGTTAGAGGGTTTAATATACTCATTATGTTTGCTAGAGGGTTTAATATACTCATTATGTTTGTTAGAGGGTTTAATATACTCATTATGTTTGTTAGAGGGGTTAATATACTCATTATGTTTGTTAGAGGGTTTAATATACTCATTATGTTTGTTAGAGGGTTTAATATACTCTTTATGCTTGTTAGAGGGTTTAATATACTCATTATGTTTGTTAGAGGGTTTAATTTACTCTTTATGTTTGTTAGAGGGTTTAATATACTCATTATGTTTGTTAGACGGTTTAATATACTCATTATGTTTGTTAGAGGGTTTAATATACTCTTTATGTTTGTTAGAGGGTTTAATATACTCATTATGTTTGTTAGAGGGTTTAATATACTCAGTATGTTTGTTAGACGGCTTAATATACTCATTATGTTTGTTAGAGGGTTTAATATACTCTTTACGTTTGCTAGAGGGTTTAATATACTCATTATGTTTGTTAGAGGGTTTAATATACTCTTTATGTTTGTTAGAGGGTTTAATATACTCATTATGCTTGTTAGATGGTTTAATATACTCATTATGTTTGTTAGACGGTTTAATATACTCATTATGTTTGTTAGAGGGTTTAATATACTCATTATGTTTGTTAGAGGGTTTAATATACTCTTTATGTTTGTTAGAGGGTTTAATATACTCATTATGTTTGCTAGAGGGTTTAATATACTCATTATGTTTGTTAGACGGTTTAATATACGCATTATGTTTGTTAGAGGGTTTAATATACGCATTATGTTTGTTAGAGGGTTTAATATACTCATTATGTTTGTTAGAGGGTTTAATATACTCATTATGTTTGTTAGAGGGTTTAATATACTCATTATGTTTGTTAGAGGGTTTAATATACTCTTTATGTTTGTTAGACGGTTTAATATACTCATTATGTTTGTTAGAGGGTTTAATATACTCATTATGTTTGTTAGAGGGTTTAATATACTCACTATGTTTGTTAGAGGGTTTAATATACTCATTATGTTTGTTAGAGGGTTTAATATACTCATTATGTTTGTTAGAGGGTTTAATATACTCATTATGTTTGTTAGAGGGGTTAATATACTCATTATGTTTGTTAGAGGGTTTAATATACTCACTATGTTTGCTAGAGGGTTTAATATACTCATTATGTTTGTTAGAGGGTTTAATATACTCATTATGTTTGCTAGAGGGTTTAATATACTCATTATGTTTGTTAGAGGGTTTAATATACTCATTATGTTTGTTAGAGGGTTTAATATACTCATTATGTTTGTTAGAGGGTTTAATATACTCTTTATGCTTGTTAGAGGGTTTAATATACTCATTATGTTTGTTAGAGGGTTTAATTTACTCTTTATGTTTGTTAGAGGGTTTAATATACTCATTATGTTTGTTAGACGGTTTAATATACTCATTATGTTTGTTAGAGGGTTTAATATACTCTTTATGTTTGTTAGAGGGTTTAATATACTCATTATGTTTGTTAGAGGGTTTAATATACTCAGTATGTTTGTTAGACGGCTTAATATACTCATTATGTTTGTTAGAGGGTTTAATATACTCTTTACGTTTGGTAGAGGGTTTAATATACTCATTATGTTTGTTAGAGGGTTTAATATACTCTTTATGTTTGTTAGAGGGTTTAATATACTCATTATGCTTGTTAGATGGTTTAATATACTCATTATGTTTGTTAGACGGTTTAATATACTCATTATGTTTGTTAGAGGGTTTAATATACTCATTATGTTTGTTAGAGGGTTTAATATACTCTTTATGTTTGTTAGAGGGTTTAATATACTCATTATGTTTGCTAGAGGGTTTAATATACTCATTATGTTTGTTAGACGGTTTAATATACGCATTATGTTTGTTAGAGGGTTTAATATACGCATTATGTTTGTTAGAGGGTTTAATATACTCATTATGTTTGTTAGAGGGTTTAATATACTCATTATGTTTGTTAGAGGGTTTAATATACTCATTATGTTTGTTAGAGGGTTTAATATACTCTTTATGTTTGTTAGACGGTTTAATATACTCATTATGTTTGTTAGAGGGTTTAATATACTCATTATGTTTGTTAGAGGGTTTAATATACTCACTATGTTTGTTAGAGGGTTTAATATACTCATTATGTTTGTTAGAGGGTTTAATATACTCATTATGTTTGTTAGAGGGTTTAATATACTCATTATGTTTGCTAGAGGGTTTAATATACTCATTATGTTTGTTAGCGGGTTTAATATACTCTTTATGTTTGTTAGAGGGTTTAATATACTCATTATGTTTGTTAGAGGGTTTAATATACTCTTTATGTTTGCTAGAGGGTTTAATATACTCATTATGTTTGTTAGAGGGTTTAATATACTCATTATGTTTGTTAGAGGGTTTAATATACTCATTATGTTTGTTAGAGGGTTTAATATACTCATTATGTTTGTTAGAGGGTTTAATATACTCACTATGTTTGTTAGAGGGTTTAATATACTCATTATGTTTGTTAGAGGGTTTAATATACTCATTATGTTTGCTAGAGGGTTTAATATACTCATTATGTTTGTTAGAGGGTTTAATATACTCATTATGTTTGTTAGAGGGTTTAATATACTCATTATGTTTGTTAGAGGGTTAAATATACTCATTATGTTTGTTAGAGGGTTTAATATACTCTTTATGTTTGTTAGAGGGTTTAATATACTCATTATGTTTGTTAGAGGGTTTAATATACTCTATATGTTTGCTAGAGGGTTTAATATACTCATTATGTTTGTTAGAGGGTTTAATATACTCATTATGTTTGTTAGAGGGGTTAATATACTCATTATGTTTGTTAGAGGGTTTAATATACTCACTATGTTTGCTAGAGGGTTTAATATACTCATTATGTTTGTTAGAGGGTTTAATATACTCATTATGTTTGCTAGAGGGATTAATATACTCATTATGTTTGTTAGAGGGTTTAATATACTCATTATGTTTGTTAGAGGGTTTAATATACTCATTATGTTTGCTAGAGGGTTTAATATACTCATTATGTTTGTTAGAGGGTTTAATATACTCATTATGTTTGTTAGAGGGTTTAATATACTCATTATGTTTGTTAGAGGGTTTAATATACTCATTATGTTTGTTAGAGGGTTTAATATACTCATTATGTTTGTTAGAGGGTTTAATATACTCATTATGTTTGTTAGAGGGTTTAATATACTCATTATGTTTGTTAGAGGGTTTAATATACTCGTTATGTTTGTTAGAGGGTTTAATATACTCATTATGTTTGTTAGACGGTTTAATATACTCATTATGTTTGTTAGAGGGTTTAATATATTCATTATGTTTGTTATAGGGTGTCGTTTTTGTCACTACTATTTTTCTATTGTATATTGGGACTGTTTGGACAGTGTAGTATGTTTTGGAATTGTTTCGACAGTGTAGTATGTTTTGGGACTGTTTCGACAGTGTAGTATGTTTTGGGACTGTTTCGACAGGGTAGTATGTTTTGGAACTGTTTCGATAGTGCAGTATGCTTTGGGACTGTTTCGACAGTGTAGTATGTTTTGGAACTGTTTCGACAGTGTAGTATGTTTTGGGACTGTTTCGACAGGGTAGTATGTTTTGGAACTGTTTCGATAGTGCAGTATGCTTTGGGACTGTTTCGACAGGGTAGTATGTTTTGGAACTGTTTCGACAGTGTAGTATGTTTGGGACTGTTTCGACAGTGTAGTATGTTTTGGGACTTTTCCGACAGTGTAGAATGTTTTGGAACTGTTTCGACAGTGTAGTATGATTTGGGACTGTTTCGACAGCGTAGTATGTTTTGGGACTGTTTCGACAGTGTAGTATGTTTTGGAACTGATTCGACAGTGTAGTATGCTTTGGGACTGTTTCGACAGTGTAGTATGTTTTGGGACTGTTTCGACAGTGTAGTATGTTTTGGAACTGTTTCGATAGTGCAGTATGCTTTGGGACTGTTTCGACAGTGTAGTATGTTTTGGAACTGTTTCGACAGTGTAGTATGTTTTGGGACTGTTTCGACAGGGTAGTATGTTTTGGAACTGTTTCGATAGTGCAGTATGCTTTGGGACTGTTTCGACAGTGTAGTATGTTTTGGAACTGTTTCGACAGTGTAGTATGTTTTGGGACTGTTTCGACAGTGTAGTATGTTTTGGGACTTTTTCGACAGTGTAGAATGTTTTGGAACTGTTTCGACAGTGTAGTATGATTTGGGACTGTTTCGACAGCGTAGTATGTTTTGGGACTCGACAGTGTAGTATGTTTTGGAACTGATTCGACAGTGTAGTATGCTTTGGGACTGTTTCGACAGTGTAGTATGTTTTGGGACTGTTTCGACAGTGTAGTATGCTTTGGGACTGTTTCGACAGGGTAATATGTTTTGGAACTGTTTCGATAGTGTAGTATGCTTTGGGACTGTTTCGACAGTGTAGTATGTTTTGGAACTGTTTCGACAGTGTAGTATGTTTTGGGACTGTTTCGACACTGTAGTATGTTTTGGAACTGTTTCGACAGCGTAGTATGCTTTGGGACTGTTTCGAAAGTGTAGTATGTTTTGGAACTGTTTCGACAGTGTAGTATGTTTTGGGACTGTTTCGACAGTGTAGTATGTTTTGGGACTGTTTCGACAGTGTAGTATGCTTTGGAACTGTTTCGACAGTGTAGTATGTTTTGGGACTGTTTCGACAGTGTAGTATGTTTTGGGACTGTTTCGACAGTGTAGTATGTTTTGGGACTGTTTCGACAGTGTAGTATGTTTTGGGACTGTTTCGACAGTGTAGTATGTTTTGTTTTTCATTTTATTTTATATAAAAACATATAATAGCGTAGAAAAAATAGACAGTTATAAAGACATTTATTGTATAACTAATAATTTACTAAAGACAATTTCGTCAGTTCTCCTTGGTTAAAGATTACGCTTGAGAAGAAAAAAAAAACCATGAACGATTACGATAAAAGTGGTTCAATATCGTCCCATTTATAACTAAAACACGACATTACCATCCTTCATTGTTGAAAGCAAGATTTGATATGCTTGCATGACAAAAATACATAGAACGAGCAAAACAACTTTAATTAAAATGATTTTCAGTAGTGATATCAATATATATAAATCACCCTGTATGCTTTAATGGTAAAACTATTTTGTAGCAACGGATAGAAATGTATAGCTTCCATTCTTTGCGCTGTTCCTTAAAACTATGACGCAATACGAGCATAATAAACACAACACATTGTGTAAGAATAATTACGTTCAAATAGTACCAAGTCTGGAAAGTGAGCTGTTATTTTCTGTGCGTTTCTATTGTATCGAGTTTGTTTCTTTCCACGATTTTTCTATTAGATTTTAGAAATGTTCCGACAGTGTGGTATTTTGTGTGTTTCATTTTATCATAAATGTTGGTATATACACTATAGAAATGTATAGCACGCGTTTGTTTGTTTAATATTTATATTATTCAAGAATAAATACAATTATTATTATTAAATCACAAATATGGCTACCGTAGCAGCTATATAATTATAGTGTTTTTTTTTACATATACTTATATAATTACAACCTATCTCAACATTGCCATGCAAACGTGTAGGACAACATATAACAAAATTAACGACTCAATTCTCATTTCATTAACGACCTTGTTTCAAATACATCGCTATCGACTGTAGGCATAACATAATATACATTTACTAACAACACATTAGGTACCAGCTAAAGTAATTATAAATTACTGATGATATCATCACGATAGCTATATGGGAATTAAAATAATTTTTATTGCTACTTTCAAAATTGATCCAAGTTATGCAAAAAACTTTAAGATACCAAAAGGATGACCAGAAGGCAAAACATGAAGAGCATATTACATGTACACCTGTAATTAAAATAAAAACCACACGTTTCTGTTCAATCAACTTTGAAAACTACGTTCTCGTTTTTTGTAGTAATTAAATAATTCCTAACTGAAGCCTCATGTATTTGAAAACAAATATGTTTGAGAAAGGAAATAGTTTTCAGCATTTGTTACAATATAAGGACATTCCTGATCAATGTTTGAACTTACAGCTAAGCATTTATATTGAATATTAGGAAATACGTATCACATCTTTTTTTTCTCGCAATTTTTATGATTAGAATAAACAGAAATATCATGCCCATCCCACAATTATACACTGAATAACAATTGCTTTTAATTTAAGACAAAAACAATATCGTTAATTTAAGACGAGCATTCACTATTTTATAACTCTTGGTTTGATTGTTAGAAGGATATATTTTAATCTAACCCATTTGTATAATTTCAATCAACAATCAAATTCTAAAATGAAGAGTGGTTCAATGAGAAACATGGTTATTTAACGTAACTTACAACACTATTTCAGTTCTTTCTTAGCGATCTATTTACTCGTTTATGAGTACCATAAAACCTAATTACTAACGATATTTCGTAGAAAGGTGTATCCGATTTAATCTTGATTAATAATTGTTTTGCGGAAGATCATTGGTCCTCTACTAAGGCCTTGCAACATACATAGTCGATGTCCATTGTTTGATAATACAATAATGGCAAGCTTTTAATGGAGGACTATGCACGACATTTGGAGAAAGAGAGATAGTTGAGTTCAGAATGCATAAAGCCTATTAGTCCATTGATTTAACTTAGAATTAAAATAAGCTATCTGCGAGAAAGACATCATCATCGACCTTCAAAGATCCTGATGTTGCTGACAAATAGGCAAACATTCATCACAACTATAAATGATGCACTTAGTTACATAACTGATACACTGAAAACTTTGTCCAAGCAAGATTCTAAGAATTCTAGAAAATCACAAATATTTATTAGCTGTTTTGGTCTGAATAAAAGTGATAAAGACATTTTATCTTGTCATCAGTTTATTATATGAAATTATTAATAATACAAACACATATACCAAATACACAGATAGAGGCAATTATCAACATGAGAGGATGGCGATCTCAATACCAGATTTTAAACCACCACATATTGGTGTCTGTCCCATTTCGGGATCTGGAATTCGATTGACATATATCATGTTTCTTTCCGTGCCATAGTTTGAGGTGAGGGTTAGTAGTTTATTTTATTGATAATGATATAATGTTTTACCCTCACTGTTTAGAGGTAGTTGTTCGTGTTGTTGATAATGGTAGAATTGTTGACCATCACTGTTATACCCTCACTGTTTAGAGGTAGTTGTTCGTGTTGTTGATAATGGTAGAATTGTTGACCATCACTGTTATACCCTCACTGTTTAGAGGTAGTTGTTCGTGTTGTTGATAATGGTAGAATTGTTGACCATCACTGTTATACCCTCACTGTTTAGAGGTAGTTGTTCGTGTTGTTGATAATGGTAGAATTGTTGACCATCACTGTTATACCCTCACTGTTTAGAGGTAGTTGTTCGTTTTGTTGATAATGGTAGAATTGTTGACCATCACTGTTATACCCTCACTGTTTAGAGGTAGTTGTTCGTGTTGTTGATAATGGTAGAATTGTTGACCATCACTGTTATACCCTCACTGTTTAGAGGTAGTTGTTCGTTTTGTTGATAATGGTAGAATTGTTGACCATCACTGTTATACCCTCACTGTTTAGAGGTAGTTGTTCGTGTTGTTGATAATGGTAGAATTGTTGACCATCACTGTTATACCCTCACTGTTTAGAGGTAGTTGTTCGTGTTGTTGATAATGGTAGAATTGTTGACCATCACTGTTATACCCTCACTGTTTAGAGGTAGTTGTTCGTTTTGTTGATAATGGTAGAATTGTTGACCATCACTGTTATACCCTCACTGTTTAGAGGTAGTTGTTCGTTTTGTTGATAATGGTAGAATTGTTGACCATCACTGTTTTAACTTTCCTTTTATAATATATGTTACATTTTTTATTATTGCGATTCATCATTTTTTATCGCTGCGATTCCTCGAATCAATGTGTCAACTTATTTGATCACAAACAGTTGAATTGTCATGATTTCAACGTATACCATATAACAAGTATGAGTCGTACATGGTATTCAAAATATTTTTCAACTGCATTATGAAGGTCAAAATTTAAGACTATGTATTTGATCAACATAATATAAATACAACAGTTTGTGCGACTATCAATATATATTTTTTTACACGACAATCATAAATACATCTAAACAATATGTACTTGGTGAGTATAATTTGAGTTTAAATGTATTTAAAGAGCCGGGTTAAAGACGTTTTATCCTGACGTCCCGTCCCCCCGAAAGTGCATTGATTAAATATTATTCTAAATTCAAATCGATTAGAACGATTATGGTATAACCCGTGACACACCATCGTGTAGTTATTGATTATACTCACAATTGGTATTATTATACTTTACTATAGAAACCAAGCAAGAAATAATTAAGATATTTTAAAGTTTTATTCCATGGAAAAAGAAATAACTCATTATTCCCGCGGCAAACTGCACGTAGGTCAAATAACTGTGAGGGAATCTGCACGTAGCACAAAATAACTGTTTGAAATTGGCGCGCTTTTGCACGTCAAACCAATAACTAGTTATTTCCCTCATATTAGTTCAGTATAATAATACAATTATGTCCTTCATGAGAAGTTAATATCCATAATTATTAGATTTCGAAAGGATTATTTTCCCTCGGTCTTCGGACCTCGGGAAAATAACCCTTTCTCAATTTAATAATTATGGATATTAACTTCTCATGAAGGTCATAATTGCATATTATTTCAAGGACTATTTCCAGGACGCATATAAGGAATGGCATATGAGATGAAATTAAATTTAAGTTTTCAGAAGTTTAAAAGAAGATTAATCATTTGTTCTGAGGGATATATTTTGACACAAAAAGAGCTGCAAATCGATGTACTTGACAACTCATAACAACTGAGTGTATTGTATAGAAGAGAACAATTCCTTTGATTACCTCTTTGGTATTTTCAATCTCTTCATCTCTTGAACAGCCAAAACCTAAAGAGCCATAATTCTTAAACGAAAAAGGTCAAGCATCAAACACGCAGGAAATAAATATCACATAAAAACATCACAACTACGTGTGTTACTGCTTAAGCAACAAACTGTGCATGAATATATTATGTTCACATACCACCATTTTACCAGATTAATTGTTGACAAACATGATCTTGTCATCAATGTAGCTAAAATACTGTTGGATTGACGTACGTTTAAAACCATCCGCTGCATTAATCCATCAAAATTAAAGTATGAAATATTTAACATCATCATTATAACTAGTAAAACGAACAATATCAACTTCTGAAATCCTCAAACTCATCATTATAACTAGTAAAAGGAATAAAATAACTGATGCTTAGGATTAAGTTGAAGACATGAATCACTCACGTTTTACCTCATTAAATTTGTACTCGAAAAAAACATATATAATAACAACTTTGTTTACACCATATGCGCTTACTCTTTTATTGATGGGATTTGTGCTGCCCAATCTGTTGCTTTCTGTTGTGTGTTTTGTAGATTATTGTTTATCCGTTTGTCATTTTTCATTTGGCCATTGTGATGTCTATCCTTCTTACGGCTTTAGATTACCCGTTTGGTATCATCATTTGTTCTGACTGCAATGTTAAATATACGTAGAAATGAAAACGTTTATTACTGCGTATTAAATATAGACAAACAATACAGTATATCATCACATACATTCCTACGTAATAGATGATAAAAGATAAACAAAAAAAGACCACACCGTCGAGACAGTTCCAAAATCGCAGAAAGCGGCAAACTCGGTACCGATAACACACACAAACAAGTCCGCTCATTTTCCTGGCTTGGTACATACTCTTCAATGAAGACATCACGTGGGTAAACTAATTTTAGCGGCACAAACCTCCCCATCTTATTGACACAGAGGTTGTCATATGTATAATATTAGTTATATTTACGTATTAACAATACAATAATTACTATAGAACAAATCAAAATACATGTAAATGTAAAGTAAAATATTAATTTAAACAATGTAGTATTTCCTTTCAAAATAACTTACAATTTGCATAACAAATGTCTGAAAATGGTTGAAAATTATAAGGAGGAATCCTTCATTTTCTGTGAAAAAAAATGCGCTTCAGTTGATAGAAATTGTGAGTGCAAGTGGAATGGGAAGCAAAGGTGAAAAGATAGGTTACATTCTTGTTGAATTTGGTACATATGCTCAACGGTAAGAGGTAAGGATAAAAGCAAAAAAATTGAAGGATACCTCATTCGGTGTTTCTGAGCAATTGGAAGGCGAAATTCAGAAGAGAGAAAAAACCAACCAGCTACCACGTTTGAAAGAGGTTAGTGATAATGGCATTAAAGCTTATTTTGTGAGAGACAGTGTAAACAATAGCATATCAACAGAGGGACATTTAGTGGTATAAAAACGAATGCAAGTGGGATTTTCAGTAAGGTATGGACCACAGATTAAACACGTCAGCTGGGATTTTCAGTAAGGTAGGGACCACAGATTAAACACGTCAGCTGGGATTTTCAGTAAGGTATGGACCACAGATTAAACACGTCAGCTGGGATTTTCAGTAAGGTATGGACCACAGATTAAACACGTCAGCTGGGATTTTCAGTAAGGTATGGACCACAGATTAAACACGTCAGATGGAATTTTCAGTAAGGTATGGACCACAGATTAAACACGTCAGATGGGATTTTCATTAAAGGATGAAAGGTAAGATGTGATTTCCAGTAAAGGGAAGACAGACAGATTAAACAGTTCAAACTGGTTATCCAATCAATGGACTACCCACAGATGTACGTTTTTCAGTAAAGGAACGATAGGAGATTAAACAGGCATGTTGAGATTTGCAGTAAAAATGCTACTGACATTTTGGACAATGTATTGAGTAGTGTTGTAAGTTTGAAGAAGGTTCATTGGTTGCTAGAAGGTCAGTTAAAGTTTATATAATTATAAGACACGATTAATCCATTAGGACGGCGCTAAATGAATGAGATATGATACCGACAATACTAAGACATCTAATCAAAATCTCGTCTGACAAGCATACACAAATTACTATTAGATGAGAGAACATAACTACCAACAACCTTTTTCTAAAAGGGTCACTGTCGTTTTAGGATTTTAGTGCGGTTAATGGAGAATAAAACAAGGTATTCATATCGGACGAGTCCGAGGTGATAAATAAAACGAACGCAATAATAAAAAAAAAGATAAAAAAAAAAAAAAGCTAAACAAAAACAAAATAGCAACTTATTTGTAATACATTGTTTAGTCCTTTTTGTATAGTGATTATATGTATGTATTAGTACATGTGTTAACACAAATATAGTTATTAGTAGCTAAAGTCATTAACAAATATGTATGTATTAGTACATGTGTTAACACAAATAGATTTATTAGTAGCTAAAGTCATTAACAAATATGTATGTATTATTACATGTGCTAACACAAATATATTTATTAGTAGCTAAAGTCATTAACAAGTATGTATGTATTATTACATGTGTTAACACAAATAGATTTATTAGTAGCTAAAGTCATTAACAAGTATGTATGTATCATTACATGTGTTAACACAAATATATTTATTAGTAACTAAAGTCATTAACAAGTATGTATGTAGTATTAAATGTGTTAGCACAAATATAGTTATTAGTAGCTAAAGTCATTAACAAGTATGTATGTATTATTAAATGTGTTAACACAAATATATTTATTAGTAGCTAATGTCATTAACAAGTATGTATGTATTATTACATGTGCTAACACAAATAGATTTATTAGTAGCTAAAATCATTACCAAGTATGTATTTATTATTACATGTGTTAACACAAATATATTTATTAGTAGCTAAAGTCATTAACAAGTATGTATGTATTATTGCATGTGTTAACACAAATAGATTTATTAGTAGCTAAAGTCATTAACAAGTATGTATGTATTATTAAATGTGTTAACACAAATATATGTATTAGTAGCTAAAGTCATTAACAAGTATGTATGTATTATTGCATGTGTTAACACAAATAGATTTATTAGTAGCTAAAGTCATTAACAAGTATGTATGTATTATTACATGTGTTAACACAACTATATTTATTAGTAGCTAAAGTCATTAACAAGTATGTATGTATTATTACATGTGTTAACACAAATAGATTTATTAGTAACTAAAATCATTACCAAGTATGTATGGATTATTACATGTGTTAACACAAATAGATTTATTAGTAGCTAAAGTCATTAACAAGTATGTATGTATTATTGCATGTGTTAACACAAATAGATTTATTAGTAGCTAAAGTCATTAACAAGTATGTATGCATTATTACATGTGTTAAGACAAATAGATTTATTAGTAGCTAAAGTCATTACCAAGTATGTATGTATTATTGCATGTGTTAACATAAATATATTTATTAGTAGCTAAAGTCATTAACAAGTATGTATGTATTATTACATGTGTTAACACAAATAGATTTATTAGTAGCTAAAGTCATTAACAAGTATGTATGTATTATTACATGTGTTAACACAAATAGATTTATTAGTAGCTAAAGTCATTAACAAGTATGTATGTATTATTACAAGTGTTAACATAAATATATTTATTAGTAGCTAAAGTCATTAACAAGTATGTATGTATTATTGCATGTGTTAACATAAATATATTTATTAGTAGCTAAAGTCATTAACAAGTATGTATGTATTATTGCATGTGTTAACACAAATAGATTTATTAGTAGCTAAAGTCATTAACAAGTATGTATGTATTATTACATGTGTTAACACAACTATATTTATTAGTAGCTAAAGTCATTAACAAGTATGTATGTATTATTACATGTGTTAACACAAATAGATTTATTAGTAACTAAAATCATTACCAAGTATGTATGGATTATTACATGTGTTAACACAAATAGATTTATTAGTAGCTAAAGTCATTAACAAGTATGTATGTATTATTGCATGTGTTAACACAAATAGATTTATTAGTAGCTAAAGTCATTAACAAGTATGTATGCATTATTACATGTGTTAAGACAAATAGATTTATTAGTAGCTAAAGTCATTACCAAGTATGTATGTATTATTTCATGTGTTAACATAAATATATTTATTAGTAGCTAAAGTCATTAACAAGTATGTATGTATTATTACATGTGTTAGCACAAATAGATTTATTAGTAGCTAAAGTCATTAACAAGTATGTATGTATTATTACATGTGTTAACACAAATAGATTTATTAGTAGCTAAAGTCATTAACAAGTATGTATGTATTATTACATGTGTTAACATAAATATATTTATTAGTAGCTAAAGTCATTTACAAGTATGTATGTATTATTGCATGTGTTAACATAAATATATTTATTAGTAGCTAAAGTCATTAACAAGTATGTATGTATTATTACATGTGTTAACACAAATATATTTATTAGTAGCTAAAGTCATTAACAAGTATGTATGTATTATTACATGTGCTAACACAAATAGATTTATTAGTAGCTAAAGTCATTAACAAGTATGTATGTATTATTACATGTGTTAACACAAATATATTTATTAGTAGCTAAAGTAATTAATAAATATGTATGTATTATTACATGTGTTAACACAAATACATTTATTAGTAGCTAAAGTCATTAACAAGTATGTATGTATTATTACATGTGTTAACACAAATATATTTATTAGTAGCTAAAGTCATTAACAAGTATGTATGTATTATTACATGTGCTAACACAAATATATTTATTAGTAGCTAAAGTCATTAATAAGTATGTATGTATTATTACATGTATTAACGCAAATAAATTTATTAGTAGCTAAAGTCATTAATAAGTATGTATGTATTATTACATGTGTTAACACAAATATATTTATTAGTAGCTAAAGTCATTAATAAGTATGTATGTATTATTACATGTGCTAACACAAATAAATTTATTAGTAGCTAAAGCCATTACCAAGTATGTATGTATTATTGCATGTGTTAACATAAATATATTTATTAGTAGTCAAAGTCATTAACAAGTATGTATGTATTATTACATGTGCTAACACAAATAGATTTATTAGTAGCTAAAGTCATTAACAAGTATGTATGCATTATTACATGTGTTAACACAAATATATTTATTAGTAGCTAAACTCATTAACAAGTATGTATGTATTATTACATGTGTTAACACAAATATATTTATTAGTAGCTAAACTCATTAACAAGTATGTATGTATTATTACATGTGTTAACACAAATATATTTATTAGTAGCTAAACTCATTAACAAGTATGTATGTATTATTACATGTGTTAACACAAATAGATTTATTAGTAGCTAAACTCATTAACAAGTATGTATGTAGTATTAAATGTGTTAACACAAATCGATCTATTTGTAGCCAAAGTCATTAACATAACAAGTATGCGTCGTTATTACAATTCATGCTTCCGAGACGTCAATCAGACTAAAATAACCGACCAATCAGTGGGCCGCATTTTTAATGAGATCAGGTGATGCCATCTTTGTCCCACAAACAAACCGATTTGTGTATTTGTGGGAACGTAGTTTTATATATAAATTCTGCTAGCTATGTCGCCGAAATGGTGCTTCAATGTGCATGGGGGACATGCAATTCAGATGAGCGATATCCCGAAAGACATTAAAAAACTGTCAAATGAAGATTGCTTATTTATTTTCACCAATGTCACATTGGTCTGAGGTCCAAAAAATGTAGTCATTTAAACTACATATTTAGTTCATCAAATGTATCATTGGGTCCCTTCATGCTTGAGAGGCATTATAGAGCCCCCTAAACTACATGAAGGCCAAATTATTTATTTTCTCGATAAGTAATATTAGATTAATTATTTGCACTGGCATCAAGAATAAATCATTTATTCACAAAATCGCCCATTGCCTTGCCCCCCCCCCCCTTTTTTTTCTCACACGCACATGTACACCCAAATCAAATGGTCGTCCTCTTATCATTCTTAAAGTTGTATATTTCGCAAATACATAAACTTTCTCAACAGAAATTAATATTCACGTGAGTATTAGATTTATATAAATACAAAAGAACTAATTTCATAATATTTTCACGTGTCTACGAATGAATGAAGGAAGAATTTCAAGATCGTTTTCATCCTGTTTGTGCATAATTAATTATTTGGTAAAAAAAAAGAGATAATATTATCTTAAATCAGAGCAATTCATTGATTATGAACTTAGTAAACAGACGTTATCTTTGATAAATATCTATTGTTGTAGATCAGCATGTGCTGTCTGTTTACGTAGTGATTATACACATACGCGTGCACGACCCGCTGTGTAGAATGGACAATGGTATTTATTGTTTATATCGTTTGAATTAGCCTTGAAGCTGTCTGATAGAAAAACAACAAAAATATATAAAAGATTTATATACCCAGTTTTACAGGTACAGTACGATTCTGAAAGTTTGTCATCGCCGATTTCGACATGAAGGTTGTGGATCTTGACTTTTTCTCATTGACCGCCAACATCTTGCATCCACACGCATGGCTCCACGTGCTTCCGAAATTTTAAAATTGTGGATATAACCTTGGGTGAAATAATTTAAACCCTTTTCTAAGGCTTTTTTGGACTACGATTCAAAGTCGGGTAAGAATGAAACTGCGATATTATCGGGAATTTTTTCTAAAGAATCGGACGCGAGCTTGGGATGTTGAGCAGCCATTTTGAAAATGTAACCGATAAGCTTGTGGCGCATAGCAACAATTGCTAAGGAGGCGGGACTTAAATTCTTATCTCGTAACTATCAATTAGATGTTTGTTAGCTGAATATATACACTTCTGCTCTGTATTGTATATATTATTTCTGAGCTCGTTTTGATGTCTTGACAATTATTGTTTTATTAACATACCCAATTTAGATTAATTGTTTCTTCAAAGTATTATTCACAGAATGCAAATTAAATAATGGTATTCGAATTTCAATATTAACAAATATATATTTTACTTTTGTTTTTTTCCACAGTGGATTCACTTGACAAGTCCTAGGTGATATATAAAAAAATGAAAAAAAAAATGAAAAAAAACAAACAAGGTGCAAAATGAATTAAATAAATATCTTTAGCTTTGTGTGAAGCTATTGTGGACCATGCATTTCTTTTGGCCATTGCATTGTCTGTCCTTCTTTGATTTACGGTTTCTGATTTCAACTTTAATATCTTCAAGCTTTTCGTAATGCAGATGTCCTATGATATATGTGTATTATTCACAGAAAACTAATTATTTTCGGAGTTTATCACATTTATATAGGACTCGGATATGTCTTTGAGTGATATTACAATTGTTAAAATAAAACTCTGTGAACCAAAGAAAAGATACATAATGAAAAAACATTGGTAGTCACATGAAAAACCAAAAATACCACACTGTCTAGATTTGTTGAATTGTGACGTCACAATAAAATGATATCTTATATACAGCTACATCAGATTAAGACAAATATATCTGTCTAAATATACAGCACCTACTATTTCATATATATCTACACTCTGCAAAAAAAGAAACGCATAAAGGAATTTTAGGTATTTTAATACATGTATTTTAAATCAAAATTTTTCAGTTACACTTTTAGATATCGACTCAGAATATTTATTATTGAAAAATTAAAAGTCCATCAGAGGATAAGTAAAAAAAAGTCAGTTTATCACAGTTCATCATACTTCCGGTCACCTTAATGTTAGTACCATGTATGACCACCACGCGCGGCCAACACTGCTCTGCACCACCTCGGGATAGACTCAATCAAATTTCTCACATTGCTTTATGGATGGTATTGTTCGCCATTCCTGTTGCAACATTTCGCTGAGGTGGAGGTTGTCGCTGGCGCACACGTTCATCCAGCCGATCCCATTGGTGTTCAATGGGATTCAAATCCGGCGATTTCGAAGGCCATGGAAGCACATTGATGTTGTTATGCTCAAGGTAGTCCATTGCTACACGCGCTGTGTGTAGCCAAGTGTTGTCCTGTTGGAATAACTCCCTCTGTCGGTCAATTACGTACATTAGGTGAGGTTGGAGAATTTCGTCTCTGTACCTTACAGCCGTTAAATTACCCGGGACATGCACTAGGTCTGTTTTGCGGTCCTTTGAGATAGCCTCTTACATCATGACACTACTTCCAGCGAAGCTATCTACTTCTTGAACACAGGAGGAAGAGAAACGTTGATTCAGACGCCTATATACACGTATTCTGCCATCACATTTCTGCAGCTGAAAACGAGACTCGTCGCTGTAACAAATTCTCGCCAGCTTCGGAATGTCCAGTTCCTTAATCTGTTGCACCAACGGACACTTTCACGTCTGTGTAACGGCGTCAATACCGCTCTGAAAAACGGCCTTCTGGGTCTAATGCCATGCTGTCGAAGCCGGTTGCGGACTGTTTGTGAGCTGACTCATGTATTCCGGCTGTAGTGGTTGATGTGGCAACGGTTCGATTTCGTAGATGAAAGACCCGGATGTACCGAACTCACCAGAGGTAGTTATGCGAGGTCTTCCACTCCTTTTGGCGGTCATTTGTTGAACCAGTTTGTTGGAATCTGTTACATAGCCTGGAAATGGTGCTCTGGCTAGTATTCAGAGTTCGTGCTACCTCATTTTGGGACTCTCCGGCTTGGAGACGACCGATAGCGATATTTCGAGTGGCAGGGTCTAACCTTGGCATGGCAGCATATCAACTAATAAAAGTCAAGCTTCAAATTTGGTCCTTTGATACGCTTTAGTTTAACAGTTGAATTAACCACGAAATGCCCGTGAAAAACGTTACCGAATTTTCCGTGCGATACTTGGGATATTTATTTGTCAGAGACGCTGTGCACATGTGGCAGAGAGCCAAATCGAATGAACAGGCATTTAAGATTAAAACTTACCTTTAAAAAATCAATGATTAAATTGGCCATTTAATTTTTCATGGTAAATCGGAGAATTTGCATTTTGAAAAATAAAAGTGGGTTACGCGTTTCTTTTTTGAACAGTATATTTATACAGAATATGTCTATGATGTTTTGCTATTATTGTCGTGTGAGCTTTTTTCCCTGAAGGGTCAACTCTTTACGTATGTTGTTGCACTGTAAATTATATAGAAAGGTTTAAGAATATGTTATCTTCGTATGCATTTCTAAGATTTATTGAATACGAATAGATATTGGTGTAAGCATACATGATAATAATTCGAAATTCAAATTTAGTAGAACAAAAGTATTCATTTCGTTTTTTTTTTTATTATCATGCACTGTTTTATATGGTTACCCCCGAAATATCAGCCAGTAAAGTGAGCGGTCATGCATGAGTAGGAGTATCAATTTAGCCTCTTTGTACGATTTTGTTATTATATTTTAAAACGGTTGCGACAGCGTGGTATTTTTGTTGTTAGTTTCTTCATTTCATCACTTAAGCAAGGTTTATTTTCACAATAGATCGGCCTCTATGCAGTCAATTAATGTAATAACTGCATACATGGACCTATACCGTTTAAGTAAATTAAAAGAAACCGATAAATTGAAGGATATTTTAATATTCAATGGCATGGTCTAATTCGTTGAAAATCAAAGAAAACAATTAAAAACTATCACGTATACCGTTGTATTAGACATATGTCAATGAGTTGATAACACGAAGGGCAGTAACGTTAGTAACGTCTTCCATACTATTAACGAGATGTTTTTCATATTTTGCTCATTATTAAACCATTTTGTTGATAAGTTATAAAAATGAAATGCTTTCAAATACATTAATAATATTTACTTGGCAAGAACTTTATAGAAACTAAATTATGTGATTGACCAATTGCTTGTTCACATATAAATCAGCAGTACCAGTAGTGAAACATAAACTGTTTACCCTTCCGGTGCACCCACGTGCAGTCCCGGTCTTAAGTGGGGGTTGTCTTGCTGAATCGTAGGTTTCTGCATAGTGTTTTGTGTATTATAGTTTGTACTTTTTCTTCGATCATTTTATCCTTCAGTCCTTCTTAGATTTACGCCTTCTGATTACCAATTTGGTATCTTCAAATTTGTCAGCTATATCCATTACCAGAACAAGCTTACCAACATTAAATGTTGCAGAAAAAAAGTGGATGATCCTATTGATAAATGCTTGAATTTTGTCCAGGGAAAGGGATAGCATCGATAAGGTGTGAATTGCAAAGAAACGGACAGCCAATATTTCAACCTCAAACAATATGGTTCTAATTAACTCCTGGAAGTGGTATTGTACATGCCTGAAGCTTTACATTTTCCAAACAGGAGACACACATTTACGCCATGCTCTTAGGACGCGCCGTGTAGGTGATTTATTCCACAAGATCTGTTGAAGCTTCATTTGGTAATAAACTAGGTTGTAGACTGGGTTCTTCCGTTGGTACCAAAAACATGGGAAGAAAAACGAAATTGAAATATAATTACTTGTAATATATAATTGTTTCTGCAATTTTTTGTAAAGTAAATTTGGAAATGATCCGATGAATTAACAAACAATATCAAATTTCTAAAACATGTAACTTGACTGTAATGATACCATTCATAAAGGTTCAACCTTTAGTTGGTATATTACTTAAAAATAAATGACTTCAATGTTAAGGTTGTTTGTGAGGTAATTATTTGTGAGGTAATTAATAACTGAACTCGACGTTCAATACATGCATTTTTCAAGCCATTGGACAAGGACGAATCCGTCATTCTTCAAGCCATTGGACAAGGACGAATCCGTCATTCTTCAAGCCATTGGACAAGGACGAATCCGTCATTCTTCAAGATAAGGTTTAATATATTCATATATATGTCAATCTAGAAGTCAAATGTAAGACTATGTACAGATTGTTAATGTATTACGCAATGTAATGCTTCGAATGGAGAGCTAACTATGAGATCTGGCAAATATAATGCATTTTAATGTATTTTGTGTTTTCAAATATACATCCGTTTGATTATATTACGATATAAATAATGAACGAGATTTCTATTTAATTTGGAGTTTTAGTTTTCTTAATTAAGTCAAATCTTTAGTAGACCGTCATTTGTCTGCAGATAGCTAATCATGCACAGTTTTAATCAAATTGCTTTCTGTCGATTAGTTTAGCATGTAACGTAAATGATGCTTCCTGTTATTACCAGTCTACTCATTTTATTTTAATTTTAAAAGTATATAGAAAATGTACTACTGCAATTCCAATGTTGCTTATACCGTTTTTCGCTATGAGTTTGTAATTTGATCCTTTATGCAGTAACCTTCTACAATAACTTTTATCTAGTAAGCTCACAGTCAAAAGACAGGAAAGCTAAATAATTGTAAAGTTTATGTTATTAAAAAAAATAGTTTCATAATAAATTTTAAATGAATTGTGGACAAGTCCTCACAAGTCCTTTCCACATAAGAACAAATTGAATATAAGAAAGGAGCAGTCAGAATCCTTTTAAAAAGGGGGAAAACGGACAAACAATGAGCGACAAAAAAAATACACAGAAAAAAAAATGAGCAACACAGACGGTACTAAAAACCGTGGATGAACTAAGGTGCTCCGAAAAATAGTTAATACAATATCGTATTTTATGACACGAGAAGAATTTTTCCACGTTCTTACAAATATCTTGACGATATCCCTGTGTTATATATTGTTTGTATTTTTATTGTGTTGTAAATCCAATTACTGAAGATAGTATTTGTGATATTACCTTTAAGCCTTACTTGTTATTCTGAATACCCTCATATATAGAAAAAACAACAGCATCAGTCATAAGTTAAAAGTGGTGCTTATCAGTAGGCTGGAGATTCTCTCATACTCAGTTTTATAATTGAAATGATCGTTGATATATCTTTATGATCAATGTTTAATATTTATCATTTATCATTGCTGTTCTGTTATCTTTCATATTAAAACTGATTTGCTCACTAAATTAGATATCTACGATTTTATTACTATCACTGGGTCGATGTCTCTGTTGTTGGACTGTTAGTACTAAAGGGTACCATCCATCCAGTAGTCAGTGTTTAGGAACTGACATGATGTATTATATATGTTTGAAATTTACAGTTCCTAAATTATTGCAATTTAGGTTAATCTCCCTTAGACATGAGTAACCTTAGCCGAATTTGGCTATCGTGTCTAGGTTTTTTGGATGACTTGCTCCCATATTTTAATTATTTTTCCGTCTATTCTTTTAACTAGTAGTATACTATTTGATGAAGGATATTCCAGAAACCGCAAATATACACTAAATTATATATTTACGTTTTTGTTTTCTGTTTTTTACTTTATGTGTTTCCTTTATGTATTATTCGTACATCATGATATATTTATAGAAATACTGATATACATTGCTGATTGGTTTTCTCATAAAGGAAAGCATCCTATTAAATACATCGCTCACTATCTCTGGAAAATACAGCCACGTTTGTTAAGAGTTCATGGGCATAGAAATCCCGACAAGTGACGATTGTAACCACTCTGCGTTCTCCCATTCTGTCATCTGAAAATTATTAACAGTTCAACCTTCTTCTTTGAACCACATTACAATAAAGTCTAAATTGGAGAGTTTTCTACGCAATTGTTTTATTTTGTCAGATCAAACTTCCTTAATACAATCTTACCCCTATTAGAAATATTAAAAGAGTAATGTGATTATGAAACCAAATTAGATTTTGTCTGATTATTGTCCACTTAATAATTGAGACGTGCACTTTAAGACAAATTAACAATTTTCGTCGTAATAGTTATTTACTAAAAATAATCAATGAAGATAATAAATGCACATTTTATTTAAATTGAAAACATTTCAAGCAACTGAATTTATAAACATTTATTATACAATAGAATGTTCTTGCATCATCATAAAGATATGTGAGTTGAATAAACTCAATAAGAGAATACTGACTTTGATATGAAACATCATGATCATTCTAACAAAAATATTAAATTATGAGCCTTTTTTCCGAGACCCATGTCCTAGCTCTTCGAAAGTTAAATTGGAAATATAATTTAGTATGCAATTGAATTATATCAAAGCTCAATATTACACCAGACGTATGTCATATTTCTAAAATGCCCAAAATTGTTACTTGGAAGAGTATTCTAGGATCTCCGGTATCGTAGTTACTGTGTGTAACATTTTAGTGAATATAGAAACGACTACATGATGTTATAGGAGCTATTATGGACTACAACCAGAGCGTCCTTTTATTTGTCATTGTAGATATGCTTGCCATAGTAATATATCTCCTAATAAAGTCCAGATAATTAGATAACTCCAATTGAAATAGATCTCCTAATCTGGAAAAGAATAACAAATAAAAGTCAAGGGACATGTCACATTCTGAATTTTTAACATATTGAACTCTGAAAGACGGAATGAACGGAGAACGATTTTGTTCGGAAAACGGAAGACTATATTTCCGTCTCCGTTGAGTATCAGAAGGGAAACCAGTTCCACATGCTGTATCTGGGGTATACACTGTTTTCACATGCTGTATCTGGGGAATACACTGTTTTCACATGCTGTAACTGGGGGTATACACTGTTTTCACATGCTGTATCTGGGGTATAAACTGTTTTCACATGTTGTGTCTGGGGTATACACTGTTTTCACATGCTGTATCTGGGGGTATACACTGTTTTCACATTCTGTATCTGGGGTATACACTGTTTTCATATGATGTGTCTGGGGTATACACTGTTTTCACATGCTGTATCTGGGATATACACTGTTTTCACATGCTGTATCTGGGGTATACACTGTTTTCACATGATGTGTCTGGGGAATACACTGTTTTCACATGCTGTATCTGGGGTATGCACTGTTTTCACATGCCGTATCTGGGGTATACAGTTTTCACATGCTGTATCTGGGGTATACACTGTTTTCACATGATGTGTCTGGGGGTATACACTGCTTTCACATGCCGTATCTGGGGGTATACACTGTTTTCACATGCTGTATCTGGGGGTATACACGCTTTCACATGCCGTATCTGGGGGTATACACTGTTTTCACATGCTCTATCTGGGATATACACTGTTTTCACATGATGTGTCTGGGGTATACACTGTTTTCACATGCTGTATCTGGGGTATACACTGCTTTCACATGCCGTATCTGGGGTATACACTGTTTTCACATGCTGTATCGCGGGTATACACTGTTTTCACATGCTGTATCTGGGGTATACACTGTTTTGTATTTTAGCTCTGTTTCTATTTTGTAATCAGTGATATATTTGTTTCAACTAGTTCTATATTATTTTAATTGTTTTATGATTACTTTTACCTTTAATTTCTTTATAAAAACCATACTACAGAACTATGACTATTAATGTCATATACAATAATCTACAGAAAGAATTGATTTACTGATAGGCGCTCACGGTTAGTTTGTCTTTATATTAAATAAGGTAACAAGATTTAGCAGCCGCCTTTGCTTGACTTAATCATTGTCCAATAAGTGGTCGTTATGTAAATTTGATTATACAAGAATGTAGCCATAATTGAGACAGAAGATATATACGTATCATTAAATTAATACGCCATAATATTACAGTTTTATAAATAAATGTCACTGTTCTCAGATTATTAGAAATATGAAAATTGTACACCAGCTAATAGCATTGCAGTCATTATCATTATCTGTTCGCTTAACACAAAATATAAGTAAGTGCATTAATGTTTCAAGTCTCTAAAATTTTCCTATTTGAGACACGTGATAATTAAAACCGTAGGTCTTCAACCAAGCACGCATTGATGTTCCATTATCTGGCAAGTAATAACCACGCTGATATAACAAGTCACTTCAGAGATATTTCATAGAAACCATAATTTGCTGAAAATTTTAATACGCGTATCATTATTTTCGTTAAAATGCATCGAAAATAATCTTACACGTGTTGAAATGTCATGTAAACTATGGCCTCTAAGAATTATATCGTTTCTGATAGGAAATATCCAACATCGTTTTTAGATGGAAGGCAGTAAGGACAATTCTTCTAAAATTATCCACTCGCCTTCATCTTTCATGGGTTTTGTTTCTATCACTCGTGGATAAAATGGAACGAAGTAATGTTTCAATGATAAAATGTCATACTATGGCTGCCATTAATTATTTCTATTACAATAGGAAAAATCTATCGGATTGCTTGAAGAAAGGTGAAGTATAGGAAATGCATTAAAAGTTTGAAGATACCAAAGAGGTAATCAGAATCCGTAGATGGAAGAAGAATAGACAACACAATGGCCAAAAAGAAAAAAGGACAAACAACGATCTACAAGACATACACATGCAACTAAAGATCGAGTAACACGAACCCCATTAAAAACCGGGGGTGAACTCACGTGCTCCTTTATTTTTGTAGCCGTTTTTAACCAATTTGTTGTCATTTTGAAATTAGCATCATTAACAAGTAAATTGCTACAGAAAAATCGTAACATAAATCGGTAAACAGGTGTCAAATGTAACCAGCATTCGTTGGAAATTACGTCACTGGACCACGACAGTTTACAAAAGTCAAACTAGATAGATGGTTATCTTATTATTTGCTTTGTTCGGTGCAAAATAATATACACAGAAACAAAGCGAACATTTTAATGTTTGAATGCATGGCAGTCCCCTAAAGTGCATGAATTCACTTCGGCAAAAGTCCATAAATTTTCTAGCAATACCCATGTGCGAAGTAAAATATATCAGGAATTTTATCAAGCCATTGCTTTAATAAATAACGAAGGATGCCATATTATAATTGAACACATTCTTGTCAAAATAAAATACATGTCTTATTCGATTTCTTAATACATGTACAATGTATTATACTTTTAATCAATAAAAGCATAAATTATAACAATGTATTAAAAGCAAAACCAATATTTTCTTAGGATTTCATTCTTCAAATTCTATTTTTGAGTGTATTTCCACTAAATACAGATATGGAATACATCCAACTTCCATGCGAGACATGTATGCGATACATCAACATTGCCTTTGATGTGGTTTTTAACGTCTCAGCATTGATTCAATGATTACCAAAAAATCATCATGTTCATACCCTAATAATCAGATTTATTATAATTATTATTGCCAAATCTTTAATTATTATTATTATTATCATCATCATCATACTTGTAAGAGATCGTTATTTTTATTATTGTCAGAGTAATTACATGTATTATAACACAGAACCTACGACAATTTAACATACAGTACACATATTTTTAAAATGACAGACCTTAATTCGTTTAGCGAGTTACAGACATATCCTTCTAACTATAACATGCTTGAAATATTAATTGTATTGGTGAATTAATGACATCAATTCCTATAGTAGATTCGTCTTGACTTTTCTAAGCAATCTATCATTCATTGTCTATTTCCTTTTCTTAAATAATTACCGGAAAGTAAAATATATTGCTACACCTTAAAACAATGATTAATTTAGTAAACATGTTGATCAAGTTACAAAAACGTGTACGTTTTAATACATCGTTAATGTAGTGGGTTCGCTAATGTGAAAATATAGAGACGACGAGAAATCACTAATGTCTCAATTAATATTAATTGTATGTAAATTACACCACAGTCTGTTTACTTACTATTTCATATCTATTTACATTTGAAACTACATAAAAAGCAATATTCCAATTATAAGAGGGGAGTTAATAGATTCTCCCATCAAACAGCCATAACGTAATAAACGTCTTTAACTTAAATAGTGAAGCATATCGTGAATTTTCGCCTAAGTCATGAAAACACCCAAATATACATATGTATTCATTGTTTGTGCAAGCTTTACAATCTCAACCGTCCTTGACAGCAATGTATTTTATACACATTGTTAGAAAATGCTTTCAAAGGAAAAATCTTGTAATGAAAATATTAACAATGTGACAAAACTAATACAGTTCATCAGTGTGTTATATCACCTCTAAAAACATATGTCAATATCAGCGAACACAAGGTCTCAAAGCATACAATTTATAGATATTATATGAAAAAATCGTCAATTTTATTGATATCAATATTATTGTGAATGCGATCATCACATACCCCTAATACATGTATAACATTCGTCCTAATTCCCGACGACTCTCAAAGAAACATAAAACTATATTAGGTATATAACTATAGTAGGATTATTATTTTAATTCAGTTATATAATTGTAGAACTCATTGACTTGTGGTTCTAGCATAGACCACATCACATCTTTGATATGTTTTTGATATAGCCAAATAACAAGTTTGTATACTATCTTAATATATATGATACGCTAGACAATACCAAAGGGGCAATCAAATATTGACAATCCAGAGAAAATGACAACATATGATGCGTAGATCTATCCTAATGACATCAAATGATAACAATTATTGATATAATTAAATTGTAATTTGTTCTAGACACAAATTTTCGGGAAACAAATATCCTCTATAGGAATAAAATTAGTAAACATCAGTAGAATGCAATTATCGTTGTAATACTTTAATGCCGTCAAATAATAAGATGTATCAGTTGGTCTGAAGCCACATCAAAATACTACTATGAAAAGAAAGTTTAAAGAAATGGTCAATTATTCCACCAATATCAATAAAATGACCAATGATATCTCGCTGAACATAGAAAAGAAACACAACCTATGACGTTGGAAATTCAGGTTCTGGCTAGGGGAAGGCACAGAAAAGTGGCGGGGTTCAACCTGTCTATGAGATGCCAAGCCTCCCCTCTTGATAATTGGATCTCCAACGTCTCAACAGATATAAATAAAAGACAGATGAAACTCCTGCAGCTTCGTTTCCACATAAAAAGAATGTTTTGTTTTTCTCTCAAGACTTCTAAATGTTTTGGTAAATACCCTGGAAAACTCTTCGAGCTATCATTCGCTATGTAAAAAAGTAACTAACAACCATGCATTTCTCGTACCAGAAGAACAATTGATGTGACATGAACAATTTGATTTAAAAATGTTGGAATTCAGACTTTGATGGATATCCTGGAAGTCTTTTAGACATATTTTTTCTAAAAAAAAATCCATAGCAGCGACCTATTGCCGGAACCAGTAAAACAATGGCTAGAGCTATGACGTTAAACTTGTTGATTCAAAATAATTGAATTCGATATTCAGTAAACATCCTGGAAGACATTCAGATATATTACCGATCAACTGTACATTTCTCGATTACGAATAACTATAGCTGTTGATGTAGCAATAGGACTTAAAAAATAGGTTAATCTAACATCTTTTTTTATAATGTAAATTTAAAAGTTATGCATTTTATCAATAACAAAAATCATCATAAAATGCATGACTTTTGAATTTGATGAATTGCAATTAACAGAAATCATGCCAAAGAAAATGACACCTGATTTTAAAGTAAATCTGTATGAAATTCATCCTAAAAGAAATGAAATCTGTTATATAGGTAAACGGTTAAGAAATTCATCATGACGAAAAAAATGCACCTGATTGTTAAGTAAACAGTTAAAAATGAATGCCAAAAACAACTACTCCTGTTTGCTAAGTAAGCGATTCCGAAATTCACGCTTAATGAAACTCCACCTCATTGTTAAGTAAACAATGATAAACAATGTATTCTTAACTGTCATCCGGCGTTACATATTTAATGAAAATTACATATGTGCTAGCACCTTTCCATGTTGATACTGTATTATAATGCTTGACGTCATGTGTAACCGTAGACAACATTGTCCTTTTATAATTCAGAATCAAGAGTTATAATCTTTAGGCCTGGAATGTTAATGTCATAGTAAGATCCATGCCTTTGTATCTCAGGTATGGCATATTAATGTTAAATTAAGTTCCATGTTTTTGTATTACTTTTCAATGTCACAAGTCTAAGGAAGTGTGCATGTTATTAATACGTGCCACTTGGATGTACGATGATTGAGTGATTGTTGTTTAACGACAAGTTATCACTATTTCAATTATATTTGGTTTTTAACTGAATTAGTGTGGCTCAATATTTAGTTTTCTATGAAGTGTTATGCAGATTATTGTTTGTCTTTATTTGTTATTGGATTGGCTGTTTTTCGATTTACCGCTTCTGATAACCCTTTTGTACCTTTTTCTCGTGGCAATATAAAGCTTACACACAACAAATGGTATATAGGTGGATGATTATATTGCCACTGGAAAAGAAGATGTATTAAGTAGTGTCTGATACGCATAGCAGAGACCACTCATAAGAAAATATCACTCATTGTGAACTGTTGAACAAATTGTTTGCTATGTGAAAGGAGCGTGACATTCTCCATAGAAGATGCATATATTCAAGTCCTGTCATAATGACCAGTGGTGTATTCGTTTGAACCGCACAACTAACTGACTTTCCCTTTTGGAGGGTTTGTGCCTTACAGCGGAGACACTATGTCTTATTTCTATACCTTTAGAGTTCCATTAGGGATTAGGCTTCATCAATTTAAATTTTCTGTCGATTTAAGAACAAACAAAATATCAAAATATAGCACGGTGCTAAATAATTCACTTTCCACATTTATCAATCGCCATTGTCAATCATTTGAAATCTAAAACTATGCAATATATCATAAGTCATTGACCCTTTTATAAACAATATATCAATTTACATCGTATATTAGTCTGAAGTGAATATTCAAGTATCATTGCACCATAAAATGAATCAATTTAGTTATAATTTGGATCAAGTTACTCCATGATATATTGACATCTATTATTGCCTCGTTGTGGTGGAACGTAAGGGTCAATCAGATGTTATGGCGCTCTTGGAGTAATTCTAATTATCTGTAAATTACAACCTTATTTACTTGTTTGGTCCGTTTGATGATTAGATTCCGACACGGATTCATGGAGTATTCACCGTCTGAGATACTCCTCATTAGAAAATAGGAATAAGTCCACTAAAAGAGGAACATAGTCATTACCCATTGGAATTCAAACTTTGAGTTGAAAAACAAGACCACAAACACACCTATATCCTCAAATAAAATGTTGAGCATTTTGAATATGTCTTGCTAGGAATAGAGCTTTTATTTCATAACGTAATAATGGCATTGATAGAAAACAAGATACTGATATCTACATTGGCCATTGGTACTAAAGAAACAAAGTTGAATTAGTTGTAATATTGATACATATGCAACTATCATCAAGTATTCCACATAATATTGTTTACTCCATACAATCGTGGTAAAAATTTACTAAGCTCAAAGAAATAAGATTTCTTTTGTCATTGACCATTCTGTTAGACATACCTGTGAGTGGCCACTATTAAACCATGAGTCAAGCGTCTGTTTTTTGACATGTCACTTGATTATTATTGGGCATTTGGGATTGGTTCACCACGTTACTTTACTAATCGTAACTTTCATCTGTTTTATCTCTTATCTTTATATTAGTATGCAGTGACTAGTAAACGTTGGTCATTGAGTTGTCTTTGTTAGATACCTATCAACATAATTTGTCACATTACTATTTTGTGATGAACACTTCAACGTCAATAAGTTTATGTTGCTGTTTTCTTACCTATGTGTTTCCCAAGTGATAGACATGCCATTTGTTTGTGCGACATTTGTCATACACATTCAATAGGGTCTTTTCACAAGCAAGACAGCTTGACGGAAATATACAACATAATATGTTGCTAGAACCACTAGAATATTTGTTTCACTCCATATCAAACATCACAAAAAAGAAAGAAAAATGCAGATGTTTCAACGTTTAAATGAAGTTATGCCACCAAAAGAAATACAAAATAAATACAATCTCCAGGTCATTGGCACTGGCCCTAAGTTATTTGTAGACTAATGGTTCTACCTACTCTAAGTAACACTTACATCGCTAATTTAATAGGAATCAAACTTAAGGTTATATCAGTAAGATAATTTTGAGCAATATGTTATATAGAGTTTGATGGTTAACAATTCCTTTTAGTATTCATTGCGCTAGAATTGATTTAACATGCCAATTAATCAAACGTATTTGACCTTCGTTGCTAGACAAATATACTTTCCTTTGTTGATGGAGTGAGATTAAGCAATAGCTCATATTCAATCAGTGAGGACTGGTAGAAAGTGATGTCACGGTATGGAATGTCTGAGAGTAATAGATATGCAGACTCTTACTACGATACTTTTCTCATCGTTTAAAAGTGATGCAGATATTTTCCCCTTTCTTTTACTGAGCATGGCCTGTATTTGATTTGTTTTAGAGTTTAGCTATGAAATGAAAAACAGAAAATAACACACTGTAGGAACAATTCCAAAATCCAGTAGACAAAATCGTAGAAATAGGCAAAATCTATTATCCTAACACATATATACATGACCGCTCAGATTCCTGTCTTGCTACAAACACTTCAATAGAAATAGTCGGAGTTAAGCTAGTTTTATTAGTGACTGTTGCTTAGCACCGTGATAGCAATGTTTCAGCCATGTCATGGCGAGAATCACACTGTGTTGGATTTTATAGTGCTAGACCAATGAAATTATGGTCCACACCATCAGATTATCAGCGCCAACCAGTTTTTGTACTTACTCCGTAATGCTCTGTGCTTAGTGGATTAACTGCGAATGTCATTTTATAGTCCTCTGAATTGGACTGGGCATAGTACCACAATCAATGCGAGTACCGATACAGCGAAATGTATAACGCGCTCACCCTTCAACAAGTTACTGACCGTCCAAATAATCATAGTCGGTCACGGGAGCTTAGAACATTTTTGCATGATGTTGCTGATCTAGAACTTGAAACAGTAGCTAAGTTTTTTCCACGAACTATGTTTGACGGACTTTCTCAGAAGTTCTAAGGCTAAAGATGTAATGGTCACTAGACAAAATTAAGCACCGCCCACTGATCTTCTGTAATTTTCCGTCTGCATCGCTTTGTAACTGCACGTTTATCTATCGTCTGCATCGTTATTTTTTATGAATGGAATTTTCCACTAGCCAGTAAAGCGTATTAATCTTATTCTCTAGATTTCCATATGTGACTCTCCCTTCGCACATCGTACACAATGTGATATGTTATTTATAAGGATCATGATTAAATATTTATCGAGACTAACACACAATAGGAGACTGATTAGTATAAGCTTAGCTTGTTTCCGAATCCTGTCATGTTAGAACAAAATGTGTGTGTATTATAACATTATACCAGTTTATCATGAATAAATATGTTTATACCAACAGTACACACAGTTGTAATTAAGTTACTTTTGAGTAATGGGAAAATCCAGACACTAGATAGGGGATCCCAATAACATGCTAAAACCTTGTCGCATATTTGTGCACGTCCCGAGCAAGGAACTGATATTTTTGTTTATGTTCAGTGAGTTCAGGCGTGAGGTGATAGTTCGTTATATTAATATTGGTGAAATTGTTGGCCGTTACTGTTTAACTTTCTTTTCATAACAAAACAAAGCAAAAATGGTAGAAACACAACATATGTTGAAATTGATATAATGGCTATTTGATTGTATGGTGATGAAATACTTGTATTTACAATGTTTATATTTATAAAAGGGTAATATAAAAAACTTACACTTCACCGGTATTGCATACATACAATGTATTATTTCATCTCACACATTAACAGGTTCATCCTTTAACGATAGTTATTATCACGGAATTATTTCACAGGACAAAGGGTTTCATATATTATTATAGAGTTTTGAGAGTTTTGTCTAAAATGATTCTAGTATTTTCATTGTATAACTACGCTACTTATTCGGACGAAAAACTCAAAAGTACCCATACCACGTGTATACTCTCTAGGATAAATATGAATAGTATATCAAATGTAAATATCAATAAAACAACACATCTACACATTATCACTAACTTTGTTGAACTATATGTAAATAGAATACATTATGGTGGGCAAACGGTATTCAATTAGTCATAACGTATGAACGTACAAGGTCTTATATGGCCCCCGTCACCAAGTGAAAATTTCATTTTTTTTCTATTTTTATCTTATTTGTCCTTTTTTGATAACCTTATAAACTAAACAAAAGTTATTATTCCTTCTACAGTGTACAACTATCATATTCAACTACTTATATTTTATTTAGATTTCTTACCATCTGCACATGCTTGAGCTTAATAGGCGTCGCTGATGGATCTAACTAATTATTCTTCTAAAACGTTTCCCCGATACCAGTCTATGGAAAAGCCTGCATTTGCTCGATTTTATTGTTTATTTAAGTGTGTAGAGGGAGAGGGTTTTGCCAATGTTTATGCTAAAAATTAGAAAACAATCTTGATCTGAAAGATTTCTTTTTTCGTTTTGTTGATATTGATGGAATTGTTAACCATCACCGTTTAACCTTTCTTTCCATAATACATATAGATAAATAATCAGGTCCTGCAGTTTTCAACAAGAAATCTTGATCGCATTTGAAGAAAACAAATCATGTTTCATATCTACGGAATAATCTCATTTTTTTTTTTGGAAAACAAAATCTGGCTCAAGTTAAAACAACCCCATCCTAAAGTTAAATGATCGGTGCTTTACAACAAAAAATATTCACACCAATAAAAACGAATCACAATATATAACCAATAAAAATTGAATGGAAAATCGATTTTATCAAACGTAATTTCTGTTTCATTTCAGTACCTACACTTTGTCAAACAGCAACTGCTCAAGACGTAGCTAGACTTCAAGATACTTTATTTAGAGACTACAGAAAGAGTATTCGTCCAGTGAGGAACCAACATGATGCTGTACACGTTAATATATCGTTTTTTATCATTATGATACACGATCTAGTGAGTATATTTTAATATACATGTAGTTTGTTTCGATTTTGGCGTTACTGTCTGAAGTTTTAATATATTTCATTGTTAAGCTATTCTTTGAAGGGAGGTAAATATACCCTGTTTCTATACGGGATTATCTATTAAGAAGGCACAATGTTCACATATATCGGAAAACAAAATCTCAAATTTTAAAGTTTTGCAATACATTAACGAATATTTTTGTTTAGGAATACAAAAGTATAAAACCATTTGATTTCACATACAATGATTACAAATTATGCAATATATCGAAAAATCATTGATTTATCAAAAATATATGCCGTTTTGGTTTTCTCAACCTCACACAAAAAAAATGTACAAAATGGTCATAATTCATGCTTGATTTGAGCATTGATAAAAGAAAGCTGTCATATTTAAGAAGAAAAAAAAAGAAAATAGGATGACAAATGAATGCTCTATTTAGACGACAAACAGTATTATTATACCTCATAGATATAAGAGTGTCTGTCATTAGTTAAGAAACGTCATATATCAGGAAGACAAAACTTCTCTAGAACGCGTGCTCCGGGGACAACAATAGAATGTATCCCGTTGCCCCTATGGCAACCATCAACATAAACTACACAAATTGAATAAAATGTTAAATTAGTTTAAAAAAATGTGTTGTTGTTGTGTGTGTAATTTCGGTATAATAAACAATGTATGGCACTTGTAGGGAGGTATGAAGCTTTGTTTACCCCACAGGAAATATATAAAGAGTTGTCACCCTTCGCGTTTCTATTGTATACATAAACAACTACACAAATTGAATAAAATGTTAAATTAGTTTTAAAAAATGTTTTTTGCTGTGTGTGTAATTTCGGTATAATAAACAATTTATGTCCCTTGTAATATGACTTCTGAGGGTAAACAAAGCTTCATATCTCCCTATTACAAGGGCCATAAATGCATAATGACGGATTGACGGACTGGTCAAACATATTATGCCCCTTGCTACACGTGTACTTCGTTGTGCAGGTTTTTATTAAATCGTTAGTATTTGTGCTATCACCACCAACGTTGTGAGTTCGAAACCCGCTCAGGCGAGGTGTACTCGATACAACATTATGTGATAAAGATTGTCAGCGATTTGCGACAGGTCGGTGGTTTTCTCCGTGTACACCGGTTTCCTCCAACAATAAAACTGACCGCCAAGATGTAAATGAAATATTGTTGAAAATGACGTTAAATGCCATAATCCTAACACTTAATCACAAATCGTTAGTAAGCTTACTAATCAGACAACTCCTGTTGTTCTACTAATATGATTAATATTCTTGTTGTACTAATCATTGTCAGGATCGTGGGTCAGATCCCAACGGATAGGGCAATTTCCATAGAACTATTACAAAGCCTTGAATAACGTAGCTAAATATCCCCTGAATCTCAATAAAATACAACTATTGGAAATTATTTTTGCCATCGTCATGTCAGCGCATGAATAAGATTTGCTCACAATTTACTATTGTAGCTATCAGTGAATTTTGATATTCTTTTATCTTCATTGCCTAGCAATCGTTCTGGTATAGTAGACCTTTCATTGACGACAGTTGACGACATGGAAGAGCTTATCATCTGGTGGACAGAGTGTGGAAATGTCGGCAATCTCTGTTTAATTTTTCTATTTTTGCATATTTTCCAGTGCTTGATATTAAGTTTTAGCAGCAGCCTAGACGTGTGAAAAGCTTCAAGTTTCAGAAATATAACCCACTTTGATGAAATTACCACTCATGATAACAATTTAAAGTCATCGTCATTTTTTGGCTGTATAATTTTATATAAATTTTCCACGATATCTAACTTTACTCGAGAAAAAAAAAAGGATTTGTGAATAATTATTTACATATATTTATTTTTTAATTCTCATTTCCCTCCAAAGTTACAATGTCATATAAATAGCAGCATTTCTACATTTGTATATACATATCTTACTTTTACACCAGATGACATAAGAAATCCATCGGAAATATTTCTGATTTGTACTTTTACTCAATGAAACATTAGTTGGTTCCAATGTAAAATGATCCCATATGTGTCAAAGTTTAATGGTATCTGTAAAGATAGTGGCTTATATCACAAACATGCGACTGACATTTCATTAGTTATTGAAAACAAAGAAAGGCAGGATTTTATTGAATATGACAAAAATCTATCTGTCTGATTTCAGGATCTGAAAAACCAAGTCTTATCAACGAACACGTGGCTTAGAATAGTAAGTTTTGAATAAAATTTCCATAAATACAATTAAACTTGTATATCATGTTCTGGTAGATCCATAACTTTTTATTTCGATATTTGCTCTTACTTATCAAAGTTAATATCTATCAAAAAGTATTTTTGTTTTTGTGTGTTTTATGTTACCCTTTTTAAATAATGTGATAAGGATTGTAAGCGACATGCGCATGTTGAGGTAGCTCAGCGATTACCACAGTTTTCTTATCCAATAAAACATTTACTATGAGGTCAGTTTTTCTCCTCTTTTTAGTTTCTTTGTTTGTTTTTTGCTTTGTTTGTCTTCGTTCAGTGTCTCTGGAATCCCATTCGTGATTGCCTTAACGATTTTCACTAACGTTTATTTACTTCTACGATACAACTGAAATATTACTTTCAACAATACACCCTTACATATTTAGTCTTTCTATTGAAATAGTCAAGTGAGTGTCATATCCAGAGATGGTAATCGGAAGTCGTCAATCAACAACAACAAAAATCCCTTATTAATGTTTGGCAATATCCATACAGATTATTGGTGTTAAATTCCACAATATTTCAGTTTATCGGCGCAATCTACTGGCTGTCCATATTACAAAGTTTATGACATGAGAACCTGAGGAACTGTTTCACGTATACCTCACATCTGATAAGAGTCGATCAGACAAAGCTTAGTGGGGATAAGCATTGATTGCATCTAATTTGAATGTACACTCTGTGGACTTTTGTATGTTGGTGAAACTCGTCAAGCATTGCGAAGTAGAATGAGCCAACATCGATATGATGCAAAAGATCCCAAATACAGGATGTTGTGTAATCATTTCAATCAACCGGGTCATGACCGCTGTTTGACGATGAAAGTTCGAATCATCGAGAAGATTTACCATCATACAAACAGTCCTATGCTTAGTACACCTTACCATACCGATAGAGAGTTGTTTTGGATTAAAGAGTTAGGCACTGCAATGCCTTACGGTTGCAATGATAACATCAAAGGAGTGGATGCAGCGAAATCAACGTGATGAGCCTTTTTAATACTATTCCGAGAACTAAACGTAGCCATGGTCATAAAAGAATTCAACATCCTAATGTTAAAAAGTCCTCTAAACCAAGAACGCTACAATATACTTTTAATGATTTTCTTTCCAATATACAGAAACCTCTTGAAATTCATCACATTCGTACAATCTTATTTTCACTACCTGTAAGCTACCCGAAAGATCTTAGGGATTTTGGACTTGACAAAGGAGACGTAGATCTTTTTTCTCCTAAGTACAGATTGTCTAGTATTATATGTGACGTGGCGTCTTTTCGTCTTTTCAAACCAGTTCGATCTGAACCTCTTCATGATAACAACAGAAAACTTCTCCATATTCCGTTTGCTAACAAAAGAATCGATGCTATTAACATCAACAACATTCTTAATAGAAATGAAGTCGTAAAAGAAATTCCACCGTATTTCAAAAATTAATCTGTTCCCATGGTCTCCTATAGCTAAACTAACAGCATTGGCCGTAAAATTTTCAACTACAAAGAAGCATTTCAAGATATTAACATAGAAGGTACATTAAGAACCCTCTGACTTGTGACTGCTCCCACTCTCCTTTTCAATACAAACCATCTGGACATGTAATCACTGGTGATCTGAATATCATTCAACATGAGAGTCTCCGAAAGGTGATTTCTCATGGTTCTAAATTCAGAGAACCTCAACACATCAATTGGAAACATAATTTCAAGATAATTATGGATGCTGTTAAAGATTATGCCAGAAGGTGGATAAAGAGAGAAGTAGACCAAGATCCTGAGTTAGAGTCCTTGTCAGACTGGGTTAGAATAATTAGATCTCTAGTACAAGGCCGGATTCACAAACTCAAAAATTGTGTTAATAGTCGACCTAAGTCTGTATTTAAAGACCAAGAAGCTGTTAAGTGTCTTTCCTCTCTTCATGACAAATATGTTATCTTTCCTGCGGACAAGGCTTCCAACAATATCGTGCTTGTATGTAAATCATATTACTTCGAATGCCTAATCAAGGAATTAAGCATAAATAGCAACACCTCTAGTAATACCACATACAAACCAACTTCGTTCGGCAAAGATGAAATCCTAGCTAACCACAGATCATTCATGACCTCTTTAAACATTCCCTCAGGTAAAGAGTCTCAGGATTTACCCTATTTATATTGGATACCTAAACTCCATAAGACACCATACAAAGAAAGATACATAGCGGGATCATCAACTTGTTCGACGAAAGAATTGTCTATTCACCTGACAAAGATTCTGTCTGCAGTAAAAGAGGGACAACAGAAATATTGTGAAACTGTTTACTCGCTTAGTGGCATAAATCACATGTGGATTTTGAAAAGCTCTAAGGATCTTTTGGATAACCTGAAATCAAGATCTTTCTCTCAGGTATCCTCCATCAAAACTTTAGATTTTTCAACTCTATATACCACCCTACCGCATGACAAATTAAAAACCCGCTTAAAAGAAACAATTCACAAAGCTTTCAGTCATAGAAACTATGGCTCAAAATTTGTTGTGTTAGGCTACAATTCCACATATTTTTCAAACAAAATTCAGAAAGGTAAAACATGCTACTCCGAGGAACAAGTGATCAGTATGCTGGAGTTCCTCATCGATAACATATTTGTCTCCTTTGGAGGGACACTGTTTCAGCAGGTCGTCGACATACCAATGGGTACGAATTGTACCCCTCTTTTAGCCGATTTACTTTTATACTCATATGAGTCGGAGTTTCTTCAAAAGCTTGTAAAAGATAAGAAGATTCATGAGGCTAGAGCCTTTAATTTCACATACAGGTATATTGATAACGTTTTATATATCAATAATTCTAAATTTGCAGAATTTCTTCCATTGATATATCCTCCAGAGCTGGAAGTTAAAGAGATCACAGATACAGCTTCGTCCGCATCATTTTTGGACTTATACCTCGAATTTGACGACAGTGTTCAACTCAGTATTAAAATTTATGATAAACGGGACGACTTCAATTTTAAAATCATAAATTTTCCAAGCATGTGCAGCAATATACCAGCTTCTCCTGCATATGGTGTTTACATCTCGCAATTGATTCGCTATGCAAGGGTCAGTAGCAATTATTCTGATTTCCTGAAACGTCATCTTCATTTGAGAAACAGGCTACTGGACCAGGGCTATAAACAGATTCGCCTTATTCGATCTCTTAAAAAGTTTATATTCCGATACCAAGATCTTATCGAAATATATTCCGTCTCTGCAGAAACGAATATAAACGATACATTTTCATATAGTGAAAATGTATAAAGATAAGGAATCCAAGAAAAATGTCAAAAATATTTCTTTTATCAATGTGTGACGTAAAAGTGTCTGACATTTACTTCACTGAATATGGTACTGCTTTGACGACTGTTTTACCTATTTTGTTCCTGTATTTAAATACTGTTATAGTGACAGCCGGAACCTTTGAACCGTAATGAGAGCGGGAGGTTTGGCGCTTTAAAATCTGATTCAACCCACCATTTCTTTGGAAATGCCTGTACCAAGTCAGGGTCATTACGGTTTTCACAGTTTTCCGGTTGTTGACTGATTTTGTCTGTTTATATAATTATGAGTTTTGACTTTCCCTTTGTAAGATTGTTCGGAGTTCGGTAATTTTGTTATTACCCTTATTTGAATTAGAAGTTTGCTGTATTTTTCTAAAATATTATCTTCTGACGATAGACTGACATCTAACAACATCCCGTTTGGTGTTATCATGGGGTTCATATTTTCAGTCGACCAATCAGCGATGAACATTTGTTTTCAAAACCGACTACACGCCAAGAGATACTGTTCGATTGGTCGACTTATTTAACTCTTTGCATTTGATTGGAAGATCAAAGACAAATGAAAGCTTACCTGACATGTCTCCAAAAGGGATGTTTTATATGTTAGTATATCACCAGAAAAAAAAACCAAAAGATACAACAAACATCTAATTTTATTCAAATGTATTACAGTTCTTTTATCAGTGGGTTCCTTGTATAATGGTGGTCATGATAATCAAATGGCAACCTTTTTTTATTACAAATAAAATAAGATGATTTACACACCACAATGTGTACTTGCAACACGTAAATTGTCCCTTTAAAGCTTTAATATTGACAATGTATACAATGACCAGGCTTAGTCTTTGTGTATATTGTATTGCTTGTACTTTTTCCTATATCCCTATAATATCATTGCTGTCTGTCAATGCATGGATTTTTTTTATTAAACAGCTAGTGATAATAGGAACCATGGGCACAATGAAAACTTGTTGAAACAAACAATATGGTGTTCAATTACAACTATTTATGTTATGTAGAATCGAAATATGATAACGTTGATTGCTTTTGTAGCATATTCATTTGTAAAACATTTGTATGACCGCAGCATGTAAACACCTAGGAGGGGGTGGTTTGAGCCCATCATAAGAGACACCAAAGGGGTAAACAGAATCCACAAAGTGAAGAAGGACAGTGGCCCAAAAGGACAAACTACGATCTACAAAACACTACACAGAACACTAATGATCGAGCAATAAACGTTTTAGTCCCTCTACCTTTTGATGAAGTGCCTGTCCCAAAGAGGAAAGTTTGCCGTCATGTACATCTGTATTAGGGGTCAAACGTTTGTCGTCATGTACATCTGTATTAGGGGTCAAACGTTTGTCGTCATGTACATCTGTATTAGGGGTCAAACGTTTGCGTCATGTACATCTGTATTAGGGGTCAAACGTTTGCCGTCATGTACATGTGTATTAGGGGTCAAACGTTTGCGTCATGTACATCTGTATTAGGGGTCAAACGTTTGCCGTCATGTACATCTGTATTTGGGGTCAAACGTTTGCCGTCATGTACATCTGTATTAGGGGTCAAACGTTTGCCGTCATGTACATCTGTATTAGGGGTCAAACGTTTGCCGTCATGTACATCTGTATTAGGGGTCAAACGTTTGCCGTAATGTACATCTGTATTAGGGGTCAAACGTTTGCGGTCATGTACATCTGTATTAGGGGTCAAACGTTTGCCATCATGTACATCTGTATTAGGGGTCAAACGTTTGCGGTCATGTACATCTGTATTAGGGGTCAAACGTTTGCGGTCATGTACATCTGTATTAGGGGTCAAACGTTTGTCATCATGTACATCTGTATTAGGGGTCAAACGTTTGCCGTCATGTACATCTGTATTAGGGGTCAAACGTTTGCCGTCATGTACATCTGTATTAGGGGTCATAGGTTTGCCGTCATGTACATCTGTATTAGGGGTCAGAAGTTTGCAGTCATGTACATCTGTATTAGGGGTCAAAGTTTGCCTCATGTACATCTGTATTAGGGGTCAAAGTTTGCCTCATGTACATCTGTATTAGGGGTCAAAGTTTGCCTCATGTACATCTGTATTAGGGGTCAAAAGTTTGCCTCTTTCTGCGATTTTTCAATTCTATATTTAAATTGTTCAGATAGATTGATATTTTTTGATTACATTTTATGGACGTATACAAATTATTATTATTAACAAAACTAATCACATTCAGACGGTACACTTTGGATAAATATGATATTTTGGCAATAATTGTTGTCTTGTAGACATTATTTACTTTTACACAAATATATTATTATTTTGTTTACTGGCGACTATGAAATCGTATCTTTGGAGTTTTTAACCAATTGCGGAGAACGACAAGATCCTAAATCCCGTTTCCCATTTCTGTAATCACAGTACTTACACAATGTTATTGACCTGTCTTCTGGTCTTCAGATTTATATATCTCCAGAATATGCGCAAGCTATCAATATTTTGTATATATTCTTACTCAATATATAAAGTATGCATCTTTATGATTTGTGTGTTTAGAAGCAATTCATGTATATGATATACTAATCCATTTAACGGCTATAAACGTAGGAAAAATAAATAATATAATGTCATATGTCTGTCCTGCCATTTTATTTTTTCATGATTGGTAAGGTAAAAGAATGTCGTCGCCCATATTATTCGCAACAATGAGGTTAAAGTTCGTTTTCCAGGGATTGTCTACATGAACAGTAAAAAACACATAGGACATTGAACAAATGTAAATAAGGGTATTTTCAGCACTCCTCCATTTCATTATCATGCTCAACAAGCACACTCCTCATTAAAGTTCATCGTTTGCTCGTTCTCTTTATGTTTTGTTTATATTCATATAGTTAAATAATTATAATGTCTAATGAAATAATTTTATTTAATATTGACAATGAGGGACATTTGCGGTCCATGATTGATAATTATGGTGAAAATGTTATGTTTTTGCTCTCCACTCCACAGTAGCTTACTGGTATTTGTATCCCAAACCACTTAACCGGGGCGATTCTCGTGCGAAATAATTATTTAACCAAATTCATGCAAGCATTCCTTGGGGACCAACATGGATATATACGAAATACTAGTAACGGGCCTTGACTATTAAGACTTCTTGACGGGTACCGGTAAAGGACAGAAGCTGGTAATGATTTAAGGGCACCTCGTTCCACTCCCATTATTTGTGAAGAAAAGTGTTTCCGAGATTCCGTAAATTTATCATATTTACTTTGTGTTTGTACATCTGTTGTGTGTGTATGTGTTTTAGTTCTTAAATTTTGTTTTGTTTTGTTTGCTTTTGCATCTGGTACGTCTCTATCTTCAAATATCCGCTAACCAAACTTGGTGTTTTTTGATAAAGTAGATAAATAGTCGAACTTCACATTGTTTACCTTTTTCTTGTTGTGATATAATACTTTACATCAAAACGTATTTTTTTTTATGCATATACTTCAATTGATTATTTAGCGTGTTCACACATATCTTAAGTGTTGTATCGGGACAAGTCCCTTTTGCGAATTACTTCTAGATGTATGCCAGCTGTACAACATGACTACAATACATTGTAATTAATGAGCTGTCGCGCAAAGGACGGAACATTAAATATCTAGGATACATCCTGTCAATTATCAACTTTAAAAATCATACAATATCAATTTCAGGCTTGGCATGACGAGTTTCTACACTGGAATAAGAGCGACTATAGTAATTTGACTGAAATGCTGGTATCAAGAAACGAAGTTTGGACACCCGATCTTTTAGTAGAAAACACGTGAGTAATTGATCAGCTGACGGAATTTTCCAGACACACATCAGTCTCCGTGGACTGTCGGAATCTAATACTTAACATTAATTTGCACTTCAGAACTCAGTTTATAGACACTCAGTAAAGCTTCCAATAACATCATATGTCAATGTTACCGAAAGAAAATATCCCTTAAATAAATAAGCTGTACTTCTGTACTTTACGTAATCTTGTCTATCTTGTTCTGTAATTACACATTCGGAAACCACCATCTGAGTAGGAAGTATAGGTTGTAAAAGACATTAATAATATTAGTGTTTAATGCCACTACAAAGCACATTTCAGTGATATAGTGGAGGTCAGTTGTATCTTTGAATGAATCACGAGTACTAGAAGAAAACTACAAACACCCCTCCGATCAATGACAAACTTAAATAGATAAGAGTGTATCATGTATCGTAAAGTATCACAAACCGCAATGTGAGCTTAAGTTGAGCTCTGAAGGTTAGTAGAAGTGGGATGTTAGTATGATTTTTCTACCTTAGGGTTGGACCCTAGGGTGAGGGTTATGGTGTTTAAAGCCACTTTCAACAATAGTTCAGCTATATCGTGGCGGTCAGTTTTATTGGTGGAGGAAACCGGATTACCAGGAGAAACCCACCGACTTGCCGCAAGTCATTGACCAACTTTATGACTTCATGTTGTATCGAGTGCATCTCGCCATGAGTGATATTCGAACTCACAATGTTAGTGGTGATAGCCACTGATTGCATAGGTAATTGTAAATCCAATTACAATACGATCATGACCAAGACGGTCCCAACGTCAAGTCAGCAATAGTACAATTAATATATAATTATATGGAACGAGAACAAAACACCATGTAGATAAACATGCGGCATTAGAATGAGCCTTGGGTGGTGTGCCACAGTAAAGATGATCGATCTATATTGAATACGGTCGGAATCCTTGTAAAAGGTTATATACGAACACATACGGTCAGGATCCTTGTAACAGATTATATACGAACCCTCCTATCTAACTATTACACATTAGGAGCTACCAATCGTAACTACTCGGCCATTCTCGCTAGCCTACAAATAACCTCGTATGAATTAGGCGTATAAATCGCACTACTTTTCACATGTCAGTTACATGAAAGTTTGATAAAATTATATTCTAAGCAATTTTCTATATTTCAATTATTTTCATGGATAAAAGTTAAAGTTTTAATTAGTTTTGCATGATTAGATTTTACTTAGTATGTCTTCCATATTGAATTTTCGTGGACTATATTTTTGTGCGGCTTAGCTTAACTTAACTTCCGGCAAACAATTTAAGAAGAATTTCTGCTCTCTACGTACGAGGTTACTTGTAGGGTAGCGAGAATGGCCGAGTAGTTACGATTGTAGGAGCTACTGCATGTCAAAGTACCCGGATCTTAACCACCACACATAAAAATCATTTAAGTTCCATCCTACGGGGGAGGTGTGTATATTATTCGTACCACACAATCGATCGACGCATATTTCTGACGGAAATCATATCGCTTAGCGGAGAAACAACGTTTTATTTTGATTCCACAGAAAAGCAGGCAAAGGCCAATTGTATATATTCTTTTATTTGACGTGTCCTAGGATCGAATCCACTATACCACAAAGGCTACATAATTGTTGTCGAATACAAATATTTAACAAGTATCACATTAATGCTCTAAATACTACTGTGGTTTATTTAAGAAAATACATGTAAACACATTATCTATCACGATGAACAGTTAATAGGTTTTGTTGTTAATGCCTGGTGTATTCTAAACGTAATATTATTAGAGAAACATAATGTAATTCCTTGTGTACGTGAGTGCTTTCATGAGATATAAAATAATTCCACCTTATGTTGGAGTAAGAGAAGCCACATATAAATATAAGTGTCCTTATAATTAGTAGCACAAATGACGAAGACAATTACGGTCATAGGAGAGGAAAATAGTTCTTGCAATCTAATTTAGCCTTCAGATCGTATATATTCTGTACAAGCTATAAGGCTTAGGTTTTACAACTACTCACAGAATACTATATAATCTCTCAACATATTAAAATGTTTGCCTCGATATAGATATAATATTGTTGAAAATGGCAATAAACTTTAATAAGCCATTATCAATAATCCACCCTTGAGAACTAGACATGTATTAATTATAATCCTAATGTTGTTTAAGATATAATTCATGGAAGCCATGTGGTGATGACATTGTTTTCGTAAAAATGATTTAACCTGAGCAATGTTACCTACTTTAAAACATCTAACATACTATGTGTTTCCATGAATTATTCCGAATCTAATAGACAACATACAACTTGTTTTTGAAGTGGAAAGCATCATCATTGTATTGGAAATACAATGCATATGTTCGTAGTAAAATATATGGAGAATTTTACCACAGCATTGTGTTTATAGCCAACGAAATTCGTCATATCCGAATTGCTTTGATAACTGTGAGATCTTTTAAAAATTATTTGTTGGTTATGTTTAAGGAAATGAAAGATTAATTATATCTACCTGCGACTCAATTAAGAACAAATGATCTAGAAAGGTAATAATATGGGGACAACACAAGAACGGTACATCATAGATGTAATAGTAAACCAGCAGCTCGAACAATGCTACAAATATAGTAAATCTGCTAATACAGCTAGTAGATAGTCCCAAGACAGAATCTGGATTTCCAATGTCATATGTCGCGGTGTTTTTGTTATGTTTTCAATGAGGTCAGTTTTGTTGATAATGGTGGAATTACATATCATCATTGTTTAGACTTTCTTTTCATAAAACTGTCACAAATGTGTATTTGATATTTCAGGGCATATGGCTACAAAGAGCTTGGTATCGATGGTATGTTTTTAAATTTAGACTTTGAAGGTCAAATGATCTGGGAACCAGGTGTTGTCATGCAAACGATATGTGAGGTGGATATAGCTAAATACCCATTTGACTACCAAGATTGTGGGATAAGAGTCATGTCATGGATGCACACGAACCGATTTATGAATGTTGTTGTAGAAAAAGATACAATAGATGTGCAAAATTATTACCCAAATGGAGAATGGGATTTAGAATCAACATCCGTGACTGCCTATTCTCCAGACGATGGTTCATACAATCATGGTGAAATACTACCCGGAGCGGAAGCGGTGTTGCGCCTGCGCAGGCGACCCGTTTATTATATCATATCTACAATTTTGCCGATATCAATGTTGTCTTTGCTGAACGTTTTAGTATTTCTGTTACCCACAAACACGGGTGAAAAAATGACATTGGCCGTGACGGTGTTGCTATCATTTACTGTATTTATGAGTGTTGTAAACGAAGTTATGCCGAAAACATCAAACAGCGTGTCAATTCTAGGTAGGTATACTATGTCAGTGTCGCATTGCATTCTAGAAAGTTTTGTCTGAAATGAGGTAGAGCAGTTGAATATATAGTGATTGTTTATAGCTGTGCCTTTCGTTATTATCAACATTTTTTCACTTCTGTCTTCTATTAGTTGTAAATCAGAAATGCTTTGTATGAAACTGTTGTAATCGGATCAAGCAGACCGTTAGGTAAAACATGCTTAGACTTAAATAGTATGCCTATATGAGCATGGTGACAGCAAATATCGATATTTAACTTGATTCCTAAAAAAATAACATGCTATACATTATATGCTTAAATTGATAATATCTAATAGACAATTGATATACACTATGCACTGATTCCTTAAATAAGAACCTATGGCTAGGTGTCATAGAAAAAAAGAGAAAAAAAAAAGAGTTTTATTTAAAGTCGAAGCATGTACAACAAGCATAACACAAGCTCTAACGAGCTTTTAAATTCGACTATACATTGAACAACACATACATGACATAACATGCATATAGCATACAGCACATATAAAAAAGCACATAATAATTTAAAATCATCAAGCCATACATATCCACATATATACTTGATACTTGATACACAAACATGCATACAACATACAGCACATATAAATAAATAAAGCACATAATATTTTAAAAAGCCATACATATGCACATATACTTGATACACAAACATGCTGACACGAAAAGCTTTATAAAATCAAGCTAGAAATCAGAATGAAAGCTAAAGTAAAAACATCAACTAAATAATATAGGATGCTAACTAAAATATAATGAGCTAAACATAAAAAGGATGCTAACTAAAAGGAACAAGCAAGAACACAGCAGGCATAAACAAAAATCATTTACAAGCATGCACTGCACCGGCATGAGCCACCAACTGGGTCCCATGTTTGTATAATGTTTCTGAATTGATCGAAAGAGAATTCCTGGCGACAATGGATTGGTAGCTCATTCCAGATGTGTGCAGCATTGTATTTAAAAGATTTCAGGCCGTACCTTGTGGTCCTTACTCTAAGCACAGCTGCGGTATTTTTTACCTGAAATTATAAGACAGGGCTTTAATATCTATAAGATCATGTAAATATTGTGGACTCTTTCTATGTATTATTTTAAAAGTTTCGATTGCAATTGTTCTTATTCGCCGATTCTGCAATTAAGGTCATTTTGATTTTTGAAGTAAATCTTCATAAGAAGAATCATAGTCCTCATAAATGAACCGTAATGCACGTTCTTGGATTTTTTCCATTTTAATTGAATTTTTTTCCGAACAATAGTGCCATATCACTGGGCAGTAATTAAAATTTGAAAGGATAAACGAATAGTAAGGTGTCAGTTTTCCCAATCTGTTCATATATTTACCAATTCTTTTTAAAATATTTAATTGTCTGGAAGCCTTTTTACACATTTCCGAAATATGATTATCAAAATTCAAATCAGAATCAATAGTGACTCCCAACAATTTTACATTATCTTCACATACAATTTTGTTTCCGCTCAAATTAAAAGATAACTTTTGACTTTTCGGTTTTTTTTTCAATGGCTATCGCCTGAAATTTGTCAAGGTTAGCTTTCATAAGATTGAGTGAAAACCAATTTATTAGTTTCATACTATCATTTTCTAAAGTTTGTGTTACAACATCAATATCGTTATCACAACTGGACACTGTATTGTCATCAGCATAGTTGTATATTGTGCTATCTTTTACAAAAGAAATATATCGTTAATAAAAACGTTAAAGAGGACAGGATCTAAAATAGAACTCTGTGGCACACCTTTGAGAAGTTGACTCCACTCACTATAAGTACCCCCCACCTTCAGCCTCTGCTCTCTTTCTTCTAAGTAACTTTTCATTAAATTTAGAGATTGTTTAGTTAAACCATAAGCTTCTAGTTTTAGTAAAAGCAAGTTATGAGGTAAACAGTCAAATGCCTTAGAAAGGTCCATTGAAATGGCCGCAATATATTTATTATCATCCAAAGCAAGTTTCCAATTCTCAACAATTTTTTAACAAGGCAGTTTGACATCCAAAACCAGGTCTGAAGGCTGAGAGCATTGGATGAAAGTGGTCCTCAAGGAATTCCATTAATTGGTCATGAATGGCACGCTCAAAGATCTTAGAAATGCAGGGTAGGACACTGGCTGGTCTATTATTTCCTTTTTCGAGAGCATTATGTTTTTTATATAAAGGAGATACCTGAGCTGCTTTTAGATCTGCAGGAAATATCGAAAAATCTATAGATGTGTTGACTAATTTAGTAATTGTGTTTGTTATTTTCTGCTGTGCCATTTTTAATATCTTTGGGGAGATGCCATCATGTCCTGCAGCTTTTTAAGCATTTAATTATTTTATTTGTTTAGTCACAAACTCTTCAGACACATGCTTAAACTTTAGTTCATTATTGATAGTATTGTTTTCTGAGATTTTCATTACACTTGAATGTTCTTTATCTATTTTAATTGATTTATCTCCAATATCTTTAGCAACATTAATGAAAAATTCATTAACATTTTTTGAAACCTCTTGTTGGTCATTTACAATGCTATCATTTTCACATAAAACTATGTTATTGTTTGAATTCTTTGTTTTACCAGATAAAATATGTTTTTATAAGAGTCCCTTTTTATTTTTGTAACCAGGTTTCTTTGCTTCCTATATATTTCCCAATTCTTGTCTGATTTGTACTTAATAAACTTATTATGATACATTCTGTTTTTATATATTGCCTGTCTTAGCTCTTTGTTCATATATGGAGCTGGATTAACAACAAGTTTTCTCTTTTTTAGTGTCATATGTATATCGATAACTTCAGTAAAAGCTGACTGAAAATTTGAATATGCTTCATCTACATTTTCTACTGATACTAGATTTTCAAAATCAATAGATCTTACATCATCTATAAATTCTTCCATATCTAAATTTTTGTAACTTCTATGCTGGATAAAGTCAAGATTCATTTTTGGTACATAGCCCTTAAGTTGGAAAGATATAATGTTATGACAATCACTCAGTCCACAATTAAAGTTTCTTATATTTTGGCAGTGATTGGGCCTATTTTTAATAATAACATCTAAGAGTGATGGTTCAGCAATTTTTGTAAAACAAGTTGCTGTCTTGACAAGGTTAGAAAAATCAAAGACATCACACATTGTAATCAAAGGTCCACGTTTATCTAAATCAAGATAATCATAAATAAGATCACCAAGTATCATAACATTGTCATACTTTTCCGAAACTTTATCAAATGTTTTAGTAAAGTCTTCTGTAAATACATCATCAGTCATGGAGGGGGGTCTATACAGGCCACATATCAACCACTTTCTTTCTTTAAAATTTATTTCCACATACATAGATTCGATGGATTTGCATTCCAGTTTGATTTTTCTGTCGCACGCCAAGTCAGAGCGGATATAAACTAAAAGTCCGCCACCGCTTGCATTTCTGTCTGCACGCCATAGGTGATAATTTTCAACATTAAGCTCACTCTTTCTAAAGGTATCATCAAGTTTGGATTCAACAATAAAAATCATGTCAATTAGATTTTCATTTAGTAGCTCTTTGATGGAACTGTATTGATGGCGAAAGCTGTTTATATTAAGATAGGCAGAATTGAAGAATCATACAATTACTAAGCTCAAAATACGCGTGCAACGAAAAACAAAAGTATTACACCGTCACAAGAGTTCTACAATCTGATTAAAAAAAATCGTAAAAACGGGTAAAATCGATACCCCTAACACACAGTTATGCATGACCGCTCACATTCCTGGGATGGTACAGACTCTGTAATGAAAACATAGATATCTCCTATATCAATTGCTTTGCTTAATCATACGACTAAGACAAGACTTGTAGATAATACATAATTAACTCTTAATATTGTTTTTCCTTTTCTAGCTGTATACCTGACAATACTCTTGTCAATGAGTGGTCTGTCTGTCGCATCAACTGTATTAGTATTATTTTATCACCATCGTAATAAAAATATTGGGATAAAATATCCGGATCGGACACCAGACGTACATTCAACACGACTCTATCGTGTCAAGAGACCTGAAAAAGAAAATAACAATCGTCACAATGGATTAAGTAGGAATGGAGTGCAGCCATCAACAGAAAGGCTTCTTGCAGATTACATGGAAATGGCCGATTCGTCAGATAATGTGAGTTATGATGAACAAGAATCGTGCTGGAAAGCAATGAGGAAGACATGTCGTAGTCAATTAGCCAATTGTCAGTGTAACACTCGAAGTAGAACATTTGCTGATAATTTAGACAGGACTATGTTTCTTGTTGTGACGATATTGACGATTCTTTCAACTATCGTGGCTATGGTTTTAATGGTGTATTGGTAGCTCAACTAACTTGCATTATATATGAAAAAATATAAAGTTGAATACCAAATACTATTTATGTTCATTTAGTATTTTGGAACTTGTTGTTTGAATGTATATGAGTGATAAACAGCTCTAATTTCTTTTAAATTTGAGGGGTCAGATGTGTTTTAAAAACAATGAGAGCATTTGTTGAAAGATCGATTATTAGACCTTTAAGTGCAGAAGTGTTGTCTCTATCATGAACATATGAAAATTAGAATAGTCGCAGATCATAGAAGACCTTCATGAAGCATCAATATTTATTATCAATTTATTTTCGTATACCTTTTCATTGTTATCGGAAGATGTGCATACAATATATAAATAAATATTGGTGGATGTCATTCATTCTGTCGCTATAAGCTAGAAGATGATGTTGATTGATGTAGATCAGGATCATGGATCTGATATTACCGACGATTTTATGAATCACTATGAGTGCTAACTTAGAACATTATGTTCATTGAAGCAGATCAGGGGTCTGATATTACTAACGATTTTGTGAATCCTTTCTGATTCCTATCGTGGAAGGTGATGTTAATTGAAATACATATAGATCAAGTATATGACATCTCTGATGTATTTATGAATCCACATGAGTGCTTGCTTAGAACATTATGTTCATTGAAGCTGATAAAGGGTCTGATATTACTGACGATTTCATGAATGCTTATGAGTGCTAGCTTATAATATTATATTCATTGAAGCACATGCAGGGTCTGGTATTACTGACAATTTTATGAATGCTTATGAGTACTAACTTATAATATTATATTCTCTGGAGCAAAAGAAGGGTCTGATATTACTGACGATTTTATGAATGCTTATGAGTGCTAGCTTATAATATATTCATTGAAGCAGATGAAGGGTATGATATTACTGACGATTCTATGAATGCTTATGAGTGCTAACTTATAATATTATATTCACTGAAGCACATGAAGGATCTGATATTACTGACAATTTTATTAATGCTTATGATGGCTAACTTAGAACATTATGTGCATTGAAGCAGATGAAGGGACTGCTATTACTGACGCTTCGATCGCAGACCATATTCGACAATCTTTTTATCAACCTTTTTAAAGTTCTCTGTGAAATCGCTAGCATCAGTTGTTGTTGATTTACGAAGAAAAATATGTTCGTTTTTTTCATATTATATAATGGAGTTACTAACAACAAAATGCTCATTTGCATATTATTTTGTGGATTTCTCATTATTTCCTATGTTAAATATATACACTGTATGTTGCATTAAAATTTGTGGTTTCGTTGTACCGACGATAACCGCGATAATTGGTTCTCAACGAATAATTAATTGACATTAATTGATCCTGTTGTTTAGTATTTTCGTTTGATATATATTGTTTTTGTAACTCACTTGTACAAAGAGTATGCGCGTTTACCTAGGAACCGTCTACCAGCTTTCAATAATGCAGTAGGCGTAAATTTCATTGACACGTTGAAGGACAGTAATTGCCATGATTATTACATTATCCCGAAATGTTTCCAATATTTGTTTTGATAGCTTTCTCTGACTATATAATAACATAGACGTTTAATATATATATGTAGATATTATAACTAACATTGTTGGTTGGTTCGATCTCCGCGTGTAGCTGTTGTACTCGGTGTGACATTGTGATATTAGTCTGCAAGTCGAATGTTGGAGTATTGTCGTCAAGTTTCCGACACATGAGGATACACTGCAATGTTCAATGTAAAATGGATAAAGATTACACATACAATCATACAAAACAAACAAACAAACAACCAAAGAAACAAACAACCAAACAAACAAACAAACAAACAAACAAAAAAAAACAAACAAACAATGTAGAGCTAAACGAATATAAGATATATTTTACCCATAATCTGTTCAATATTTTAATGTCATAGTAACTTGTGAATTTGTGTCTATTTGCTATACAATTATCTTCTGAGTTTTTACAAGGTTCAAATATCTACAAACTTTGAAAAAAGCTTATTAAAATGTGTTGTCCTTTCCATTACTTTGGCTAAACCGCATACAAATTTGCCCTTCGTAAGGGAAATAAACGTATAATTTTATAATCAAATCGCATTTTGCATAAACGAGACTTGATTTCAAATCTGTGGTTTGTTATTAACGGACGGTCGAGTTTCGTCGTCAGGATTACCCCGACTAATCTCGCCATTATATAAACGGAGATTCACTGTAAAATGGTTTATTATCTACACATACATTATGCACTTACATAATTTTAATATATACATATGCGCATATCATACAATTACGCACACTTGTTTATTTGTTTTTCTATACAATATTATGTCACTGAGTAACTGTTGTCGTCTTTGTATTCTTTTATTTTCGCCTATTTGACGTCTAGAATTGTTCTGGAGGTTTGACAATTATAATATGCTATGTTGTGACATTATTGATCCTCTGTTAAATAGAATAAAGGATGAACAGCAAACTTTAGATGATTGAGATTATACACTTGGTGTTTAGATGATTGAGATTATACACTTGGTATTTAGATGATTGAGATTATACACTTGGTGTTTAGATAATTAAGACTATACACTTGGTGTTTAGATGATTGAGATTAGACACTTGGTGTTTAGATGATTGAGATTATACACTTGGTGTTTAGATAATTAAGACTATACACTTGGTGTTTAGATGATTGAGATTATACACTTGGTGTTTAGAGGATTGAGATTATACACTTGGTGTTTATATGATTGAGATTATACACTTGGTGTTTATATGATTGCGATTATACACTTGGTGTTTAGATGATTGAGATTAGACACTTGGTGTTTAGATGATTGAGATTATACAGTTGGTGTTTAGATAATTAAGACTATACACTTGGTGTTTAGATGATTGAGATTATACACTTGGTGTTTAGAGGATTGAGATTATACCCTTGGTGTTTATATGATTGAGATTATACACTTGGTGTTTAGATGATTGCGATTATACACTTGGTGTTTAGATGATTGAGATTATACACTTGGTGTTTAGATGATTGAAATTGTACACTTAATGTTTAGATGATTGAGATTATACACTTGGTGTTTAGATGATTGAGATTATACACTTGGTGTTAGATGATTGAAATCATACACTTGGTGTTTAGAGGATTGAGATTATACACTTGGTGTTTCGATGATTAAGATTATACACTTGGTGTTTAGATAATTAAGACTATACACTTGGTGTTTAGATGATTGAGATTATACACTTGGTGTTTAGAGGATTGAGATTATACACTTGATGTTTTTTGTGTGCTTACTTTTGAATGTAACAAACAATAATTTGTATATTTATTGATTACTTGTGTACACAATAACTATTTATAAGATTAATTTACATTATTTGGTGTTTTTGATCTAGACATGCTGTTATTGTTCTCTTTATCTGATATTCGTTTATTAAATTAACCATGTAAATCTTTATTAGTAAATCTTAATGATCTTACATGACCAATAAATATGTCTTTCTGGTCTTTATATATATTCCCCTCCCACATATTATACGTTATCAGTCTCGAGATGTTAGAGAGAGCACACCAGTATATAGTTCACCATTGACTTACATTGAAAATTAAAAAATTCAAATTAATTTTCTGGATAACAAGACAACTATTTTCTATTATTTTGGTCCAAGGTCCACATTCTGATCCACTTTGAAAGAAACAATGTATTTCAAATATGAAAATAATCAGCTGTTTTCAATATCCGGTGAAAACAACAGTATTTACAGTATCCAGGAAATCCTTCCACACAGGGTTTTACTGATGTGCCCCCTATATATCCCGTTTTAAAGGGCAGTGGTTTTGCTAAACGGTGAGGCGTCAGCCGAACCATTTAACAAAAAACCGACTGCCCTTTAAAATGGGATATATAACATTCGAGACTGAAAACATTTTTATCTGAATGTTCTAATATTAATAAATATGTCCTTATTATAGGAAAAACATAAATACGTGTATCTTTGGAAAAAAGGTCACAGAGAGCGATTGTTGATTTTCTGTGCCGTATATGTGTCGTCTCCTACAATGTAAATGGAATACACAGCACATGCAATAGGTGAGAGCGATTATTGATTGTTTGTGCCGTATGAAATACACAGCACGGCTTCCCTGAAGTGTTAAAAGTAACTTTTTAGCCAATTAATATTCTACTTGCCACAAGAACATCAGATAATGAGTGTTCTTTTCGTTTTTTTCTGTTAGACAAAACAATGTTGTAATACCACCTCCTATTCATGGTCCACCGTGATTTTGTTTACATTACTATTATTTCAATATAGCAGCTTCCCGGAAATAGGAAAGGGAGACTTAATTGTACAGCTGAAAAATGTATTTTCATATTTAAGCTTGCTTAGATTTGTGTCACAATCGTTGAACATTAAAAAAGAACGCGGCATATGAAGCTGGAAATGCTGGTCTTGGTTTGGTCTAAACGGTTATTTAGTCGTTTCCTTTTACTAAGAAACAGGTTATATTACCTCCATCAAAACATATCCTTTAAATACCACAGAGGAGTAAGTAGCATAATATATTGGGTTGATTTAACCACTATTTGTAGCCCTATATTTCTGTGGACTTAACAAAAGAGTTTGAAGATACCAAAGGGGCAATCAGAATCCGTATATCGAAGAAGAACAGACAACACAATGACCAAAAGAAAAAGTACAAAATGGCAAACAACGATCAACAAAACATACATATAAAACTAAAGATTGAGTAACACGAACCCACTAAAAACCGGGGGTAAACTCCGGTGCTCCGGAAGGGGAATCAGTTCCAGTTCCACTAGTGACACCTGTCGTGTTACTCTAGTTACAAACCCGGTGATAAGTCATGAATGAGGAAAGGACCAGGAAGTATTTACGACAAGTGGAACATATCCGTGGCACCAATTTTATTTTCATTGATCAAAATGCAACGCAATTGCCTTAGCACATTAACGTTCTCAGACAATAATAATAATGCATTCTTTATGCAATCCAATATTGAAACACATAAACGGCAATCAATGATAATTATAAATATAATCTGTATTTCTCTGGGGGTCAATTGTTGTTCATATTCACAAATAATATTCATTGTGCTCCTGTGTCTCTAAGGGTAATAATTGTACAACATTGTTCATGATCAAATTTGTTGATAGCCACTACTGAAAAAGTTATGTATCTACGTTCTCTTTGTAAAGACACTAACGCATTGCATGAATCTTACATGTGAGTTACGCTCCTTACCCAACTAATTTACATATTTCTTTCTATTGCGTAGTCATATATTTTCAGTCAAAACAAAAACAAAGTAATGGGTATTTTTCATCGTATTTTCTCTGAATACTATGTTTTTTTTCTGGTTGTAAGTGATAACAATGTTCTTTTTGTTAATAGTGAATATTCAGTTGTGTATTATGAATTAATTGTAATGGGAGAAATCTGCCTTGTGTCTTTTTGAACAATACAATATGTTTAAGGTAATGGTGAATATCACAGTTCACTATTAGCAATTTCCAAAGTAATAAATGTCTGACCATTGGTGAAGACTTCAAACGGCTTACTATATTTTACATTCTTTGAGCTTCAGCCACATGTGAGTCTAGAGCAAGCGAGATTGGTAGTTATGCTGCTTGCAGAGTCTAGAGGATTAAGTTGCGGTATCAGGTATTGTGGATTTATAATCTTAGCAAGATCAAAGCTCACAATTGCATAGCAATGCCAACCGTTACCAATGCAATTATCTTGTGATCATTTCAGTGTCGCATATGTTAATGGTCATACAACGAAAATCAAAAATTACCACAATGATGGGACAATTACAATATCGATATCCTTACTCTAGATATACATGAATGTTCACTATCCTTACTCTAGATAAACATGAATGTTCACTATCCTTACTCTAGATATACATAAATGTTCACTATCCCTACTCTAGATAAACATGAATGTTCACTATCCTTACTCTAGATATACATGAATGTTCACTATCCTTACTCTAGATAAACATGAATGTTCACTATCCTTACTCTAGATATACATAAATGTTCACTATCCTTACTCTAGATAAACATGAATGCTCACTATCCTTACTCTAGATATACATGAATGTTCACTATCCTTACTCTAGATAAACATGAATGTTCACTATCCTTACTCTAGATATACATAAATGTTCACTATCCTTACTCTAGATAAATATGAATGCTCACTATCCTTACTCTAGATATACATGAATGTTCACTATCCTTACTCTAGATATACATGAATGTTCACTATCCTTACTCTAGATATACATGAATGTTCACTATCCTTACTCTAGATAAACATGAATGTTCACTATCCTTACTCTAGATATACATGAATGTTCACTATCCTTACTCTAGATAAACATGAATGTTCACTATCCTTACTCTAGATATACATAAATGTTCACTATCCTTACTCTAGATAAATATGAATGCTCACTATCCTTACTCTAGATATACATGAATGTTCACTATCCTTACTCTAGATATACATGAATGTTCACTATCCTTACTCTAGATATGCATGAATGTTCACTATCCTTACTCTAAATATACATGAATGTTCACAATCCTTACTCCAGATATATATGAATGTTCACTTTCTTGACCTGGTACAGGAACTGTGCTGATGGCCATATATTATTTGAGTTTTCTACCTTAAAATGTCATTGAATATTTACGGTCCAACTATATTAATAATGTGGCCACAACTGCGTTTTATTGTGGAATCCTTGTTACCTAACGTTTTAGTATTATGGGTTGTGCTTTATTGTTTTGTTTGTCCTCGTTCTGTCTTGTGCCCAATGTTGTTTGCGTTTCTGGATTATCTATTCTTGATTGCGTCTTCTGTTTTCAAACGTTAAGCATAATAATATGCTTAGCCTCGGCGGCTTTAGAAATAAAAAAAATCGAGGGATTGAGCTATGTGCTTGAGCTATGTGCAATTCACAAGAATTTTTTTAAAAAGTGCATAAATATATACTTTTCTTTAAATTTCCGTGTGAATTGCACATATACCACCTACTGGGCGTACCCAAAGGTTGATGCTTAAATGACTGTCAGTTGTTTTCTGAAATTAGTTAGTTTAGCGTAGTAAAAAGTACAATGTGTTGTTGAACTATTAATCGCCGTTAGTATCACCCGCCCAATAGTCAGTGCTTCGCCGCTGAAATGGTAAATTGGATATATTTACAGTTCCTTAAAATGTAATTACTAGCTTAGGTCAATCTTCCTCAGAAATAGGTGACCACCTGTTAAAGCATTTTTGTTTTCTTGGTCCCAAAGACTTTTAAATTGTTTGGTTTTCCATTATTTAGACTATGAGCGTAGCTGGTGAATATCATTCCAGAAACGTATCGTGCGCTCTTAATTAGAAATCTACGTTTTATTACCTTTTGCAAAAAGAGATAATCACCAAGAATATATAGTTGAACTACTGGTCACTCGGCGTTAAAAATGAATCAGCCAGTCAGCAAATACTACGAAATGATAATGTCCTCTATTTTCTGGCAAATTTAATGGAGTTGTTGTTTTTGCTTCAACATAAAACAGGTTAGTATATATACGACAGGGATCATGGTTTATAGTCATTATTTGTTGTTGTTTTTCGGACAATGAATATTTTATTATCTCTAAATTTCCCCTGACTAACCTTCATACAATATGATGGCCAGAACAAATTATTTTATAAATGACATTTTTAATATGATATGTCACTAAGCCATAATTGTAACCATGACGTGAAAGAAAACATGATGTGTTCACCTTGTATATTAATTGGATCATTATAATGTTCCCTATCAAAGATTTATATTTTGCAGACGTGACTAGAAAACATAATAGTAAAAGGATCATTATGATATTCTGCATAGTATCTCAGCGGTTTTGGCAGACATAACTGGCAATAACAAATCACAGTTCTAAGGAGTAAGAACAACGATTGGTTGGCTCAGAATCAGAATAATGTGGACGAGTGGAGCTTCAAGGCTACCTGTGGATCGCTGTGTCAGTTTCACTATAAAGATTCAGCTAGGGGTGTTGGTCTAGTACAAAGCGGACATCATTATTTTATTGAATTTAACCCGTTCTCGCCTGATATAGCTGAAAATAAAATGATTATTAGGCTTCAAATAACAATAACTCACTCACTATACTGCGGCAAATTAAAATATCAAATTTCTGACTTGAAATTTCCAAGCGCTAGGACATTTTTGTAAATAAAGAAAACATACTAAAATATCGAGTCGATATGCAAAAGCAACAAACAACATAAATTGCCCAGTATTAGTAAACATTTAACCTACGAAGTAGTGGACAAGAAATTAGAACAAAGTAATAAAACAAAGGAATTAAGTGTCAACAAACTTTCCCGTCATTCTATGAAATTCAATGTTATTGAAAATACATTATTTCTTCGTACACTCAGTATACATCTATTCCTATTATGTAAAATATAGGAAGTACGACTTCCTTTTGCAGCCATTTTTGTTCTACACTGCGATTGATATTGGTATTCAGAGAGACGTTTATTCCGCTGCAGGCAATTTATTTTATTCATCCGGAGACTAATTATATCCTGAAAAGAAACTAAACATATATGAATGATTATTTCTTCTGTTGATGCAGATATGTTTTAGTGCGCAAGTTTTCATTGATTAATTAGCGGGTTCTCAGACAAAAGGCGAATCATGAAGGAAATAAGAAAGCTAGTTTGTCTAATATGTGTAATAAGAACAGAATAATTTACCATTGTAAGATTACATGGACAAAATAAATGAATCAAACTTGTGATGGTATTAAACTAATATTTAGAAGTATGGTCCCGAGTATGTACATATATAATCAACTGCTCACAAAGAAATATTCTGTTTATCTAATTCTTTAATACGTCAAATATTTCGTTTTAGAAATATAGCACTTTAAATACCCCGTGGGGAACCCATCACATTCCATTTGATGACGTATTTTAGTGTTGATATTAATACGCCATTCATAACGATGTCGCTTGTGGAAGAAAACAAAATATTGAAATGACAGTTTTTCATTTGAAGTAAACAATAGTTAATAACAAATTACAATTGAAGAAAGTATTTGAAAGGCACTAAAATACTAATAGTCCGTCTGGGTCATGATCTTTCGAAGATCCAATCTGAAACCGAGAACAAAAAAATCACACGTGATGGAACAAATTTTTCTCTCATCGGTAAAAAAAAACACGAAGAACAGACAAAGAATTAGAGAAATTTGTATGTATGACAACGCGTTAGCTTTTCAGCACACGATAGACTGCGATGGATAACAAATTGAAATGTAACCTGTATTTTTTCTCCAACATTTCGAAAGAGCAGTGATCCATTGATAATTGACTTTATATTTTCGAATAACAATCAAAGCAACGTTTATCTTACTGAAACCATTGGCTTTATTCTTATTAAAACTAACATTCTCCTCCCTCGGGCATATGTCACTTTATCCTGTTTAAGCTCTTTGGTTTACTTGCTTTCAAAACTTTTAACAATTATTTGGCTTTCCAACCGTTCGACTTGGAGCGTGCCTGATGAAGGTTATTGCAGAAACGCGTCGTGCGTACTAAGTTGATATCTATTTTTTTTTTACCACTTGATGTTTTTAAAAATAGATTAGATTTAGAAATGTTTAATTTCGTAATAATTTTGAATTTGTAAACTGTTTTTAAAGGAAAATATTAAAACAGTATTGGGAAGGTAATCCTGTTTTTGAAAAGGCAATACGTGGCACGTTGAAACCTGGTAATGAAATACCAATAAGTGCATCTCAATGGAAATACAAATATACAAAAATAAATAAAACTTCACCGATTCGCTTTCACTGAAAAAAAAACTTTGAACAACTACAATACCAGGATCAGGTAGTTTGAATGTGTCGGCTATTGGATATTACTTTTCTAAGACAAAAAAGTAACTGATGCCGCTACCAAAATTTAGAATTAATTAGTGAAAGGACATCATCTATATAGCAGAACGTGAAATTAAAGGATCGGGCTAATTTCCTTTCGTTTTTCTTGGTTTCTACGTGTAGCATTCGCCAAACACGTGTCATTCATTTACGCCCATGCGAATGTCTAGTCGATCCCCACGAATTAACATTAACGTACTTCCCGGTATTTTTATTTGTTAAATTTTGTTTGTCAATTTACGATTGAAATATGTAGGAGCATGTTAGTAACCAATGACAATATATGTAATCTCCTGTTTATTGGTCACTTCGCCTTTATTTTTATCTTTTTCATGCTATTTTCTATCAATATTATCTTATTGCGAAGTTTTATATTCAACAGCGTAAAAGAAGCCCTGTTGATTGATGGAACTTTGGTTCTTCAAGTGATTAAAATCAAACATTTCAATCAAGTTTACATATAAACAAACTATCCTTGGAATCTATCACGGCTGTTTACACGCGTAAATAAACAATGTCATAGAAATCGATTGTTGACTTTTGTTTGAACTCATTTAGTGACGTAATGATAGATTCGGACTAAAATATAGTCAAACCTCGCGAGTTTGAACACGGATAAGTCGTTGTCATGGATACATCGAAGTTACAACAGTATAGTCCGCTCGCAGAAATAGCTATATATATTTGTCCTTGTTACTCGAATACTTGGTTAACTTGAAGTTAAATAGTAGTACCCGTTTCAATTCGATACATCGAAGTTCCATTGTATATGAAACAGGAATACTAGATGGGGGAGTTTGAAGATGCCAAAGGTGTAATCAGAGTCCATAAATCGAAGAAGGACATAGTCACATAGAACACAATGGCCAAAAGAAAAAGGACTATATGACAAACAAAGATCTACAGAGCATAAAACTAAATGTCGAGTAACACGAATCCCAATAAAAATTGGGGGTGAACTCGTGTGCTCCGGAAGGATACACAGCTTAGCTTAATATAGGATTCTGGGTAATTACCAGGCGTCGAGCGAACTGACAACATTAGTAGTGATAGTCTAAGTAATTTTGTTGACAGTGTAGTTTAACATACATATTTCTTCTATGTTTCTACAGTTCGTTTATCTTATAATAGCCAATAATTACTTAATAAATCATCAAACTTCCATGATGACACAACAATATTCGGTATGTATTGCGCAAAAGTCCCCTTAATTGTCCACAAAGACGAAATTTAAAATGAATTAGTTGTGATCAGTACATTACTAATCGTGTGAGATAAATGTACATATTATTCGCCATTGTTTTGACTATTGTCTCGTGTGAGCTGTCGCTCTTGTTGCTTTCGTAATCGTTGATGTGTGAGATCTACTATTTAACATATCCAGAAATGACATTACATTTGCTAATTTGCATATCTAAGATGGCGGCAACTCAATTGTTTTCATTTTTTATATGATCTATATAGAAGATAATTTGTATAACTGCATGCATGTTAATTGCCGGAATTGAAAATGGGACTTTGAATTAAGCCATATTAAATGAGATAAAAATGAATGACAACCGTGAAATATTCGAGGTTCCTGGAGTGTATGAAAATCCGAGGCGGCAAATCCTTACACTGGCCTTAACAGTCTATGTAAGATGTCTGAAATACACCAAATTTACCAACGAATAATATTTTGTGCTCAACTTGCCGGAATTAATTTGGTTCCTGAACTCTGGATGAATTACTATTCACAAACCTTATTTCTAGCTTCTAAACTCGAGGTTCCCATGATAAATAAATAAAACAATTTTGCAAGCACGCAAGTTCAAAAAATGGCTAAATTTGAAAGAAAACAACAAAACTATTTGTATTTTAGCAGACGAAAAACTTAGCGGAAATAAACACATCAAGCCTGAAACTGCAGTCACGTGATCAAAATCTAATTTAAATATGATGAATAATTATGAGGAAAGTACCATCAATTTCTGGATATGAGTCCCATCCTTTCCTCATCTATGATTCTGCACCTGGTGTAAGACATGAGTAACACCACGACGGGTGCCACAATTGGGACAGGAACCTCTTACCTTTTAATAACACGTTTTAGTGGGATTCTTATTGCTCAATCTTTCGTTTTCTGTGCAATGTTTTGTGAACCATTATGTTGTACATTTGTCATTTGGCCATTGCATTGTCTGTCCTTCTTCGATCCCAGGCTTCTGGTTACCCCCTTAGTATCTTAAAATTGTTCTAGCAACTCTTAATTATTCCATTTCTGTACAGAATAGTGTGAGATAAACCTTGAATCAAAGCAGGGATGATTTTGTAGCTGTATTTATAAAGATACGAATATTACGATGGACGACATATTTTATTGTGACGTTACTTTTCATTGATGTCTTCTTATCTTCTATTAATTGCTTTGCTTCCAGATCAAAGCAGAAGCTGGAAGTCATCATACAAACAATCCACAATGATAACGAAAAGAACATGATATATACATAAGGCATGTCATGTTCTATTCATTCTGGGATTCTGAGTGACATGTAAACATTATCTATTAACCACTCTGATTACTTCTGGACGTGGAATCATTGAATGACAATGGCTTTGACGTCATAGCCTTGCAATGGACATTTAGCCTTAATTCAATCTCAGTTGACCCATACAGACTTCCAAATTAACCTTAGTAATTAGAAATTATGGTTGGCAAGGTTTTAATTATTTTAATGGTTCGTCTTGTTGGTTTATGGTTATATTGTTTATACATTATTGGACGTTGATTGTATTTTTAATGTACCAATGTCCCTTATTTATGAACTGTATGTCGTAAACGTACTCTGATTGGTACTAACAATGTCATCGACTTGTCCGTGATCCATTCTATGTCTATTTTTCCCATTTCGTATATGCAGTATCACTTATCAAAACAATGTTAAAATGACAATACGACGGAATAGTACCATAGGTTAAATTCTAGATGGTAATACTCCTGATGCAAAAACAAATATCTTGAGTGTATGTTTATATTCGTGGATTATCACTTTAGAATCAGTACATATAAATGTTTACAAATATTCGCTGAATACTTAATTTCGTGTTGTTGTTTTTTTGCGATTCGCGAAATTCATGGAACTTAGTATTTCACTAATAATTATGAATTTACTGTAAGTAAAATGGAACAATCCTTCATATATATTTTTAATCGACGTTTTAAAAAAGCTCTATGCAAAATAAATGCTGATATATATATAAGACAAAGGAAAAATAATATTACATGGTAACATTGAAAACTACGGAAGCGTATTAGGGACATGCAAGAAAAAAAAATCTCGCCGTGGCGGCTTACTATCTCGCCATGGCGTCTTACTATCTCTCCGTGGCGACATACCATCTCGCCGCGGCGACTTATTATCTCGTCGTGGCGATTTATTATCTCGCCGTGGAAACTTATTATCTCGCCGTGACAACTTACTATCTCGCAGCGGCGAGTTACTATCTCGCCATGGCGAGTTAAACTATCTCGCCGTGGCGACTTGCTATCTCGCCGTGGCGACATACCATCTCGCCGTGGCGAGTTACATATAAGTTGCTGATACTTGCATCAGTAGGTTAGAGTATACGCAGAACTGCATGTTTAAAAATAGATACACATCTTGTCTCTACATTTAAATAAGTAATCAGCAAAGCTGTGCCATGTATCATGATACACAGGGCATTAGAGGGTTAACCTGATTGAAATGCATGGCGTCCAGATTTCCCGCCTTATCTAGAGGTGAGTAAAATTCAATTGTTATCTCAACATTAGGCTAGTTTTATGTAATTTATAAATATAATATGACAACACAATATATATTATCAGCCTTAAAATGGGAGACATAGACATTCAAATGGTAGTGAAATCAATTGTACGGTGGCAGCGAAGCTGGTACCGTACAATTGATTTACTACCTTTCAATGTCAATGTCTCCCATTTTAAGGCTGATAATATTTTTGTGCTAACTTGATTGCATAAAATTCGGTCAACGCATTGTGTTTAGCACACACAACAATACAATGTTATGCAAGCTCGTACAAACAAGTCGCCAAGGTGAGATAGCAACTCGCCGCAGCGAGGTAGTAAGATGCCACGGCGAGATAATAAGTTGCCACGGCGAAATAATAAGTCGCCGCAGCGAGATGGTAAGTCGCCACGGCGAGATAGAAAGTCGCCACGGCGAGATAGTAAGTCGCCACGGCGATATATTGTTTTTCTTGCATGTCCCTAATACGCTTCCGTAGAAAACAGACATTAAATCTGGATGCCCTGGAAAATAGTAATACTGCATTGCTTTGTTTGAATATTATGATTTTAGCATATTTTATTGTTCAAATAAAACAAATTGATTAGACACAAGCCTTTCAACGTAATACAGTCTTCTCTAAATTAATGGCTACTCTGATATATTTGTTATCTCTTCTGTCTGGGGTTACAAACTCGTTATATGTATGCATACATTTGTTAAAGAGTTTAAAAGGTATTTGAGCTATATCATGGAACAACAACTGATCGTTTGTTGATCACTATGCGATTTGAAACAGATATATAGAACAGCAATACAATCTCTGTTCTTTTACTTTCATTTGTTTCTAGGGGTAATGTCTCTCGTGTTCATAAACATTACAAATTTCTTTGAACTGTAAATCTGATATGATAAAAAGAACATCCAGCACACACATACGTGTTCACATATACAGAAACGAAGAGAATCATGAAAGACGTAATTACCTCTTAAACTCGTAGTCAGTGTTTCGGCACTGACATGGATTATTAGATGTATTCATGTTTGAAATGTACAACTTATAAATAATGTAACTTATTAAAATAAAGGTCAATATCCTTCGGGACAAAGAAAACAGTCGGTGATTTTCGTTATCATCTCTAGGCTCTTTGGTACACACCTTTTGATTACATTTTATATTTATCTTTCCAATCTTTGATGTTTATCTACCTGCTGAAGGTTATTCCAGAAATGCGAAATGTACACTAAATTAGATGTCTACGTATTATTGCATAAACTACTTCCTTGATCCAATATTGTTCATATTGGAAAACATTATTTGCATAACCCCTTCTGTTATTGATCTATTGAAACATTTTATTTTTTTTAATAGTTTGTTCTTTGAAAAATAATGACTATTTGAACATCAATCAGTTTAGGCAACCAACCAAATAATTACGATTTCAACACCAATAAGTTTGTGTAACCAACCTCAACCGTACATCTATGGCTAAAGTGAACATATGACTGTTTAATCTAACCGAATGGACCAATAGAGACCTTGACTAATATCCACAACAGAGCTGGGTATTTCGACAAATGTATAAAAACAAAATACGACATATTTTGTAATGACTTTACAAACACATTGGAAATAACACTCACTTCCAAAAAATTGATGGTATATCAAATTAAAATAAAAAATATATTAAATCGTTCATGTATAAGAGAAAGAAGTCAGGATGGATTGCAGAAATTGGGAGAAAAAAAAACGTCAAATAGTATACATGCTGCCAAATGTAATCATTTTGAATTAGCTCACCAATTGACTTGCAGATGCGAAGCCACAAACAATAATGACACACATTACCCATTTATAGAACAACGAGAATAAATAATGCAGAAATTTAATTGGAAACGAAAAAATATGATTATTTCTTGAATTGGTAATGGGATCTTATTTTGTTCATGATCATTAGAATTGGTCGAAAAATAAACATTTACAAACAAAACAGAAAAAACCTTTTGGTCCATTGGATTCTATTGCTTCTGTTTTGGATTTCCGATTGATTTGTTTGGCTTTATGGTGGTTGACGCCACTTTCAATAGTTCAGTTATATCGTGGAGAAAACCTCCGTCCTGTCGCAAGTCACTGACAAACCTTATCACATAATGTTGTACGCCTCGCCCTGATCGAGATTCGAACTCACAACATCAGTGGTGATAGGCATCAAATACATAGGTAGTTGTAAATACAACTACCATACGAACACGACCAAGGAGGACCCTGATTTCCGATTGAAAAAATATTACCGTTAAAGTTGATATTTCAATGAACATTCATACCAATTTCGTTCCAAATTAAAATAGTGATTTCAGAGAAGATTGAATTGAGAAAAAAAAATACGCACGACGATGCACGCAAACGGACGACTACGGATCAGGTGAGTGAGCTAAACTATGAATAAAGTAAGACAAAATACCACATTATAGCACAATATTAAGGATATAATTTTTCTACTTTCTGTTTGAAGTCTGTGGTGATAAAGCATGAAATGTTGAATGATAAAGTTCGAATTATCGAATGGATACATTTTCTAATCTTAAAGTGATAATAAAACCTCGTCCTTTATTTGTAATGCATTGGCTAATAATGAAAGGAGAAATTATTATTTTTAGAAATATGACACTTGTGCAAATAAAACATCACAGCTTAGTTGTTTTAAGCTAATAAAGTACTAGCGATTCTCATCACAGCATTTTATAATTTGAAAATTAACAATACATCTAAGAATGACCAACGGAGATACGTATTCATTGTATTAGGAAGGGACAAGTCTTATTGTGACTTGCGGCAGGGCGGTGGACGATATCAATGAAATATTTTTGAAATTGGCGATAGTCAGAATATCTCCAAACCCCAACTTACACAATAAACCATTCAACAAGAAGGAATTTTAGGTTTATTTCTGGAAGAATCAAACCAATTATTTAATAAACTATCATTTTTGCTTTTTTTCATATTTAATAAGCTTGGTGATTTTGATGATCGTATCTATTCAATTGAGCTTGAAATAAAGGATACCACAGATACAGCTAGGTTTGCTTCATGTATTGACCTACACACCGAAAATGACAGTGAGAACCTGTTTGTTCTTTGAAAAATAATGACTATTTGAACATCAATCAGATTCGCCTTATTCGATCTCTTAAAAAGTTTATATTCCGATACCAAGATATTGTCGAAATATATTCCGTCTCTGCAGAAAAGATTATAAACGATGGATTTTCATATAGTGAAAATGTATAAAGATAAGGTGTCAACAAAAATGTCAAAAATATTTGTTTATCAATGTGTGACGTAAAAGTGTCTTTGACTTTTACTTCACTGAGTTTGGTGCTGCTTTTACAACTGTTTTGCGTGTTTTGTTCAAGTATTGTTATAAATACTGTTATAGTGACAGCCGGAAACTTTGAGCCGTAATGAAAGGAGAAGGTTTGGCACTTTTAAAATCTGATTCAAGCCACCATTTCTTTAGAAATGCCTGTACCAAGTCAGCGTCATTACGGTTTTCACAGTTTTCTGGTTGTTGACTGATTTTGTCTGTTTATATACTTATGAGTTTTGACTTTCCCTTTGTAAGATTGTTCAGAGTTCGGTAATTTTGTTATTATCCTTATTTGTGAACTTTACATTTAAATGCAGCAACATTCCAGCAGTACCTTCTTATGAAACATACATATTAATGGAAAAAAGAAACTGTGAATTCTAAAAAGTTATATAAGTTTTTTACCACTGGGTATTTATTTTCTTAATTAAAGATGAATAGCTCAGATATTGATTTTTATGCAATCGATCAGTCACAGGAAAATTGCATGGATTTTTTCACGCTCTATGAGTACACCTCGTGTTTTGACTTTCTTTTGTTCGTCATTCTCGCTTAACGATTTGTGACTGTTTATGGTTTACATAAGCTTTGCTTTGAACCCAGCAAATCAGAAAAACATTTTGCTTGAATGGCTTTGATTTCAGTGTTATGCCACGTTTCACCGAAAATCAGCGTGTTCGTGATTTTGATATGCTCCAAGATGGATTGTCACAAAACATTATCCTAGACATTTTGGTGTTCATCGCAACATGCTACAGTCATTGCTGAGGCGCTTTAGAGAATCTGACAACGCTAGGGACAGTCAACGTTCAGGTCGTCCACGTGTGCCGTCAGGTCAGCAACATAACCACAGAAGGCTGGTGCATCTGCAAGATTGATTCCAGACGTCAAGTCTCACTGCAAGCAGCATCCACGGATTACGATCAATCAGCTTTAGAACAATCCGCAATAGATTTCGTGATCGTCACATCAGGCCACGACGTTCAGCAATCCATCCAATGTTGCTGTCTAGGCACTGTGTATTTGAGATTCAGAAGAAGGATTGGGCCAATATCCTGTTGACAGATGAATCCCGTTTCCACTTAGACAGCATTGATGGCCGATTCAGAGTTTACCGCCGCGTAGGAGAACGCTATGCAGAAATTTCCGTTATTCAACGTCCATCGTTTTGTGGAAGCAGTGTTATGGTGTGTGAAGGCATAACAGAACGTTACATGATCTTATTAGAAACTGTCACCGGAAACCTAACCAGAATAAGCTATCGGGATGCAATTGTTCAGCGCTGTGTTATTCTGTACATCCATGTTCAGGCCAACAACGTCACGTCCTAGCAGGACAATGCTAGACTACATGTTGTGTGTGTTTTACGTGACTACGTGACACAGCAGAATATTGATGTGTTACCGTGGCCAGCGGTTTCACTCGATCTGTTACCCATTAAGCACGTCTGAGATGAAACGGAATGATGGCTACGTCATCTGCAAAATCAGCTAGTGGCTTTAGCGAAAATGCGTCCGGCATTGGTCCATATCTGGAACAATATCCCACAAGCAATTTTGGCAAATTGATTAGATCAATGCGTCGCCGTTACCAAACCTGCATCAATGCACATGCAACACTACTGACTTTGTTAATGTCCAAAATACCCTTGTGTTTTTCAACGTTAAATATTATTCGTCTAATTGTTTGATGAAAAATGCAATATACTGTACACAATAAATAAATTTTGTTTTGATATTGATGTTTAAGTTAGTTTTTAATAATGCAGTTTCTTTTTTCCATTAGTATATCTCTCATTTGATCCAGAATTCCAGAGCTTATGGCTCATATGATGATTTCCTTGATAAAGGGATGCTGCTAACAAGGAAACTACTGAACCAATGGTTTCTAGTGGTTAATTTGAAATCATCACTTCGAAAGTTTGGTTAACCGTTACAGAGTATCTGAACCACAAATGATCATGGATATATTCCGTTTTTTTCTGTAATGATAATTCTGTCCTTTCCACATTGATGACTTGTCACCGGGCTTGTAACACGAGTAACACGACGGTTGTCACATGAGGAAAAAAACTGCTTACCCTTCCGGAACACCAGAGTTCATCACCGGTTCTAAGAGGGGTTCGTTTTCCTCGATCTTTAGTTTTCTGTGTAATGTTTTATATATCGCTGTTTGTTCTTTTGTCCTTTTTCTTTTGGTCATTGCATTGTATGTCTTTCCTCGATCTGTGGCGTCTGATTGCCCCTTTGGTGTCTTCAACCTTGTCTTTACCGTCTAGTATTTCATTCGCATATTCAACGAAGTCCTCTCGTGTCTTGTCTCGTCCATATAAAATGCAAAATCTCTTTATGTAGCATTTTCCCACACAGTAATTGCATTGTGCATTCCCGGGTTATATAAGAAGCCTCTCTGCAATAGAGATTGTTCTTTTGTGCATTCGGTTTATTCGAACATCTAAAATATGGATGATTTGTTTGTTGGCAATATGAACATTGTATATAATTATTTTCTGAAAGCAGTCGTACTTCAAATCTACCAAAGTTTGTTGTTTTGTAGCATTTCAGCACAGGTTAATACTTGTACATACTTGTACATATGCAATGCCTATTACAATGCTGGTTTCCTTTGATCAGACACTTCGGAATGGAACCAGAAGCTACTTGTCTGGTCAGTAAGCTCACAGGGAGCGTCAATTTGAAATAAAAAAAAACAACAACACTGAAATCGCTTTTCCGACGACTGTTATTTTTCAATTATATTGATAATCTAGAAGAAAACATATATATTGCAATATAAGAATTACTTCTCATATCACGTTTTCCATGTGTCTGTGATCAAATATAGTAATATAATGTGGTAAGTGAATTCCCACTATCTGGTGGCTACTGGGCGTATTGTGGAATTGGGAAGCACGGCAAGACATAAGGAGTTGACCGATACATTGTGTAGGTGTCTAGAAACATTAACATATGAAATGGGTATGACACAAATGCACGTCAGTAGTGTTAGGTTTGTTTTCAGAAGTCAACGGCATTAAACGAATCTACCTATGTAGGCCATATCAAAGTGTGAATGTACGACAAATGAAAGAAACTCATTAGCAACACTGTCTAGATTATTAACATCGAATCTGCAGGAGGGAATTTAGCTTTGAATTTACTTAGCGATAGCATAGCGGTCGCTTGAAGGATTTATGTTCTCGAAATTGTTATGATACAAGACACAACAGCTCTTATGTCGTCTGACATATACTGTAGGGTATCTATGCAATACACATGTTGACTGTGAGATACAGAAGAAGAATATTACAAAGATTGTTTGCTAACGTATTACTCAAAATTAATATTCGGTCATGTTTACATAAATTTGTGTTTGTTTGCGAATAGTGATATCTAACACATGTTATGTTGTGTTTTTGGTTTGGTTTTCCTCGTCTTGTGTACCATATGTTGCCAGTTTCTCTGGATTTTCTTTTTTTCATTGCCCCTTCAGTATTCTCTAATGTTTATCAAAGTCAAGTTAAAATTATTAAAGTAACCTATGATACCCCTGATATCTGTATTGACCTACGTTGCCTTGGTTGCCGTTGTGGTTTTAATATGCTGGAAAACTTTACTCTGTGTTGAACGTGGACAGGATAAGAGATATAGTTAGTCTTTGAAAAGTGTCTTTGAATTGAATGAACAGACTTGTGTTGGGGGATTGCGAAATTCGGTTAGTTTCGTTCTAGCTTCATGTCATTCAACAATCAGAGATCCCTTGTACGTCCCTATTTTGTGGATTTGAGTGCCGTGTCAATGGAGTGGGTGTCAGGTTATTACGCGAGAAGCATGATCGCAGAAAATAAGGAGTAACATGTTTTGAGAGGGATGCGGTCCCTGCACCTCAAATACCTATTGTTGATTTCAAAAGAGTAGACTGATTGTAGTTGGCTGCAGTTTGACGTTCCTAACCAAATTTCCATACATGTCCAATGCCAGCTAAAAATATGCTTCATAGTTGTGCTATGTCTCATTCATTTCTGTGTAGGCTTTATATATTATTGAATTCGCTCTGGACATAAATATGCATCTTAGTGATGTTGCCACTATAATAAAAACAACGAACAATGAACCAATATCTTGGGATTATAGAGAAACACGGAATCAATAATGCACCTGCCGGTCTTTCAAATATATTTACTTGCCAATCAGAGTTATTCTTATTTGGCTGTATTGTATTGGATACCCAAGGTGGACAAATGACCTCAAGCTTACTAATCCGAATCTCGCTCTCCAGTAATAAGGTAAAATGGTAATAAATATCAAGCAATGAGGCAGAGTAAGCTGTTTCTGTTATTTCTTTTATCTCAAATTCTTTGGGATATATTAATCGAATCCAGTTAGCAAAGTTTGGATTATTAATTGACAGAACATCATGCATATACCTGAGGTTGAGATTAAAAGCTTTAGCTTTTGTAATTTGATTTGTTTTTGATAAATGTTTTTAATAAACTCAGCGTCATATGAGCATAAGAAAATATCGAAAAGGAGAGGGGAACAGGTTGTTCCCATAGGGATGCCGACGAGTTAATATATATCTTCATATGCAATCAGTGTTCATCAGCACACGCGGTGAAATGCACAACTTATCTTTAAGTTTGTCCGTGACTTGTGGCTGCTATGTGGTTTTTTCCACGTAACGTTGGCTTCCTCCGCCAATAAACACTGACCTCTACGATATAGGTAAAATATCGTTGAGAGTAATGTTAAATACACAAAAGCCAAATCTTCTATGAGGGAACATCGTGTGTGGAATTGAAGACACATATTCGCATCATGCTTGTGAATATTATCATAGCTCTGACAAAACAAACAGTCAAATACAACTTTTCGTTTTCCAGAGGTCATTTATTTAATGTAATTAAAACATAGCCGTATAATAAATTTAATATTCTGATCTATTTAATAGACGTCCGAATCATTTTTATTGCAAGCTTAAAAGTTTTGTTATTCCTACCAAAAATAAGGTATTTTTGCAAAACTATTTCCCGGAAATCAACGTTTCTCTTCAAGAATCATATTTTGTTAAATGTACACTATTCTGTAATCGTCTTTAATATAATGCAAAGTGAAACGAATGCCCACAAAAATATTATGCAATTTATTAAAAAATAATGCATTATGTGTTTTCTAAAAATCATGTAATCCAAGGTGGCTTACATAAGGCCAAGTCGCACTCCATCGAAAAGTAAATATTGCTGAGTTCCGAAGGAAATAAACAAAGTTATCTAATTTATTTGGAAATTGTTCTCCGTCTTTTATCTCAACTGTTACGTCATATCCGTCCTGATTGAAATCATATATAAGACTATGACATGCAGACTTGAAAGAGTTAATCCTGTCTGTAGTGACGTCGATAACCTGGACATGTGCAGAACCAGTACCTTCGTCTCCGGTCCAACGATTTTTCATGTGAGTGTAGGACTGACATGAAAAGAAAAGAGGATGCCGGTCAGGATTAAATTCTGCTTTCTCGTACACAACCAGATAAACCCGAGTCTCGAATTCAGTTTTAAATATATCATTTAACAGATGCTTGGCTCATGTAACAATTTGATTTTTGAATTCATCATACTGTACTATTTGTCGGCGTCCCAGTTCTATACGTTCTATAGTCGGCCAAATCGGAGGCGATTGCTTGAGTTTTTCTACATATGTTGATAACTTGAAGTATTCTGCTTCCTCTAAAATTTCCAGAATTACATCTTTTGGTGGACGGTAGCTGTTATCTCTCAGAAAGTCGAGATTATGGTCAAAATGTTTACCATTTCTGTCGATGAAATAGTTTCCATCTGTATCCTTTTCCGGTGTATTTTGACCATTAAGCATTTCTGCTAACATAGAATCTGGATATTTACGGAGGGTTATTAACTTGGTAGCAAACAGTTTTCCTCCAATATTTAAGTTGATTACCGTAGGAAGCTACAGGAAAGAAAAGACAAGTATTATACAATTTCATTTCATGAGTAATACTTATTAATTATTAACCAACTTACCAACGTAATGATGACCTTAAATGGATATGTTTTATATATCTCCTTGATGTGCCATTATTAGAGACCTTGGACACATAACAAGGCCGTTCTGAAAATACCCATTTACTAATATTATAGTAATAAAATTAGACCACATGGAATGACTTCATGTAATGCCTAATCATTAAACTTTTTTTCGAATTTTGGACGCACAACTAGTTTCACTCCGCCACCTGTTATTGATGTGTCCGTTCTAAGCTAGGAATGCGATCGGTCATGTTCATGTGTGTTAGAGGTATCATTTTGTCTTTGTCTACGATTTGCAATGGTCGATTTCGAACTGTTCAGACAGTGTGGTATATCTTTTCTGTCATGATGTTATCTCATGTTATACTTTAACCATACCGTTGTGGTATTTAAGTAAACTAGTTGTATATCTAGAAAACGTCCACATAATATATCACACTACGAAACCAAAATTAGATGTATTTAAGCAAGTCTAATTCCATTTATACATCAGGAGCCACAACTGTAACAATACATGTCTACCCTTCTGGAAAGCAGATAAGGTTACCCCGGGGTTAGTGAGCTGGAGCATCTAAGGTTACCCCGGGGTCAGTGAGGTTCATGTTGCTTATTCGTTTTTTTCTCTGTGTAGTGATTTGTAGACCAGAGTGTTTCATGTACTTTTTCTTATCCCTATTGTATTGCTTGTTTTGATTTACGGCTTCTGACCACCTCTTTGTAGCTTTAGATAAGAAAAAATTGACATAGATACTGAGTTCCTACGTTAAAATACAATACAACATATGGCCGTATTCATTAACATATAGTTTATGTTATTACACAGGTCACTACTTTATAATCAGTGCACTGAATGTCATTGCGATTGTACCCCTTTTCTCTGTTACAATATGCACAAATGTGCTCAACCGATTAATCAGTGCAAATACAATTGCTCAGTAAGTGATTTTTGTTTAAAACCAAGAAGAAGAATTAAAATATGATAAACATATTTATTATTGTCAATCACTAAGACAAAACAATTAATTACAAATTACACGATGATTACCTAAATGATTGAGCATCATAATAATATCTATATTATATTGCATTCAAGACGAGAGTTTATATATATATATACATATATATTTAGGGGCGCTACATTCAAAGTTATTTCGGTTGTATGCTTTGTCTCAAAACTATTAAAATGTGTTGAACAAATAAATATACGCAAATAAAATTGCTACATGCACGTTTGTTAGTTAACACAATATGCAAGTAACATTTATGTAAGTAACATTTCATCTATATATATATTATATCATGTATAGAACAAGACACCTTTTGATGTGATGTCCGTTTACTATATAATCATGATAAACAATTTGGAATTTTGTAGTGCTATTTCACAAAAACACCAGTACACATGTCTCTCCAAATATAAAATTGTCAGTGATCAGAGGATATCACATGAATTTAAATTATTTCATAATGTGTTATTTATTTTGTGTAATGTATATCATATGCAATAGTGTGTTATTTATTTTTTGTGATTTTTATAAGCGTCTATTAATAGACCGTGATTATTAGATTGATATATTTCGTAATGTTTCAATGATATATATTTTGATTGTAGGTAATAGTATTCCAAATGTCCAAAGTAATGTTAATGTATTAATTAACTCACCTGGTCCATTTCAAAAAGGTGTCGTCGATCCATACATGTGCTACCTATTATCAAGAACACACTTCTGTATCGTCATTGAAAAGGTCATTAACCTCGTTTTGCATTGTATATTTAAATATAACATGCAAGCACACACGTTTGTATTTTAAATGTAAAGTAACACCTGGTATTTTTTGCTATGTATTAATGCAATTATTGCGGAATACATTGTCCCCGAAAGCATCATCCGTCAAGTAGTCAGTGCTTCTGTACAGACATGGTTTACTATTTATATATTTATTATTGACCTTTGCAGTTCCTAAGTAATGTAGTATAGGATTAAACACTTCTTTGCATTATTTACTAAGTTATTACTCAACATTAATTGTCTGTCATGCTTACCTAAATTTAAATCAAGTAAATTGTATTAAAGTAACATATACGACCCCTGATATCTGCATTGACCTAGGTTAAATTGTTTGCCAATGTAGGTGTTATATGCTTGAAAGTTTTTCTCTGTGTTGAGAGGTATACAGGATAAAAAATTAAGGTTGGTTTTAAAAGGTGCCGTTGAATTGAACGAACATATCTATGTGTTGAGATTGCGAGATTCGGTTAGTTTCGTTCTAGCCTCGTGTCATTCAGCAAACAGAGCTCCCTTGTGCGTCCATAATTTGAGGAGTGGAGTGCCCTCTCGATGGAGTGGGTGTCAGGTTATGACACGGGAATAATCCCCGTGAAAAATATGGGATAACATGGTTGGAGAGGGCTGGGGTCCCTGCACCTCAAAGACCTAATTCCATAGTTTTGCCATGCCTCACTGATTTCTGTGTAGGTATTATATATTATTAAACTCGTTTTGGTTATAAATATGCATGACATAGTGACGTTGCCACTGTAAGAAAAGCAACAAACAATAAACCAAAAGCGTGAGATTGATTCAACTGCTCTATTGAGATGTGCCATTGTGTGTGGTGCGTGACTCTGACTTTTGAATAGTGAAAACATGAAATATATAATGCACCAGGAGGTTTTTCAAATATATTTACTTCCTAATTAGAGGTCTCTTCCTGTTCACCTTGGACATAAAATGATAAGACTACGATGTGTATTTGGCTGCATTGCATTGGACATATACCATACATTTTGCTAACCCGAATCGCCTTTTCAAGTAATAAGGTAAAATGGTAATACATGTCAAGCAATGAGGTAGAGGAAGCTGTTTTTGCATTCTTTATCACAAGTTCTTTGGGATATAATAATGGAATCCAGTTAGCAAAGTTTGGATTATTAATTGACAGAACATCATGAAGATATCTGAAGTTGATATTGAAAGCTGTATCTTTTGTATTTTGTTTTTGAATAAATTCATCCCAATATTAGCATAGGAAAATATCTGCAAGGAGAGGGGAACAGGTTGTTCCCATAGGGATGCCGACGTGTTAATATATATCTTCATATGCTGTCAGTGTTCATCAGCACGCTCGATGAAATGTGGAGCTTATATATGCTTTACTGTATAATGTTACATGTTTTGTTGTAATGATATCAAAATCCCTCTTGTGAAATGCTCAAATGAATGTCTTGATAATGGCAAATTCTCTGTTAGCCAATGTCAAGGATTGATCACATGCATTACAAAAGAAGGAAATCCAAAACACTTTCTTACAAACTGGCGTCCCATTACACTCTTAAACGTTGATTTTAACATTGCATTAGCCTGTATAGCAAATAGAATAAAACCGATACATAAGGAATAACAGTACTGTATTTGAAGAGCTTGATGGTCGCAAATGACGTTTTACTGGCGACGCGAAGCGAATACAGTACTGTTATTTATATTTTTATGAAATTCTCCCAACGTGTACACACTAGTTTGAAAACATACAAATAAATGACGAAATATATGCAGTTTTCAAATTTCTTCCGCTAAAAAAATAGTAATGTAGTTGCTTAAGGATCCGCCATCTTGAAAACGTGAAATCTTACATGTCATATGTACAATAATGCACAAAAATAATTAAAATGCCTACCTTGAAAACTTATTTTAGTTAAATTCCATCTAAATTGAAGCGTACACGAAGCCAAATAACGTGTGCTCTTTACATTTTAAACTGGAAGTCTTCATATGACGTCACGTTGTTTATGTGCCAAAGTCGTTGAACAATATTTCCCGGAATTTTTATTTTTGTGATTTTTTGACCCAGGGATATGCAAGAATAAATTTTTATGTTCAGCATTGCATTAGAATTGATAGTAAACTCCAATTGATGCCGTGAAATTTTCAAATACAATACAGTTATCTCCTAAATAGGTCGTCAGCGTCAAATTCATAGTCGGAAATATCTGGGTCAGTCATATTGTTTACAAGCAAGTGCATTTCTTCAGGCATGTCAACTGCAGATTTGACAGCTCTCGATAGCCAATGAAAATAGGCGTTACATTATAATTGCATTAGAATTAGAAATATTACCAGTGACACACAAAAAGTGTTTTTGAAAGGTATGTATATAGGGTAGTGTATTATACTTGTATATGATTTGATAGATAAGCTAGAAGAAAATGATATGCCATGCCTTTTACTATTGATAGATTTTGAGAAAGGTTTTGACACTGTGGAATGGTCATTTATTGAAAAAACTTTGCAATATTATGGTTTTGGACTATCTCTTCACAAATGGATAAACGCCTTTTACTGTGATATAAGTAGCGCTGTTCAGAATTTTTCTCATTGGGAAGAGATTTTCGACAAGGGGGCCATTTGTTACCTTATTTATTTATTTATTTATTCTTGTTTTAGAAATCTTGAGTGCTGCAATTACAAATGACCCAGAAATAACAGGTGTCAAGTAAGTCAATATGCTGATGACTCATTGATATTAGATGGCATACCCACAATCGCTTGATCAATCATTATATATGCTTAATACATTTCCAGAATGTGCTGGACTGAGAGTTAATCTTGTCAAGACCGAAGCAATATGGCTTGGCTCAAGGCGCAATTGCCATGAACATCTCCTTCTAGATAAACAATTATCATGGAACTTTTCTGGAAAATTTAAGTTATTGGGTATTACTTTCAATTTGTCAGAATCTGAAAAAACAATTTTACAGAAAAAGTTCAATTAGTGAAAAAAATACTAAACTTGTGGTCTTATAGAGATCTTACATACATTGGCAAAGTCACTGTTATTAAGACTCTAGCTCTTCCCATTCCAGTTCAACGTCTTACTGTTTTACCAAACCCTCCATATTCAGTTTTGAATGATATTGAAGATATATTTGATAAATTTTTATGGAATGGTAAAAAAGACAAGATCAGGAGATATGTTATTATCAGTGAATATGAAGAAGGGGGACTAAAAAAGACACATATTAAATCCTTTTACGAAACCCTTAAAATGTCATGGCTTCATAAATTACTTGACACGTTTAACCATTCACCATGGAAACTACTTTTATTAGGTTATATACAGTAGCAAACATGGGGAGGAAGTAGTATATTATACTTGAGTAAACAAGTTCTGGAAAATGTTTTGGAAATATATTTTTCTAATTTATCAGAGTTGAAACAGGAAAAGGGGGAGTTGATGGATATTCAACACGTCTTGAGCCAGCCCATATGGTTAAACCCTTTGATAGCAAATGTGATAATATGTGTATGAACAAAACATGTTGTGAAAATGGTGTTTTTTTGTAAATGATTTGATATTAGAAAACAAAATGCTTTTTACATATAAGGAATTCATGAATCACTAAAATATTAGAATGAATTTTATAGAATATTTCAGTATTCTAAGTGACATTCCACATAGATGGAAACTTCTGATAAGAGGGATGAGAAAATTATACTAAATTGAAAATGATATTGTTGATAAACTGAAAAGGGACCCTAACCCATGTAAATACTTTTCAAAACAATACATGTTAAATGTAGAATTGCTCCCTTTAAACATACAAAGTAAATGGGAACAGGCAGTTCACACAAATATTGTTATTGCAGATTGGAGTTCCATTTACTGTATACTTTTTTCTTTTACAAAAGATACTAAATTACAGGACTTTCAATATAAACTTATACATAGAATCTTAATTACAAATTCCTTTCTATATAAATGTGGGTTAAAAAAACCTAAGCTCTGTTCATTTTGTACAGAAACCAACAAAGGTCTGGTTGACATTTTCTGCGAATGTAATCATGTTCGGAAATTTTGGCTAGCAATTGGCAATTTCCTGAAAATCTGTGGTGTTAGCTTACCCTTTAAATCAAAGGACACAATTCTTGGCCTGACTGAACACAATTCAGCCCATGGCGCAATCAACAATGTTTTTTTGATTTTAGAATATTATATAGATGTCTGCAGATGCAAATGCAGGGCCCTTGAATTCCTGACATATGTTATTAATATTGAAAAGGCACCAATGATATATTTGTCCCCAGTACAACAGGAGCATGCTAAAGAAAAGTGTTAGATCTGGAGGTGGAATTGAGTAGTTAATTTTAAAATATATCTATAATATTAAAATATATGTATAACTTAAAATGCTAACTTTGAATTTCAAAAGTTATTACAAAACAGTATGTTATGAAGACCAACTTGTTCTATACATTGTAACTGTTGTGTACTGAAACATTGTGTATATAGAATCATGTATGTATAAATCGATTCTTGGAAAAAATAAACAAATCACACAAAAAAAGAAGATAAACACGAGTCTCGAATTCAGTTTTAAGCATATCATTTAACAGATGCCTGGCCCATGTAACAATTTTATTATTCAATGTCTCATACTGGTCCACACAATTGCGATAGTTGTAAACGTTCTACATATCCATATAATCTAAAGTATTTTGCATCCTTTAACACTTCCTCTATTACATCGTGTGGTGGAAGGTACTTGTCATCTCTCAGAAAGTCGAGAATATGGTCGAAGTGTTTACCATTTCTGTCTATGAAATAGTTTCCGTCTTTATCCTTTTCCGGTGTTCTTTGACCAGTAAACATTTTTGCTAACATAGAAACTGGATATTTACGGAGGGTTGTTAGTTTTGTAGCAAACAGTTTTCCTCCTACATTTAAGTTGATTACCGTAGGATACTACAAGAAAGAAAAGACAAGTATTATTTTATTGTATTGTATGAGTATAATCATTTAGTAATAAAATTAGATCATATGGAATGACTTTATGTAATGCCGATCTTTAAACCTTTTTGGACACAACGCTAGCTTAGCTACGCTACCCTTAATTGAAGTGCCTGTTCCAAGCCAGGAATGTGATAGGTCATGTATATTTGTACTAGAGGTATCGATTGTGTCTCTGTCTAGGATTTGCAATGGTCGATTTTGAGCTGTTCAGACAGTGTGGTATTTCCTGTTTTTTGTTTCATGTTGTTATTGCATGTTATTTATTCGCCATACCGTTGTGGTATATAAGTAGACAAGTTGTACATATAGTGATAGCCCTGTTGCTTAATCAGTTGTTCCCTGCGCAGTGTTTAGTGGACCATACTTTTTATTTTGTTTGGGTATTTTTCTTATGTCCATTGTATTGCGCGTTCTGCTTTGATTTAAGGCTTCTGACCACCTCTTTGTAGCTTCAGATTTCAGATACAAAACATTGTCATAATTTATAAGTGCATACGTTAAAATATAACACAACATCTGGCGGTATTCATTAAAATATAATGTTTGTTATAAACGGGTCACTATGTTGATGACCATTGTGGTTGTCTCCCTTTTTTCGAACTTACTACATGCACACATGTGCTCAACAGATTTATCAATGCAAATGTGATTGTTGTTTAAAACCAAAAAAAAAACAATTAAATATAATTAAAATATTTATTATTGTGAATTACATATAACACAATATATAAGATGATTATATTAATGATTATATTATCTTGAACATCATATTAATATCATTATTCAATTGCATTCAAGACGTGAGTTTTTGATATAGTAAAGCGTCATTACATTCAAATCTTTTTCGGTTGTCTACCTTGTTTCAAAACTACAAAAATCTGCTGAACAGATACATTTACGCAAATAAAATTGGTAAATGAGCGTTTGTTGGTTAATACAAGCTAAGTAACATTTCAGCTATATATATTATATCATGTCGAGAATAAGACACCTTCTGATGAGATGTCCACTTACTTTGCAATCATGATAAACATTTGGAATTTTGTAGTGCTATGTCACAGAACCAACAGAACACATATCCATCGAAAAAATAAAATTGCCAGCTATCAGAGGATAACACATGAACTTAAATCATTTCATAATTACGGCATATGCCATCCTGTGTTATTTATTTTGTGTAATGTTTATCATATGCAATGGTGTGTTATTTATTTTGTGTAATTTTTATAAGCGTCTATTAATAGACCGTGATTATCAGATATATATATTTCGTAATGTTTCCACGATATATATTGTGATTTTAGATAATAGAAGTCCAATTGTCCAAATTAAAGTAAAATGTATTAATTAACTGACCTGGTCCATTTCAAAAAGGTGCCGTTGATCAATGGTGTGTTGCTTAATATCAAAAACACACTTCCATATCGGCATCGAAAAGGTCATGAACCTCGTTCTGCGTCGTATATTTAAATATAACATGTAAACACACACGGTTATATTTTAAATGCACTTTGAAACGGGAGGTATTTTGGCAATTTATTTATGCAATTATTGCGGAATAAACCTCAGTCCAGTATTCAATGTTTCGCTTCAGACATGGTTTACTATATATATATTTATTTATTATTGAATTTTACAGTTCCTAAGTAATGTATTTATTATCAAAACTAAGGTTCTCCTCCCTCAGGTATAGATGACCTTAGCAGATTTTGGCAATCCTGTTTAGGCCATTTGGTTTTATTGCCCCCAAGGGTTTTTAAAAAGATTTGGTCGAATGAAGGTTATTCCAGAAACTGATAGTGCGTGCTAAATTTGATATCTGATATATATATATATATATATTTATTTGTATTAAATAAAAAGCAATACCAGATAATATTTTATTATATTACACATTACGTTTTTATTTTTTCTATTTGTCTTTGTTAGCGCAGCCGGTCACTATTTTCGTATATGGACCGGTAGTATATGGACCGGCCAGGTACCTGTATTATTTTAGATAAAAATTATAATATAGCAAATAGTTCATGTCACTTCGGGTCATATGGCAGTATATGGACCGGTCCGTCACCCAAAAAATATTATATGGACCGAAGCTTTTCTTGGTGACGGACCGGTCCATATACTGTCATATGACCCTCAGTGCCATGAACTATTTGCTATATAGATTGTATCATGGAGAGCAAATTGATTATTGCTGGTGGTAAAACAGAGGTACACAATTTTTGAAAAAAGCATAGTTTCATTTCAAAACTGTTTTCAATAATTTAGGAAAACGGAATGAAAATATGGTCAGCGTTGTACACATGTATATATCTCCAAAATTAATAATTTGCACAACATTTTTTTTTTGTACTTGACTAACACTATAATCACATAAACAAACCAATAATGTGCTAAAGCTTCCCGTGAATCAACAATCGATTACACAACCGCATCCGTGACATAATGGTAAGCGTGCTCGCCTCCATTGCGGAAGATCGTGGGTTCAAACCAAAGACAATACAATTGGTATTTGTTGCTTCTCCGCTAAACACGCAGCATTAAGGAGAAATATCAAATACTGGATGGCTCGGAATCAGGGTAATGCGCTTGAGTGGGGCGACATGTCAATCAGCGGATCGTTGTTTCAGTGAACTAGCACCAACAAATCCAAAATCAAGCGCGTCGGTCTAGTACAAATAACAATAATTATATTAGCTGAAGGATTGAACACATTGGTATGAAGACGTTGGCGATTATATTAATTAAGGGTAATAACAAAATTACCGAACTCCGAACAATCTTACAAAGGGAAAGTCAAAACTCATAAGTATATAAACAGACAAAATCAGTCAACAACCGGAAAACTGTGAAAACCGTAATGACCCTGACTTAATGTGATTAATGTTTTATTTAAGTAAATTGTAGTTATTTGCAAATTCTTATTTTTATATAAAATCAAATCAAAATAGAACAAAAACAAAACATTATTAGAAAAGATAAAAAATCGAAACGAAAAATTGTAGAAAGAGACAATATCGATAGCCCTATCACACATATACATGACCTTGCACTTTCCTGGACTTGTACATACTATTCAAGATGTGTTCTTCCCGTGCGAGCACCAATTATGATATCGAGTATTTACATCTATAATGTCGTTTTTTTCTATACAATTATTTGATTACTGTCCTAACCAACGATTATTGCTTTCCCCTGATTATTAGTGTCAACAATTTATATTGTCACTGCGGATGACGTAATCAGCAGATTGTATTAAATTTTATTAAGATTTATTAAAGTAACATATAGTACCGCTGATATCTGTATTGACCCACATTAAATTGCTTGCGGATGTAGTTTTCATATGCTTGAAGATTTTACACTGTGTTGAGACGTGGACAGGATAAGAGATATAGTTGGTCTTTGAAAAGTGTCTTTGAATTGAGCGAACGGACTTGTGTTTGGGGACTACGAAATTTGGTTAGCTCCGTTCTAGCTTCGTATCATTCAACGATCAGAGCTACCGTGTACGTCCCTATTTTGCAGATATGTGTGCCCTCTCGATGGAATGGGTGCCAGGCTATTACACGAGAAGCATGACCGCAAAAAATAAGGTGTAGCATGTTTTGAGAGGGATGTGGTCCGTGCTCCTCAAAGACCTATTGTTGATTTCAAAAGAGTAGGCTGATTTTAGCTGGCTGCAGTTTGACATTCCTACCCAAATTTCTATGCATGTCTAATACCAGCTAAAATCTTTTCCATAGTTGTGCCATTTCTCACTCATTTCTGCGTAGGTTTTATATAGTATTGAATTCGTTCTGAACATAAATATGCATCTTACAGTTGTGTTGCCACTGTAAGAATAGCAACAAACGATGAACCAATATATTGGGATTAGTCCAACTGCTCTGGTGAAGTTGTGCTATTTTGTGTGACGCGTTTCTGTGACCATTGAACAGAGAAACACGGAATCAATAATGTACATGGAGGACTTTCAAATATATTTACTTGCCCTTATCACATGTCTCTTCTTTTCACCTTAGACATAAAAACAAAGGACGACGACGTACATTTGGCTGCATTGTATTAGATACCCAAGGTGGATAATTGACCTTAAGCTTACTAATCTGAATTTCGATCTCCAGTAATAAGGTAAAATGGTAATAAATGTCAAGCAATGAAGCAAAGGAAGCCGTTTTTGTTGTTTCTTTTATCTCTAGTTCTTTGGGATATATTAATCGAATCCAGTTAGCAAAGTTTGGATTATTAATTGACAGAACGTCATGAGTATAATTGAAGTTGGGATTAAAAACTTTACCTTCTGTATTTTGTTTTGCTTTTCTTATAAGTTGTTGAATAAACTCAGCCTCATAATAGTATAGGAAAAGATCGAATAGGACAGGGGAACAGTTTGTCACCAACGGGATGCCGACGACTTGATCTATGCCTTCATATGCAATCAGTGTCCATCAGCACACGTGGCAACCAGTACAGCTTTATGTGATAAGTTTGCCAGTGACTTGTGTCTGCTGTGGTTTTCCCATGTAACTCTGGCTTCCTCTGCCAATAAACATTGACCTCTACGATATAGCTGAGATATTGTTGAGAGTAATGTTAATTATCCAAAAACAAATCCTTCTATGAGGGAACATCCCTTGTGGAATTGAAGACAATCATTCGCATCATGCTTGTGAACATGATTCTAGTTCTGATAAACCAAACAGTCTAATTAACATGCATACACCTTTTCGTTTTCCAGGGAAGATTACACTTATTTGGTGTAAATGAAGCACAGCCGTATAATAAATGTAATATTCTGATCTGTTTAATGAACGTCCGAGTCATTTTTATTGGCAGCTTAAACTGAAGGTTTGCTATTCCTGCCAAAATAAGGTATTATTTGCAAAACTATTTCCCGGAAATCAACGCTCTTCATCAAGAATCATATTTTGTTAAATGTAGACTATAGTTATCTCACAACATGCGTGTTATGGTATCTATTCTGTAATCGTCTTTAATATAATACAAAGTGAAACGGATGCCCACAAAAATATTATGCAATTTATTAAAAAATAATGTAATATGTGTTTTCTAAAAATCAGGTAATCCAAGGTGGCTTCAATAAGGTCTCGCGCTCCTCGGAAAAGTAAATATTGCTGATTTCAATTTAGCCTATTTTATCCCAACAACTGTATACCTGGACAAAATATTCGATTTAAACCTGTTTTACAATGAGTTAAAATCAGTAATATTTTCTACGATTAAATTATATTTTATTCTAAATCTGCATCTTGTTAGCCACATTTAAGCAATATAAATATGCATGGCCCAAAAACATAATCTTTCTTTTCTACGCCTTTCCTTTACAAATGACATATCTCATATAATTAGCACCAGTGTATACCAGCAGACAAACAACACTATATAACACATGTTAAGCGGTGAGAATTACACTTATTGTCTGAGAGTGGTGGTAGAAACATTAAGGTATTAAGACGCCAGACTCGATGTACATAGATATGCATGCTAAATTACAAGGAGCAATCGCCATGAACAAGACAAAATTGGTGAAAATATTAGCAGAAGGAGGCATTGATGTTAACAAAACATTTAACTCGGGTTTGACCCCGATAGTGACCGCTATTGTTGGAAATAATACAAAAATAGTAAAAATATTGTTGGACAATAGACCATATTTGAAGACAAAGGATTCACTTGGACGAACTGTTTTTCATTACGCATATATGTGTGAGAATCCTGATATCATAGCCATGTTGATGGAACATAGATATCTTATGTATTCTAGTAATGCTAATTCTACCATTAGGTCGTGGAATATTAAGAGATGGATTATTCAGCATATTACTAAATACTCTACTGCCAAACTTCAGTAAAATGTTGACTAATATACCAAGATGAACAATGTATTACGCCACCAATAAAACAATGAACAAATCAAAACTCTCAACATCAACATAATGGATTCAACATAAGGACCTGAGGATGCAATCTAACAAACTATAGTTTGTATTTATAGTTGGCATTGTAATATGAACGTTGAGTACGAGCTACAGGGATGTCTTGTTTTTGGAAACTTTTAACTGTACTGATCAGAAACGGGAAAAATGGTAAACATTGAAAAATCTTACTATGAAGTCTTTGAAATTAAAACATCATTTGTGAAATGATACAGATATCTGAAGAACAAAGTAATTACAGTCAACATGACATGGTAAGAACGTTGTGAAGACACCAAAGGGGTAATTAGAACTACATGTCAATGAACAAATCTCATGCGAACGAACGTTAATGGCATGAGAAGATTTGATAATTTAATGTTCCCATGAAACAATTCTTCGTCAACATCTACTATTATGGTTTTAAGGACAAATAAACACCTACAGATTTTAATGAATCAACATGATTGATGATATTTCTGTGGAGTAAAATATGATACATATAATAAAAGGAAAAGATCTTTCTTATTTATTTGTTAATGTGTAGTTTATAAAAACAAAGAGGACATATCACCTTACTTGTATATTGAGACAATCAATTATTTATTGTATATTATTAACGTTTGTGATTGTTGTGTATTATTTGACTTGAGTATGTAACATGTCGTTGAATGTTGTTTTCTTTTTAGAAACACAATAAAAAGTGTGGAAATGTTTCAGTTTGTTTTTGTTTTCGTTCTTCAATGTAGCTGATACGAATCTTCTATTTCAGAAATGGCGTAGTATTTGACACTATTTTACCTATTTTGTTCCAGTATTGTTATAAATACTGTTATAGTGACAGCCGGAACCTTTGAGCTGTAATGAAAGCGGGAGATTTGGCGCTTTAAAATCTGATTCAACCCACCATTTCTTTAGAAATGCCTGTACCAAGTCAGGCTCATATCGGTTTTCACAGTTTTCCAGTTGTTGACTGATTTTGTCTGTGTATATACTTATGAGTTTTGACTTTCCATTTGTAAGATTGTTCGGAGTTCGGTAACTTTATTATTACCCTTATTTGACAATTTTCATTCGATATTATATTATTAATTTTTGTTTAATGTTTAGCTCTAACAGTTTGGTGACCTATTTATACTGGTCTCACACTAACACCAAAATGCATTAAGACTAATTGATATTTAATGTGTTAGAAGTAGCAGCTATGATGCTGTGTCCTAAGAGTGATGATCTTTAACCAACTGATTCTACCTTCCTAGATACACGTAGATGTAGTAATCTGTTACCTCCGAGCATTCATTGACCTTGCTATTTTACTGTCCATTAACACCGCTTCATTTTAGTGCATATCCCAAGCCAGGATATGGAATTCTAACGTCATATGTAGTGCAATGAGTTGAAGTGAGAGGTGATTTTATGCTTTGATGATATTGGTGAAATTGTGGACCATCACTATTTAGAATTGTTTTCATAATGTTGGAATTCATTAATGTCAGTCCTATGTGACCGCGGCGGCGAAAAAGGAAGGGGGTAGATGCGACAATAACGCTATCGAGAATTAACGCTTTAAAGTTGATATCACATTATCAAGCACCTGCCAAGCTTAAAAATCCTTAAGTAATGCAATTTATATAGAGAAGCCAAATGATAAAAGACACTGATATTTAGTTGTAATGAAATATAGGGTTGGTGAAATACTAGTACAACTCATTACAAATAACAAGAAAAACGTGTTAATGTCCCTTAAAACTTCTTTTTTCCTAAGAGACATTTTTCACAACGCCAGGTGCCAAATTTCTGAATAAAAAGTGACGAAGCCTGGGAAGTCGTTAATACTATTATGGTTCGTTTTACTTGATAAGTCAATATTTGTTTCTAGCCACACAACAGTTAAGAGGGGTAAGCAAAAGTTAACAGGTTTGTCAGAAGTTTGATTATCTCCCTTAGACTATTGACATTACGAACAAAGTTGGAGCGGAAGAACAAAATGCCAAATGTTAGATTATATGAACCATGAAAATAGGTTATCGGTGAATACTCCCCTCTCGAAACAACCTAAGAACAGGATGCTGATTTTTACTCGAATTTAAGATAATTGTTCATCATCTCCGGTGTTTCCCTATATATTTCATATACAACTACAATTTATCAACAAACATTCACAGAGGTAATTTCTTGATAAATTTTATTTTAATGTTGACGTCACGTCATCAAGCACATGTCAAGCTTAAGCATCCAATAGTAATGCAATGTATCTAGAAAAACAAAATAATAAAACACATCGATATTCAGTTGAAATGAAATACAGGGTTGGTGAAAATTAGTACAAGTCAATACAAATAAAAAACGTGATAAATTTCTTTTCTATGAGACATCTCCCACAACGCCAATAAAATGTGACGACGCCTGGGAAGTGGTTAATACTATTATGGTTCGTTTTTGAAAAAAAAATCTTAAATCATATAATCATATGAAGATTATAGCGAAAAACTACAAAATAATTTGAACTTCAGCAAAATTGATCCAGAAATGACCTCTGTGCACCTTTGTTGTGGTTTTATATGAATAATATAGGCAACAACCGCAGATGGTGAACAATTAATTAATTCTAGTAAAAATCACCGTCCTGTTCCTATGTTCTTTTCAAGTGTGGAATATCCACTGACAACCTGCTTTCTTGGCTCATATCATCTAAAATTTGGCATTTTATTCATATGCTCCATCTTCGTTTCTAATGTCAATAATGTAATATAGATAGTCAAAGTTCTGACAAATCTGTTAACATTTGTTCATACCTATTAACCGCTTTTTGGCCAGAAGAAATAAAGGTTGACTTTTAAAGTAATACGAACCATAATAGTATTAACAACATCCGATACTCCGTCACATTGTATTGATGAATTGCATTACTTTAGGAGTTTTAAGCTGGGCGGGTGGTTGAAAACATGACTTCAACTTTAAAACGTTATTTCTCGATAACGTTATTGTCGCATCTGCATCCTTTGTTATCAGACACGGTCACATATGAATTACATTAATGAATTCAAATATCATGACAAAAGTATAGATAGTGATGGTCAATAATCTCACCAATATCATCAAAGCAGACAATTGCATATCACTTCAACTCGTTGCACTGCACATGCAACTATAATTCCAGATCCTGGCTTGGGATGGACACTGAAATGAGGCGGAGTTATTGGACAATACAATAGCATGGTCAATTATTGCTTGTAGTTAACAGACTATGCCGAGTTCTACTTGCTGGACTTTTCGCTCACTAACGCAACATGCTTTCGAATTTTGTCTTCATATAACTCTTTGATTTATCATTTTCAACTTTTCACGATATAAGCACAGTTTTGAATTCTTTGTCACTTTGTGTTTAAATCGTTATTTTAATACAAAAGAATATTTTATCTCAAAATCATGTGAACATTATGAAGAAAAACTTCAAAATAATTTGAATTTCGGAACAATTGGTCCAGAATAGGTCATTCGTAATAATCAGTAATATACATAACTTAGCTCAGGATCTCTAAAGGAGTCATTAGTGATAATCAGTAATACATATAACTTAACTCAGGAGCTCTAAACGAGATGGACAGAATCAGTCATCCGTGATAATCAGTAATACACATAACTTATTCAGGAACGAACTTTAAAAGAGAATAACAGAATCAGTCATCCGTAATAATCAGTAATACACATGACTTAGATCATGAGCTCTAAAAGAGATGGACAGAATCAGTCATCTGTGATAATCAGCAATGCACAAAACTTAACTCACAAGCTGTAAACGAGATGGACAGAATCAGTCTTCCGTGATGAACAGCAATACACATAGTTTAACTCAGGAGCTCAAAACGAGATGGACAGAATCAGTCATCCGTGATAACCAGTAATACACATAATTTAGCTCAAACCTCTAAGCGAGATCGATAGAATCAGTCATCCGTGATAATCAGTAATACAGATAGCTTAACGCAGGAGCTCTAATCGAGATGAACAGAATCACTCATCCGTCATAATCACCAATACACACAGCTTAACTCAGGAGTTCTAAGCGAGATGGACAGAATCACTCATCCGTCATAATCAGTAATACATATAACTTAGCTCAAGACCTCTAAACAAGATTGACAGAATCAGTCATCCGTGATAATCAGTAATACACATAACTTAGCTCAGAAGATCTAAGCGAGATCTGAAGAATCAGCCATCCGTGTAATAGTCTACCAATGTTCCTCATTGAATTAGAATATATCAGCCATGCGAAACTCTTCCGCAATATTTAACGCTATATACAATAAATATAGATATATGATGGGCTTAAACTCTTTTGTGCAGTTTTCTTCCTTAATGTTTATATTATTTAATTTTATCTTACTGTCATTCTTTAGAAGGTGATATACACTGACAAGGTAAACACACATTTAACTTTAATAATGATAATGATCAGCTAATTATGCTTTGCATATGATCACTTCAACATTTAATAACGTCGCTACTTCAATATTCTGTTCTTCATTCATATCTTTATAGATTTCTCGTTTTTAATTAATTTTAACAAATTCTTAGAAACAAGCTACAATACATAATTATAGTGGCAGCTTGCACTGCTCCCTGTAATGTGTTTTTCTACAGCTCTTCTGGTTGTGCTTTTGTTCTGGGAGCTCTAGTAGCAATGTGAACTGCTCCCTGTTATGTGTTTTTCTACTGCTCTTCTAGTGGTTGCTTTGTTCTGCGACCTCTAGTGACAGGTTGCACTGCTTCATGTAATGTGTTTTTCTACAACTCTTCTAGCTGTGATTTTGCTCTAGATCTGCAACCTTTAGTGGCGAATTGCACTGCTCCCTGTAATGTGTTTTTCTACAGCTCTTCTGGCTGTGGTTTTGTTCTGCGACCGCTAGTGGCAGTTTGTACTGCTCCCTGTTATGTGTTTTTCTACTGCTCTTCCAACGGTGGATTTGTTCTTCGACCTCTAGTGGCAGTTTGTACTGCTTCCTGTCATGTTTTTATACTGCTCTTCTAGCTGTGGCTTTGTTCTGCGACCTCTAGTGGCAGTTTGTACTGCTTCCTGTCATGTTTTTATACTGCTCTTCTAGCTGTGGTTTTGTTCTGCGACCTCTAGTGGCAGTTTGTACTGCTCCATGTCATATGTCTCCTACTGCTCTTCTAGCTGTTGTTGTGTTCTGCGACCTCTAGTGGCAGTTTGGACTTCTCCCTGTTATATATTTTTCTACTGCTCTTCTAGTGTTGATTTTTGTCTGCGACCTCTAGTGGCAATTTGCACTGCTTTCTGTTATATGTTTTAAGCTGCTCTTCTAGCGGTGATTTGTTCTCCGACCTCTAGTGCCGGTTTGCACTGCTCCCTGTAATGTGTTGTTCTACCGCTCTTCTAGCTGTGGTTTTGTTATGGAACCTCTAGTGGTAGTTTGCACTGCTCATTGTAATGTGTTTTTCTACAACTTTTCTAGCTGTGGCCTTGTTCTGTGACCTCTAGTGGCAGCTTGTACTGCTTCCTGTCATGTTTTTCTACTGCTCTTCTAGCTGTGGTTTTGTTCTGCGACCTCTAGTGACAGTGTGTACTGCTCCTTGTCATATGTTTTCCTACTGCTCTTCTAGCTGTTGTTTTTTTCTCAGATCTCTAGTGGCAATTTGTACTGCTCCCTGTTATATATTTTAAGCTGCTCTTCTAGCGGTGATTTGTTCTCCGACCTCAAATGCTGGTTTGCACTGCTCTCTGTAAAGTATTTTTTCTACTACTCTTCTAGCTGTGGTTTTGATCTGCGACCTCTAGTGGCAATTTGTACTGCTCTCTGTTATGTTTTATACTGCTCTTCTAGCGGTGATTTGTTCTCCGACCTTTAGTGCCGGTTTGCACTGCTCCCTGTAATGTGTTTTTCTACTGATCTTCTAGCTGTGGTTTTGTTATGGAACCTCTAGTGGCAGTTTGCCCTGCTCCCTGTAATGTGTTTTTCTACTGATCTTCTAGCTGTGGTTTTGTTATGGAACCTCTAGTGGCAGTTTGCACTGCTCCCTGTAATGTGTTTTTCTACTGCTCTTCTAGCTGTGGTTTTGATATGGAACCTCTAGTGGCAGTTTGCACTGCTCTCTGTAATGCGTTTTTCTAGAACTCATCTAGCTGTGGCTATGTTCTGCGACCTCTAGTGGCAGTTTGTACTGCTTCCTGTCATGTTTTTATACTGCTCTTCTAGCTGTGGTTTTGTTCTGCGACCGCTAGTGGTAGTTTGTACTGCTCCCTGTCATATGTTTTCCTACTGCTAATAGTTGTAATAGTAATTTGCTTAAAATACTATAAATAGCCATTAAATACAGCAAAACATGCATTAATCGTCCAAAGTGTGGACAAAGTCGAAAAAGAAGGAAGGAGAATGTCGTTTCTTAAATCGTCTCTGACTTAAGACATATTGGTTTGCTCACTTTCTTTAAAACACTTGTTCAATGTTTTGTGTGTTGGGAGTTTTGATTTCTATAAATCTGTATCTAGGCTTTTATTTGTGGTATATTTAAGACCCTTGTTTTTTGCGCTCTCGATGCGATCACATTAACCATTACACCTCCGATGCGAGAATATAATAGGAGATTTGCAGCATGTTTTCAACAAACAATCAACTTCTATCTCTTTTGTGTTGATGTTAGATAACTTTTAATACAAGTGTTGTTTTGATTTTGAATGAAAAGAAGTATGTGTATGGGGTGATCAGATCCCGAAGATCAAAGAAGGATATACAACGCAATGACCCCAAAAAAGAACAAGAGGACAAACAATTATCTCCAAAATACCACACTAAAAACTACGAACACTACTAAAAACTAGGGTTTCATTCATGTTACTCCAGGAAGGTAAGTAGTATCTGCTCCACTATTTCCACCCGTCGTGTTATTACTAAATGGTACGGACATCACCTGATATGGGAATAGCGTTTGAATACCATTAAGCCTATGCGTAAATTAATGCAGAAAATATAAAAGAAACCTCAATCCCCTACAAAACAAATGAAGTAAATGCGAATCGACATCAAATTCACGCGGAAATTGCAACAGACATCACAACACCAAGCATAAAACGTGATGACCTGTAATTGGGCGACATGAACAACATGACTCCCACTAAAACCCGACCTCATGTGTCCCAGAAGGGTAAGCTGCAACTTTGTTTTATCATATATAACTGGCATACTCCTCAATTGATGATAAATAACAATTATTTAATCAATGTTTTATTGTAGGTTGAAGAAAACGTAGTGACGCTGTTCCATGGAAATGGTAGTAAAGAAAACATTCCACCGATCAATTCCTCCGGGAATGCATTGTACGTTTACTTTACATCAGACGGGATTATCGCCAAATCAGGTTTTAGTGCACATATTACACTGATAGTGTCGGTAAGAATAAATGTCTTTTAATCTATGTGTTGCTAAATCTTTAGCTTTCTGTGTACTGTTATATATGTTATTGTCTTTCTATTATTTGTTTTCTTTAAACCATTATATTACCTGTTCTTCTTCGATTTGCAGTTTCTGATTATACTTTTGATAACATTTTCAAACTTTCTCGATTTGTGACATTGTTTTGCTTATTAATGAAAAGACGGCAAAATTACAGATGGCTAAATATCAAGACACAAACAAATTCATGAAAATACAAAAGCTGTTGTGACCTTTAACGCTCTGAATGTATCTGATTTACGATATTCCCAAATATACAGGTATTTACTCCAGATTATATTTACAGAGTTCTGTGAAGTTTTCTTACTCTTTTTCTTATTAAAATACTTTACTTACTGTTCTCTGATATTGTATGATGGAATTCTCCCATAATATATGAAACCACGATAACATTTGAGTTGCAAGAGGAGTAATTTGTTGATTGTCCTAAAGAAAATACGAACCCAACTTAAAACGTAGGATGAATTCATGTGTTCCGGAAGGGAATGCACTTCTTCTTCCATCAGTGGCACCTGTCGTGTTACTCTTGTTACAAATCCAGTGTTAAGTCATGCATTAGGAAAAGACCGATTTGTGATTACGACTAACGGGACATATCTGTGGTTATTTGTGACACAGATATTCCGAAATTGTAAACCAATTCATTAATGATGATCGTAAAACTTTCAAGGTGATGCCCTCAATGTAGAATAGCCCGTGGTTCAGTAAGATCTTATTAGCAGCAAGTCTATGTGACGGAAATCATGATTAAATGAAAATCAGCTACATTTTTGTGCTTTTCCCAAACCATGACATTGACTTCCCACATAAATACACATCCGATAACATTCCTGGCTTGGTACAGCCACTTCAATAAAAAGTGATGATATTAATATAGTTGCATGAGCCCCTCCCCCCCCCCTCTTACTGAAATGATGCGGAACATGTAAGTACACATGTAAGTAACCCTCACATAAAACTAGGTGAACAATGTTATCATAAAGAACGTTATAATCTTGAACATTATGCATGATATATTCAATACTCATGACACAGAAGTTGGTTAGTGAGTAATATTAGTTCGATTAAAGAGAGTCGATGGCCTTAGCCACTATCCAAATATTAGATAGTACACAATGCCCTCGTAATACATAATGGCAAAACGTTTTGAAAGATTCTGTGAATATTCCTTGATTTCATAGTCTAGTACTCTAGAATACGGTGGCGTTGTAGAAATTCTGAGAGCAACAAGCCAAAGCCCAATGTTGCTATAAAGCAGAGATTACATACACCAGTTATCATCACATATTGTAAATGAATTGCACATGTCTTGTTTTAGTAAATGGAAATTGGAGTTCCTGGTTGAATTGGAACAGCTGTACTGTAAGTTGTGGTGGAGGTATGTCTAACAGAACACGTGACTGTACTAATCCAACTCCATCAAATAGAGGTACTCGTTGTTTTTGTGACTTAGTAGAGAGTCGTGTTTGTAACACGAATTGTTGTCCAGATAATCAAATATAACAATGAAATGGTATCGCATTGACATATTTTATTATATATAATGTTATCGAATCATGTAATCATTATTAAATCTATTGTTCTCCTCCCTCAGGCATAGTTGACCTAAGCCGATGGTGACTATCATGTTTTTCCCTTTAATTGCCCTCAAAGACTTTTAAATTATTTGCTTGCAAGCATTTTGATTTTGAGCGTACCTGATGAGAGTTATTCTAGAAAAGATCTTGAACTCTAATTGTTTGTTCTTTTTATTACGTAGTTGTTTGATCATGATATATAAGCAACTTTAAACGGTCACCAGTGTGTTACTGGTGGTAGATAAACGCTAGAGAATACCGAAGGGGTAATCTAAATTGACAATCCAGAGAAACAGGAAACATATGGTTAACAAGACAAAGGACAAACAAGGGAAAAACACAACACAATGTTTGTTGGACACCACTAAGCACAAACACATACAAATAACGTAAATAAGGCATGCGCCCTCCTACAAACAACTAGAGGAAAGGAAGACATTAACATCGTTTTATAAGGTAATCGGAACAGACATCACAACACGAAACTCACAAAATAAAGACACATAATTGGACAACTCACAAAACTAAAAAGATGAGCAACACGGCCCACACCATGAAACCGGGAGTCAACTCAGGTGCTCGCGAAGGGTAAGCAGCTCCTGCCTCCTATAAGACACCCGCCATGCTACACATATAGTCAATACGTGTGCCACACCACTATCAGAAAATCAATACAAATAACACATTAGTCCTACAAACAACTTGGGGTATAAATGAAGAGAACATCTTTTTGTTTCTAAAGGACGCTGGCTTGCTTACCTCTGTAAAATATACACGTCATTTACAAACTGATAATATAACCTTACTAATGTATAATTCTTGCATCCGATCATTTCATTTCCTCTGGGGATTATTATCTGTGAAACTTTAAATTACGCAATGACAGGTCCTTCATTTGAATCATTTTGAATGTATGGCTTTTATTCACGTGCCACTGATGAATTAACATGGAATTTGTTTGGTGGTTGTTTATACCGGAAGTGAAACATTATTGCATTTGGTCGGATGTCCTCTTAATGTCAATCTTTGGATACAAGAAGTACGAAACATTGACAGACGATGTAGGATAACGTTGTTTTCATATTTTACTACGGTATGTCTTAACATAAGCATACTATTTTATTGAAATTGTAGGGGGAAAATTAACAAACCGAGCAATGCAACCCAACGTCCATTAGAAACAAGGATGCCCAATCATGCAATGTTAAATCTCCATAGAGAAAATCAAAATATTCATTTAAATTGTCATGAACGTATCTAAAAATGGACCATTTACCTTGTGATAATGTATACATTTTATTTGATTTGCAATGCAAAGGGTATAGGAAGGGCATTATGATTAAGACGCATATTTGGGAATATTGGGTCATGCGACACAGACTATAGTAATTAATGTCTGTGATTACTGTTTCTTCGGAGATCTAGATGATGCATTGCGTTGGTTAGATATAAAATATACCTGCTATGTAATTAATGTATATAAGGGTAATAACAAAATTACGAACTCCGAACAATCTTACAAAGGGAAAGTCAAAACTCATAAGTATATAAACAGACAAAATCAGTCAACAACCGGAAAACTGTGAAAACCGTAATGACTCTGACTTGGTACAGGCATTTCTAAAGAAATGGTGGGTTGAATCAGATTTTAAAGCGCCAAACCTTACTGCGTTTTCTGAGACAGAGTTTGCGATGATTTTTCTTAATACTATTTTATATGATGTTTGGTTTCTCCGGTGATGAATCTGTTAGCAACTATATACATTTTGTAATTGAAACATTGTTGAATACATTGTATAACTTTATACACTTACTCGCAATCCAAATCTATTTACAAAAAGACGAACAAAGGGACCAGCACAACTAGTCACCATAAATATTGTTTGAAGCACAAACTTAGCTTTCATCGAGGTATTTCCACACAATAAGTACAGTTTCAGTATTGTCTATTCTTAGTTAACGGTAAATGGAGTACGTGGTCTATTTGGGAGAACTGTGATGTCACCTGTGGTTTTGGAATACAACAGAGGACACGAGCATGTGACAATCCATATCCTGTATTTGATGGATTCAATTGTACGGGAAATGACCTACAGACACAGAATTGTAGTACAAGTCCATGTCCTGGTATGATTTAGTATACATATTAATTATATTTGATTATTTTAATTGTTTTTACAGTAGCATGTTTATGTAGGAACATCTGGTCTCACTCCACGTTGTGTTAATGTAGGAACATCTGGACTCACATCCAGTTGTGTTTATGCAGCAGCATCTGCATTCACTCCCAGTTGTTTTTGTGTAGGAATATCGAAACTCACATCCGGTCGTGTTTATGTAGTAGCATCTGGTTTCGAACCCAGTTGTTTTTATGTAAGAACATCTGGTAGCGCTACCGGTTGGGTGTATGTAATAGCATCTGGTTTTATTCACAACTACGCTTATGAAGGAACATCTGGCTTACTCTTGATTTTGTTTATGTATGAATACCTTGTGTCACTCCTAGTTATGTTGTGTTTACGTAAGAACATATGTTTTCACTTATGAGACCGCGTGGGTGAATTCTATTTTTGTGTGTATGACATTTTCTTGTTTTGTACCCATGTACAAGAAGATTTTGAAGATACCAAAGGCGTAATCAAAATCCATAAATCGCAGATGTACAGACAACACAAAGATTACAAGGAAAATGACAAAAGAACCAACAACGATGTACAAAATACAACACAGAAAACTAAAGACCGGACAGCACGAATCACTCAAAATCGATGACAAACAAAACAAAGAAAAAGCAAAAAAAAACATTCACGAGCACCTGGGGTGACCTCCGCGTGTTTGGTGGGATCTGTGGTGGTCACTTTTTCAATGTTTTGTGCTATGCTTTGTTTTTCTTTGGTTTTTTATTTTTTTTCCTTTGTTTTCTTTGTCTTCGTTCTGTGTCTTGTGTGCTTAATATTGGCAGTGTCTCTGGATTACCGTTTCTTGATTGACCCGTCGGTTTTCGAAAACGTTTAATTGTTTCGTATGTTCATCCAAACGGTTACAATTAAGCAAACATGTAGGCATAATGCCACTGAAATTTCTGTAAGAAAAGCTTGAAGATACCAACGGGTAATCAGAATCCGTACATCAAAGAAGGAAGGACAACACAATGGCCAAAAGAAAAAAGGACAAATAACGATCTACAAAACATTACAAATAATCCAAAAGATCGAGTAACACGAACCACACTAAAACCTCGGGGGAATTCAGATGCTCCATAAGGGTAAGCTTTACCTACCTGATATAGAGAACAATGGTATCAACTACACAGAAATGTTTGAAGATACCAATGAAGTAATCAGAAATCATAAAGCGAAGACAGACAGGCAATGCAATGGTCAAAAGAAAAGGGAAAAACTACAATTATCTACAAACACATTTCACAGTTAGGGTAAGAAGGTTAGGATTTGGACTTAGAGGTTAGTAGTTAGAGGTTAAGGGTTAGAGTAAGAGGTCAAGGGTTAGAGTAAGAGGCTAAGGGTTACTGTCCTTTTATTATCTAATTGACGCCAGTATGTACTGTAGACGTTGTTCCCCTTATGCCAATGTTGTATTGTCACCTGGCCTTTGACCTTGATTATTATTGTTGTATCCGCCATTGTTGAATAAACGTTACAGTTCAGCTCTGTGTGTTCTTTATGCCTACTGGCGTGGTGGCAGCGGTCAAAAGTACCTACAATCTGATGAGTGACGTTCTCGACCATTCAACTAACAAAAACTAGTAAGCAGAAAGCAGAAGACTTATCTTGATTTGACACATAGGCACAGCTTGTTCGCCAGCTAACTTTGAACGAGGCAACTGTGAAAATGGCAGCCATGCGTGCACCAAAACAATGGTCACTAACGAAGCAAGAAACAATAACTTCTTTCGAAGCATGGAGACAACATTTACAATATACGCTATCTTTAGACCCGATTTTCGCCGGATTTCTTATTGGTGGTTTTACATGGCAAAAGAAAACCAACGCACAGCCCTTGCGAGGCTGTGTAGATAACAGAGAGGACATAGCGGAGGCCAACAGAGGCACCACCGCCCAAACATGCACCCATCTTGAATTAATGCTAGGCCAAATCGTCAATTATTGTCCAATAATTTCCAGAAATACAATTGTGAAAAATTCTACATCCATTAGCTCAATTTGGCAATCTATCCGTTTACATTATGGATTTCAATCAACAGGAAGGCATTTTCTAGATTTTAACAATATTCATGTAGAAGCGAATGAAAGACTAGAAGATTTGTACCAACGTTTAGCTAGTTTTATTGAGGACAATTTATTGCGCGCTAGTGGTAATATTCAGCACCATAATGAAGCCCCGAAGGCCGATGAAGAGCTTTCACCCTCGCTCGAAAATATGGTTGTGCTTACATGGCTTAGACTTATTCACCATGAACTACCACATTTGGTGAAACAACGGTATGGAACTGAGTTGCGATCACAACCCTTAGCATCGTTAAAACCTGAAATTTCACAGGCTTTGGACAGTTTGTTGGACGAAATTCATTTAGCCGCAGATGCTAAGGTCATACGTGCATCTCTCAAGGACAAGCCATTTTACAGATCCAAGAAATATACAGGTAGTGGATCCAGGCGTACAAACAAGCATTGCAACTTCTGCAAACAAGCAGGTCACCCGTACCAACATTTCTAGAGTACATGTAGAAAGGTACCTGAAGATGACAGACAATATAAGACAAAGGTCAGAGAGTCTCAGTGTAATGATGTGACAGAAAGCGACCCAGAGAGTGACTCTGGTGATCTTGATCATGTAACTGATGATAATGTAGCCCCTAGTAAACTTGGTGTAGTCTCTGCTTTGCAACGGGTGAGCACAAAACAATCCCCCTACGTTAAAGCATTTTACAAGCACTTTCCCCTCCAACTTACTGTTAATACGGGTGCCGAAGCCATGACGCTTCTCAGAAAGAAAATTGACTAAATCCGCAAATTACGAAATGCGTTGGCGGGGAAATCCTAATTCTAAATTACACGCAAGAACCACAGTTCATACAACGAAATACACATTTACTAAGTTCTCTAGCTGAAGAAGTACGTTAAGCTATATGGCAGTAATTACTATTTTTCTTCCAGTGTGTGAGATTTACAGTTGATCTTTGTGCAAAAAAAAATGATGAAAGAAAGGAAAAAGGGGTTGCGCCAGTATGTACTGTAGTAGTTGTCCCCCTTATGCCAATATTGTTTTGTCACCTGGCCTTTGACCTAGATTATTAGTGTTGTATCCGCCATTGTTGAATAAACGTTGCAGTTCAGCTCTGTGTGTTCTTTCTGCCTACTGGCGTGATGAATAAAACAATATTGATTATTACAAACAAACGCATGTTATGGATAGGATTCAGATAAGTGGATAGGGTAGGGCTAAGGACTAGGAGTTTGGTGTTAATTTCATCGTATTATCTAATTATAGTAGAAAACAGCAACAATAATTCCAAAGCACACGTGTTAGAGTTAATGAGTGGTGTTGTGGTGATAGTAAGGTAGTTAGGATTAAGGTGGGGGATTGTGGTGAGAGTAAGATGTTTGTTGATACTGTCATCTGAGTACCTAATTGACGCTCAAAACAATGTTATTAATTATTTACCACATATTTTACAGGTAGAGAAGAAACAGTAGTAGATATCAATGAAGGGTGCGTATTTTAATACATTAAAATACTGGTTGGTATGCCAATAGAAATTACATTTGTTTCACCAAACTAATTATTCACTCCTTGACAATATTAGTATTGACGATACACATTTAGGGGGTGTCGTGGTCATGACTTTATGGTAGTAGGATTGATGACTATCTCTTCGATCAGTGCCTATCACCATTACAGTTGTGAGTTCGAATCCTGTTCAAGTGGGATGGACTAGATGCAACATTATGCAATAAAGCTTGTCAGTGACTTGCGACAGAATATAACTGAAATATTGCTGAAAGTGGCGCTAAACACTATAGCCCTAACTATAACCCGTACTTATTTATCAATCAATAGTGCGCATTGTCACGTAATCAATTGCTTTTAAATATTAAAGCATATATAATGTTGGACATAAATATATGTAAATAAATACAAACAATATACACTAAACATGAACCCCCTACAAGGGAAATACGAGTAAAGACGAACAGAACATCAGCTGATATGGAAATCTGTTGGACATCAGCATGCGTAGGTAAATACAAACAATATACACTAACATGAACCCCCTACAATGATAATACGAGTAAAGACGAACAGAACACATGGTAGCGTTTAGAGTGATATGGTGTGATGGGCCTCGTCTTGTTGGTTTAGGCTTAGTTGTACGATTTATGCTGACGGGTTAGAGCTATGGTTATGCTATATGATAAGACCTGGAGTGTCAGAGTGATATAGTCCTTGTCTTATAGGTTTAGGGTTAGATATAAAAATTAGGATGATGGGTTAGTGTTGTGGTTGTTATATGATAGGGTGGGGAGTGGTATGGTGTGGCAGACTTCGTCATTCAAAATTTGCTAATACTTGCTCTACTGTCTATTACGACACGTTTACTTTTCCTATCTATATAATATAAATATTTGTTGGTTATAGAGGTGAGAATTATGAGGAAGTCGGGCTAAGGAGGACAACTCAAAGTTATGACAATGCTGAGTACATCAGACCAGATAATCCTCAATGTGATGTGTGTGGAAATACAGAAAGGCCAGAAAGTAGTGTATGACAATCAAGAGCAGAACCTGTATGAAAATTTGAAATATTAATAAACTGTATTATATATTTACTTAATATACTTAATATATATATATATGATTTTGCAATTGGAGCAAGCTTTCAGTGAAAGAGTGGATACCAACACAGTCTATTTGTTGAGGAAAAAACAATTATCTGCCGTCATCCAAAATATATTCGGCCAGAATTATTGTTGTCCGCGTAATGTCATTTTAAAATTTAACAATAACATACAGGGGCAAACGGCGATATTAACGTGTGAGCAATGTCTTTTACAAAAGAGGTATTGATGATAATGATAATGCTTTTTAGCTCACCTTGCCTAAGGCAATGCGAGCTTTTGACATCACTTGGCGTCCGTCGTCCGTCGTCTGTCGTCCTTTAACTTTTCACATTTTAATCTCCTCCTCTGAAACCCCTCAGGCAAATGAACTGAAACTTGGTAGGAAGCATCTATGGGAGGTCCTCTAAAAAGATTGATCATTTTGTCCCGATCCATTAACAAACATGGCCGCCACATGCAATTATTTTTTTCTGATTGGCCGATTTTAAAGTCTTCTCCTCTGAAACCGCTTGGCCAAATGAACCGAAACTTGGTAGGAAGCATCTATGGAATGTTCTCTATGCAGATTGCTAATTTTTTTTCAATCGGTTAACAAACATGGCCGCCACAGGCAATTCTTTTTTCTGATTGGTTGATTTCTAAAAATATCTTCTCTGTTAAAAGAAAGATAACTCTTGCCTAAACTGTTGAAAGAAAAATAACTCTTGTCATTATCTCCGTCAGGAATTAACTAATGCTGATATAGTGTAACATGTTTCATCTATACATTACAAGTAGGTATTCACACTTTAATATTCTTTTTAGCAAACCTTGCTAAAGACAATGTGAGCTTTTACCATCACTTGGTGTCCGTCATCTGTCGTGTGTCATCCGTTTACTTTTCACATTTTAATCTTCTCCGAAAACCCTCAGTCAAATGAACTGAAACTTGGTAGGAAGCATCTATGGAAGGTCCTCTCTAAAGTGTGCACATTATGCTATAATCCATTACCAAACATGACCGCCACATGCAATTCTTATTTCTGATTGGTCGATTTTTTTAATTATTCTCCTCTGAAACCGCTTGGTCAAATGAACGGAAACTTGGTAGGAAGCATCTAAGGAATGTCCTCTATGAAGATTGCTCATTTTGTCCCGATCGGTTAGCAAACAGGGCTACCACCGAAACTTGGTAGGAATCATCTATGAAATGTCCTCTATGAAGATTGTTCATTTCGTCCCAATCGGTTAGCAAACATGGCTACCACCGAAGCTTAGTAGTAAGCATCTATGGAATGTCCTTTAAAAAGATTGCTCATTTCGTCCCGATCGGGTAGCCAACATGGTCACCATATACAATTCTTGTTTCTGATTGGTCGATTTCTAAAAAATCTTCTCCTTTCAAACTGCTTAGCCATATGACCCGAAACTTGGTAAGAAGCATCTGCATGTGTGGAAGGTTCTGTATTAAGTTTTCTCAAAGCAGAATGAAACAGCCCACTGAGCCTCTAGTTTTAATAAGCACAGCCCCACATCTTATTGATTTAAAGTCTGCATTTTTTCTTCCCCTTGGTTCTTTATAATAGTTTGTGGTATCTAACGTTTTTTGATTTTCGAAACTTGACAGCTCTACTTAAGATGATAGTTGATTAATGAAGAAAATTGTATATTATTTGTTTATCATAAACATTAAAGACAGTTCCTAAAAATCTGTCAAAATTTGCATAATTATTTGTTCAAAGGATATTGACTTCTTCATTCATCAGTTTGATTATTGAATATTATATATATATATATATATGTATGACTTTTAATGTTTTGCATTAATATTTCTGATATTTATTTATATGCAACATGTGAAAATACCCTTAACATTAAGCCTTTTAATGTTTTTTAATGGAATTAGAAGTATATGAGAGATATGTTATTATATGGCTGTTTTTATATCACACCCAATATCAACCTGAGACACCCATATTAGCTATGGAGATTTTCGACTGTCTGGCTATGGATGTCTCGGTTGATATCGGATGTGATATAAAAATTGCCGTATGATAACCTCTTGGTATAATTACGTACTATGTGCTACTGATTACAGAAAGGGGTATGCATACAGCTTAGGTATAAAAAGATACCAAAGGTGTAGGGGCCGTCGTGGTTGTGATGGTATGGTAGTTGGATTAACAACTACCTATTCAATCATTGTATATCACCACTAAAGTTGTGAGTTCGAATTATATTCTTGGTGAGATGTACTCGATAAACCATTATGTGATAAAGTATGAAAGTGACTCGCGGCCTATGGTTTTATCCGTGTATTCCGGTTTCCCACACCAATAAAAGTGACCTACATGATATTACTGAAACATTGTTGAACGTAGCGTTAGGCACCATAACCCTAACTCCCAACGGAATAACCAGAAGTCACACATCGAAGAACAGACGACAACGCAGACGGGTAAGCAGTATCTGATTCACTAGTGACATCGGTTAAGACTGACTGAGTGACTTCAACAATGCCACCTGTAATCCAAGGTGATGTAGTTTCTTAACAATGATTATTTGAAGGCCATATATGACAACTTACACAACTTACGGTGATTATTTGACGATTATCTATAACATTTTACATTGTTTATAGGGGATGGTTGAGATCAATCTATAACATTTTACATTGTTTATAGGGGATGGCTGAGATCAATCTATAACATTTTACATTGCTTATAGGGGATGGTTGAGATCAATCTATAACATTTTACATTGCTTATAGGGGATGGTTGAGATCAATCTATAACATTTTACATTGTTTATAGGGGATGGTTGAGATCAATCTATAACATTTTACATTGCTTATAGGGGATGGTTGAGATCAATCTATAACATTTTACATTGCTTATAGGGGATGGTTGAGATCAATCTATAACATTTTACATTGTTTATATGGGATGGTTGAGATCAATCTATAGCATTTTACATTGCTTATAGGGGATGGTTGAGATCAATCTATAACATTTTACATTGCTTATAGGGGATGGTTGAGATCAATCTATAACATTTTACATTGCTTATAGGGGATGGTTGAGATCAATCTATAACATTTTACATTGCTTATAGGGGATGGTTGAGATCAATCTATAACATTTTACATTGCTTATAGGGGATGGTTGAGATCAATCTATAACATTTTACATTGCTTATAGGGGATGGTTGAAATCAATCTATAACATTTTACATTGTTTATATGGGATGGTTGAGATCAATCTATAACATGTTACATTGTTTATAGGGGATGGTTGAGATCAATCTATAACATTTTACATTGTTTATAGGGGATGGCTGAGATCAATCTATAACATTTTACATTGTTTATAGGGGATGGTTGAGATCAATCTATAACATTTTACATTGTTTATAGGGGATGGTTGAGATCAATCTATAACATTTTACATTGTTTATAGGGGATGGTTGAGATCAATCTATAACATTTTACATTGCTTATAGGGAATGGTTGAGATCAATCTATAACATTTTACATTGCTTATAGGGGATGGTTGAGATCAATCTATAACATTTTACATTGTTTATATGGGATGGTTGAGATCAATCTATAACATTTTACATTGTTTATAGGGGATGGTTGAGATCAATCTATAACATTTTACATTGTTTATAGGGGATGGCTGAGATCAATCTATAACATTTTACATTGTTTATAGGGGATGGCTGCGATCAATCTATAACATTTTACATTGTTTATAGGGGTTGTTTGGAATCTTTCTATAACATTTCACATTGTTTATAGGGGATGGCTGCGATCAATCTATAACATTTTACATTGTTTATAGAGGATTACTGAGATCAATCTATAACATTTTACATTGTTTATAGGGGATGGCTGAGATCAATCTATAACATTTTACATTGTTCATAGGGGATGGTTGAGATCACAGTGACCAGTTTAACTCCGCTAAATGTGTGTGTCTGTCCGACGCCAGGGTCTGAATTTTCAACGTCATATATCGTGGTCCCCCTTTTTGTGTTAAGTCAGTTAAGGTGAAAGGTGATTGTTCGTTTTTTTAATATTGGTGGAATTGCTGACCATGACTGCTTATGTTTTCTTTTCATTAGTATATATAAGTACAACGCAAATACTAACAAAAATTATATTTATTCAATTAAATATAGGCAGATTACATATATACAAAACAATTCTCTTATAAAAATGTATATTTAAACTTTTAATCTTATCCCTGCAGTAGAATGGTCTTCATCATTTCAAGTGTATGATAATCAACTATAAAATCAAACAAAACTACAGTTGTATATGATAATTAAACAGTATATATAAGTACACATCCAATTCAGATCTTTAATTGTCACCTTTTTTCACTAATAAGTTTGTCAAGCTTAAGATAATCAATCCATGTGATGAGATATTCGTGTTATAACAATATGTCAGAAAATTTATCTTAAAACCTGAACATACTTAGAAATTGAGATGAAGTCAGATATCACAAAATATGTTGATTCTTATCTGGGATATTATATTATAGATCATATATGAACAAAATATGTCAATTAAATATTAGTCTGTATTTATTTTGTTGTTCATTCCTTAAAATTGTACGAGTTATCTCCCTTGGTGCACATCATCAAGACTGAGAAAATCATCATAACCAGCCAGCTACAAAAGAAAGACGTTGTTGACATACTGTTAGCAACCAAGACATACGTTGTTATCAGATTGTTAATAACCAAGACGCACGTTGTTATTAGATTGTAAACAGCGAAGACGCACGTTGTTATCAGACTGTTAATAACCAAGACAGGAGTTGTTATCAGACAGTTAATAACCAAGACAGACGTTATCAAACTGTTAATAGCCAAGACAGGCATTGCTAACAGACTGTTGATAACCAAGAAAGACGTTGTTCATAGACTGTTAATAACCAAGACAGGCATTGCTATCAGACTGTAAATAACTAAGACACACCTTGTTATCAGACTGTTAATACCCAAGACATAACTTGCTATCACACTGTTAATAACTAAGAAAGAGCTTGTTATCAGACAGTTAATAACCAAGACATATGTTATTATCAGACTGTTAATAACCAAGACAGATGCTGTTATCAGACTGTTAATAACATAAACACACGCAGTTGTCAGATAAGGGTAATAACAAAATTACCGAACTCCGAACAATCTTACAAAGGGAAAGTCAAAACTCATAAGTATATAAACAGACAAAATCAGTCAACAACCGGAAAACTGTGAAAACCGTAATGACCCTGACTTGGTACAGGCATTTCTAAAGAAATGGTGGGTTGAATCAGATCTTAAAGCGCCAAACCTCCCGCTTTTATTACGGCTCAAAGGTTCCGGCTGTCACTATAACAGTATTTATAACAATACTGGAACAAAATAGGTAAAATAGTTGTCAAAAGCAGTACCAAACCCAGTGAAGCAAATGTCAAAAACAATTTTACGTCGCACATTGATAAAAAAATATTTTTGACATTTTTGTTGACTTCCTTATCTTTATATATTTTCACTATATGAAAATGCATCGTTTATCATCGTCTCTGCAGAGACGGAATATATTTCGACAAGATCTTGATATCGGAATATAAACTTTAAGAGGTCGAATAAGGCGAATCTTGTTATAGCCCTGGTCCAGTAGCCTGTTTCTCAGATGAAGATGACGTTTCAGGAAATCAGAATAATTGCTACTGGCCCTTACATAGCGAATCAATTGCGAGATGTAAACACCATATGCAGGAGAAGCTGGTATATTGCTGCAGATATTTGGAAAATCTATGATTTTAAAATTGAAGTCGTCCCGTTTATCATAAATTTTAGTACTGAGTTGACCACTGTCGTCAAATTCGAGATATAAGTCCAAAAATGATACAGACGAAGCTGTATTTGTGGTCTCTTTAGCTTGCAGCTCTGGAGGATATATCAATGGAAGAAATTCTGCAAATCTAGAATTATTGATAGATAAAACGTCATCAATATCAGACTGTTAACAACCACGACATATTTAATTACGTTGTTATCAGATTGTTTATAACCAAGACAGAAGTTGTAATCAGACAGTAAATAACGATTCGGCCCAAGTCGATTCGGCCCCATTTGAAATTAAATATTTTTGAACTGAAATACACAAGTGTTTATTACGGAAAGCGAGAGGTATCTTCAGACTTCAGACTTCATACTTCCGACTTCACACTTCGAAGTTCAGACTTCAGATTTCGGAATCGTTTTTTCCAGATTTTCTCCGTCGTTGGTTCTTGCATTTTCACACCAAACAGAAGATACCTCTCGCTTTCCGTAGGATCCCCAAAGCTTGTGCAACTATGTGGGTCTTGTTTGCTTTTCCAAACAATATCTACACATAATTACACATTGTATTAAACATATTCTATGCATATTATATATTTGTATGAAAGTCGAGACAAGTCATTATTCTTACATTTTGACAGCCAGTCTGATAGGACGAGCTTTGATACTAGTGAAAATGTCTATGGAGACCTTCAAAACTCGCGTTCATTTATTTATTTTTTATCGGCAACATCATGTGTTTGACATCACAATGACCGATAATTTTCAGTATCAGAGTCAGGGCCCGGGTGGCTCAATGAGCTAGGTAGTTGGATGACCTAACAACTCATACAAGCCTATCACCACCAATACGGCGTGGGTTCGCGCCTGGCTTTGCAAATTACAAAAAAGGGTGCACTCGGGTACTCCGAATTCTTCCACCACTAAAACTGGTCGCCATGATATAGCTGAAATATTGCTGATAGTGGCGTTAACCACAATAAATCAAAATCAAATCAGTATCAGAGTCAGTTCGTTGATACTGAAAATACCCTTCCCCCCCCCCCCCCAAATAAATAAAAAAAAAGCCCCAAAACAACTGTCAAATTGTCGAAAAAGAGCAGAGACAAGCGTCGTTCTTATTGTTTTGGATTATGTGAAGTCCGCGCTTATAAGCATAAATGCTGTTACTGTTTCTTACCGTCGCTCAACATGAATCAGGTGCCAGAAAACTGTCTGTCAGTGACCAAATATAGCAGAAAATTATCCGGTCAATGCAATGTGACTGCTCGAATAGAACAAGCGCAGGATAAAAAAAAACATTAACGAGACGGCGAAGAAATAAAACATCTTATCTTTCAATCTTTGCGATTACCCTCATTTTATTTGTATTACCTTAAAATTCAAGAATGTCGTTTGGCATTAACAACCAAATGGCGACAAGCTTCCAGTATTAATCTCTACCTTAAAAATGCAAGTTAAACAAAACTAGAATTTCATAATAAAATGTACAATCAAGATATTAAACAGTGTGGGTATGCCATGTCTTGGACCTGTGTTTGTAATATATACTGAACAAACTTTGCACACTTAAATAAATTATAAAAAGGAAACATAATTGTGATATTGGGATTTTTTAAATTATCCTTTCAATTTTGTACAGTGACAAAGCCGATTCTACTTAAATAAAAATGTTGTGACTCAACCGGAAAGTATGACTGACAAAACCTGAACGAATTTGCGTAAATGAGCATTGTGTTTTAACTGTAGTTAGTCTAAAACTATTCATGGTTGCACACCAGTGTAAATGATAATTTATCTACGCATTACAAAGGGTTTATGTGCTATAATTACACATATAGACTACTTTGTATAACTTTATTTGATGATTTCAATCTCATTATTAGCATTTGTCATTGTTTATGCCCATCATTCTGTCCATATCTGAGTAATCGATGAAGATAACCACAGCAACATACAGGTAAAAACAAACAAACATAATCGACTGATAACGACATACAATAATGTTATATCATCATAATACTCATTTTTGTTGTCGCCACCTGTATGAGAATCATGTTGAGCTGACATAACCGGAGCCTGACGAAACATTTTCAGTCGGAGCTCTTTGCCGACTGTGAAGAAGAAGAAGAAGAAGAAGAAGAACTCCATGAGATCGAAGGAAAAATGTGCAAATTACCGATAATTCAAATTATTGCCAAAATAGACCAAATCTGCAAAACCATTATCTAGACAAAATGATAAACTTGCATCTAAACCCACACCAATGTTATACATGTATTTCTTATCACCATCTAACTCATGTTTCGATTACATACTTTATTTGTCTAAAAAATAAAAAATTATTGATCATTTGGAGTAAAAATCTTTTTTTGGGGGGGGGGGGGGGGGGGGGGGGTAGGGGGTAAGTCATAGAGTTTGACAGTAGGTTGTTCTATGCAATTTTATGAAAGGATTTGATTGATTGATTTTTTGTGCTTAAAGACACTTTCAGCAATATTTCAACTATATCATGGCGACCAGTTTTAGTGGTGGAAGAAGCCGGAGTACCCGGTGAGAGCCACCGACCATGGGCAAGCAACTGGTAAACTTTATCACTTGCGGCTGCGAGTCGAATGCACCCTTTTTTGGTATTTACAACGCCGGGCGCGAACCCACATAAAAGGAAGTTATCCTCAAAAATTTCCATCGATATGGGTTTTAGCAATCTAGTAGTATCAGATATTCCTTTAAACAGTACTAATTATGTCAATAATAGACACAGGTAATATGAACACTTTGCAAAAACTACAATCAAATTGCATGAAAAAGTAAAACCTTTAAAATTTTGGAAATTTGCACTTGTCGGTCTCTTTCGGTCAAGTTTATCTCGAAAACCGTAAAAGATAGAGGAAATCCGTCGACATACTGCCGAAAGCTCTCAATACAATTATATGCAAAATTAGGTCAAAATTGGAAGAAAAATAAAAATACTATAAACCTTCAAAATATGTAAAATGTCGAATTTGAGACCCTTTTAGACCTCTTTTTTAAATTAAATAGCTAAAAAAATCATGGTCCATCAATAACTCATAAAGATAAACACTTTGCAAAAAAGGGCATTAAAATTGGATGAAAATTAAAAAAGTACAATTTTTTTAAATTCCCCCCTTTGATCCCTTTTATTTCAAAAACGGCAATAGTTATATAATGACGGCATGCATGTTTCTGAAAGGAATTTTCTTAAGGAATGCATTAAAAAACAAGTGAACAATAAATAATGTATACTCTTTGGGCCTCTTGATTCTTTGGTGTACTTCTGATCAACATTAAACATAAACTATGTAGGGGGACCATCTATTGAACATTCCTACCAAAGTTGGTTCCAATTGGCGTGGTGGTTTCATAGAAGAAGATTAAAATGTAAAAGTTTACGGACGACGACGGACGCCAAGCGATGGTTCTGGGTCAAGTGAGCTAATAAGGTGTTATCAGACATCATATTTGTTTCGACATCGTGACGCAAGAAATGTTCTTCTAACAGATGCAACGAGAGACGTTGGCCTAATTGCCGCTACTGATATCACACCTACTGATCCCACGCTCTGTAGGTATATTATTGGCTTCACTGAATTTTGCTTGAAATACTCTTCCAGCTTCCTCTTGTGGCAAGGATGGTGGCTTTGGGAGGGCCTCACTTGTGGAATAGCCTAGGGCCTCTCTTCATTTAAATCCGGCTCTGCTTATGTTGTATGTTGCTTCACGTACCTACTTTAAATACAACCTTTTGACTTTGACTTTGATGTATAGACTTCATTAGTCATTGTAATAGTCATTAAGTTCTTTCTTCAGGTTGTCATAGTCTTCTTTTCGATATTGTCATACTTCCCTTGTTATTCCTAATTTCTTAATTGGTCTTAGACTGGATTCAA